>JAFHAW010000274.1:0-456154 GCA_019022515.1 Quercus aquifolioides
TAAACTACATTTTAGGATTATAAATAAATTTATAATGATGTGTGAGTGGTGGGAAGGAATAAACTGTTTTAATAGGATTTTTTTTATTTTATAGGAGTATTGACTACAGAGAATGCTTAACGTTTTGGTCATTTATGTTGTACCCGTCTTTGTATATATAGTAGAGCTTGTGGCAGTTTCGAATAGCCCTCACACTGTCCTAGGTTATTTTTTCCAATCTTTAGTTTGGAAAATAAGACTGTGCAGAAAACTCCACTGTGCACAAACCAGATACTGTGCAGAAAAGTCGAGTACTGTTTTGTGTTATTACTATACTGGTGATTTTTAGTAGTAATAGGGGACCTTGGTATAACCATTAAAATATTATCTGATTATTTGTTGCTGATTATGAAATAATCTGTCTTGCTCTGACGCCTATATATTCAAGTTTGAACTGTTTCTGACATCTTAATTGGGTATAATTGAAGATCCATAATCACTGTAATGTTGGCTGTGTAGTACTAATAGTTTTGTTGTTTGTTTTCTTGTGTTTTTAAATTCATTTCTCATTTTTTAACTGTTCGTAGAATTACAAAATTCCTTCTCAGTAATTTTTCTGTAAATCGGTGTAGATGGAAAGTGATAAGACGATTCCTACTGACATTAAGCGTGAAGGAAAAGACATTGAATTAGATGCCCAACCTGATGAAGTGGCTGAACTGCCTCCAGCAAAGAAGGCTAAGACTGAGCTCAAAGGCTACGAAAGGAGGGGGAGTTCAACTCTTTGGAAATGCAAATGCAAGAAGTGTGGATGGGGATTTATTGCTGCCGGAGCAGATGTCACTGCAAATATGAAGCGCCATTTGGACTGGGCTTGTCCAAGGAAATTTGATGTGCCATTGTGCATTCCTGTTTCTGCAAGGGCAGATATAGGTAATGTATTTTTGATTTATATGTTGATTGAATGAGTTATAAGTTTTATGATTATTTTTAAAAAAGAAAATAACATATATGTGAGAAAGGCTCTGGATTTCCCATAAAATGTCAAGATTTCAATCCTTTAAATAGACAAGGTGTACTAAAACTTTAAATGGCAGAAAAGCTACTCTATTGACAAAGGATTTGAGTTATCAAAATAGAACATATAGAATATGCCACAATACTCTTGAGATTGTAAATGGAATAAATTGAGTTGAATGATGCATCATGGTATGGTTGACCAATGCTAACACAAGTTATATCCATGCATATTCAAAAAGTAATAGTTCATAGATTTTGTTGGCAGACTTGGTAGATAGTACACAGTACCAGTTGTTGATAGTAAATTTCGTTCTTAGTACTATGGAAATGACTTGTTTTAAAATTATAACTGCTTCATAAATAAGTTTGTAATGAGATGAGAACCAATTTATTTGATGTAGCACAATCACAAGTGGAAGAGGTCACTGGAGATAAAATGAGCATGAATATCAATAACGATGAGCACAAGGCAGGCGCCGGATCTTCAATGGAACCGTCAAAGTTGGGATGATCCTAGCGCATAATCAGCGATATTTTGATATGCCATGTAATCACATTGGTTTTGTATTGCCCCAATATGTAATGTCTTTTTAGTTTTTGGATCAGTCAAACTGTTTGTCCATGTAATAATCATCGGGGTATGAATTATGGAACTTTGCCATATTATTAAATTTGATAGTATGGAGGGTGGAACCTTTTGGACTAGTAAGTTTAATCTTTATGGTTGAATGAAATAAGTATTTGCTTTTGTTGACGAGGATGAATTTTTATGACCTCATTTATGGTTCAATTATGAATATAATGTCTGCGAGATGATAACATGTTATTCGAGTTAAGTTGAGTTAAGTTTATTGTTTAAGTAAATAGGTTGTTTTTATTCTAATCAAACAACTTGTTACTAGGTTATTCTTAGTTACATTTCAAACTTATATTTTTGACAATGTCATGACCACAATATATACGGATCTCATAAACTAAACAAAAACTATAAATCAATACCCATGGACGACTCTTTCGTCCTGATCGCCTTACGTTTATTTAATTAATCAATACCCATGGACGATCCCTGTGGACGAACCAGAGATGGTCAATTTCGTTATCCCATCAAAAACTATAAATCATTTTACAAACCGCTAATATAGTAAATTAATATAGTAAATGATTATTGATGAGTAAAAAATAATGTTAGTGGTAGGCTCAAATAAGAACCATCAAAAATTTGTAAATGTAATTTACTTTTTTTTCCCTAAGTGGAAAGGGAGAGAAAAGAAGATACGAGGAAATAAGAGGAGGGAAAGGAAAAAGGGGAAAATAATAATATACATTTTTACGAGTATTTGGAAGTTGAAAGGAAGAAAATCAATAAAAATAATGATAGCAATATACTATTTTATCCTTGTAAATCATAAATTAATAATTAACTTTGAGGGTATAATAGTAATTTCACAAAAATAACAAATTTCAAGGGTATATAAAAGTAATTTTGTGGATTTGGAGAGATATTTAGAAAATAAAAAACTAGAGAGACTAATGGAAAAAATAAACCAAACATAGCCTTCTAGTTGAATTTATTTCTTCATTTTAAAAAATGACGTAAATTTTCCCTATAAATATCCAAAGTGATAAAAAAAATATCTCTAAAATCTCTTAAATTAGAAAAATAAATTTGAACCTTCAAAATGAAGGTAATACTCATACTAAAACTTTTTAAGTTTTAATATAACCAAAATACCTAATAAAATCTAGTAAATTATAAACTGCACTCAAAGTCTCAAAAAAAAAAAAAAAAAAAAAAAAAAAAAAACCACACAAATATCTAAAGTGGAGGAAAAAAATTACATTAGAAACCGCATTTCTAAATGCTTTATTTAAACTAGCCGTTGAGCGCGTGCTCAGAAGCTCTTCTTTTTTGCTTTTAAGGCTTAATTGGGAAATTTGTCTATTTGTCTCCAATTTATACATTTCTTTTTCCATTATAAAATAAATAAATAAAAATACATTTCTTTCCAATGAACATTTTGGTTAGCCTATGAGGCACTTGAAAATAATAGATATCAAGCACAAAGTCCTTCACAACTAAAAAATTGTGCCATACCATGAAAGTGTTCGTCATCCTTACTGAGTCACTGTCAAGGCAAAGCCAAATAAGCAAAAATGACAACTTCATAAAGATTTTTATTTACCTATACTTGATTCAATTATTTTGCCATGGTTTGTTTTTCTTCTCATTATCATTGTTGTATGGTGTATTTTCTCTCTTTTTGTTGCTTAAATGAAAGAAAAGTAGGCTTACAATCAGGATTCTTTGAGAAAATTCAAATTGGAACTTTAATAGATATCAACAATGTTATTAAATATGATTCACAACTTCAATAGTAAAACTCGATTTAGAGAAGTGAAGAACTAACTTAGAAAGGTATGAGTACGAGTATGCTACAACAATACATCGAAGCACGGGTACATATAACACAAGTACAACATCCAAAGTAAAGTGTTTACTTTTCCTAGAACCGTATTTGTATGTTGTGGCCACTTTTCCTTGAAAACCTGGGAAGATTGTTTGCCACATGTTGAATTTGCTTACAATAGAAGTATACATTCTGCATCTAAGTTTTCACCATTTGAAATTGTTTATGGTTTTAAACCCATTGTCACCTTTGGATTTAACTTCTTTACCTTTGAGTGACTGTGTGAACTTAGATGGCAAAAAGAAAGCAGAATTTGTAAAGACGATTCATGAAAAGGCACTGCTGAACATTGAAAGGAGGACTCAACAATATATCCATCAAGCCAACAAGGGATGCAAGAAGGTAGTGTTTGAACCAGGAGATTGGGTTTGGTTGCACTTAAGGAAGGAACGTTTTCCAGAGAAACGGCGTTCAAATCTCCTACCTCGGGGTGATGGACCATTTCAAGTAGTGGAGCGCATCAATGATAATGCCTACAAGCTAGACTTACCCGGTGAGTATAGTGTCAGTGCAAGCTTTATGTTGCTGATTTGTCTCCTTTTGATGCAGGTGATGATTTGAGGACAAATCCTTCTCAAGAGGGGGAGAATGATGCACACAAAGGAGCTGGACATGCTGATCATACAAGTAGAAATGGAGGTGTATTTGCACAGGACCCTTTGTCATTTTCTAGTGGCCCAATTACAAGACTTAGAGCCAAACGTTTCAAGGAAGCACTAAATGGGCTAGTCCAAGAGAAATGGGCTGATTCTAAAAAGACCAAGATGGCTCAAATAATAATCAAGGCTTAGTCCATGTCATCAAAGCAATTGAAGAGGCTAATGCATGAACCAGCATGGTCTGGTCATAAAAGGGTGTGAATTTGTTAAGTTCCAAGGATATTAAATGGGAAGATGTCTTGGTATTGGATGGGCACGTTAATTGTAGTCATTCAGCTCATTTTGACTGCCTTTAGAAGTCCTAGACAACTAAAAAAATGTGGGAACTTTATTAGATTAATTTTTGGTGTTGTTTTTGAAGTTATAATTATGATTTTTACCTATTCTTGGAGGGTTGTTCCAAGTATAAATATGGTAGTACGAATTTGAAAAGAAAACAGATTTGATTCAGAAAATTATTCTCCTTGTGACTCTTGTGATCCTCTTGGTTCTTAAAAGAACTCTTGAACTTATCAAGTTAATCTTGTGGCGTTCAAACAACCAAACTTATCACCTTCAATTCTTGAGAGATTCTTAGGAATTCTTGGCGTGGCGTTTCAATTCTATCGTATTCTTGGTTTTCATCTAGTTAAGTGACAGGTTAAGGCTCAACAAATATTGTCTACATGATCTTGGGGTTCCAAACCATTATTGTTATCGGGTTTCATCACAATTGTTGGTGAAGTTCATATCAGGAGGCGAACCTAAAAACACGGATGGAGGAAAATTTATTATATTTCATATTTAAATTAGTGTGGTCCCCACATTAATATAAACACAAGACATTGGGAATAGTTAAAATCCTGTTCATATAGTGTTTTTCCAGCCTGTATTGACATGACAAGCCCTAATAACTGAAATAGTAATGCTTGGACCACGAAATGCGGTTTATAAATGCACCACAATAATTATCTTCTTTCTATCCACTAACTTCGTAGATTGAGTAAGCTATGAGTCGCAATGCCTCAATATCAATCGTAAAATGCGAAACAAGTTTGGATCTACTTCAACATGTGGATCTTCACAAGTTCCAGCAGATCAACAACTACAGACATACACAGACCACTATGGAGGAAAATGGGTTGGAAAGAAAAGAGATTTCGTTAATATGCCAATATACACGTACGAGAGTCTTGGAAGCGTCGGGCACATCATGGTTGGCAAACCTACAAAACTAAGTACAAATAGCACCGCAATAGAGTTTACCGTATCAGAACCACCATGGTCAACCCTATACGAGAAGAGGTGTGAGTTGGAGGTGTATTGTCGATGGCATGGGTTACGAGTTCCTAAGGCACGCTCAGCCGAGTTACCTAGAGATGAACCTGCCGACATACTTGCTCGTCTTCAACAGGAGAACAATCAAATGCAAAGGCGACTAGATCGTTTTCATGCAATCCAAAAAGCTAGGAAGCATCTAAAGGGGAAGGCGCAAGAGCGAGCCACGAAGTCTATTAATGAAATTACTGCGTTAGATGATGACAGAGATATTTCAGACTTCTCAGATTCAAGCAATGATGATTTTCAAAAATTTCTACCTACGAACATTAGACGTTGTTGTTAATGTTTCACAACAGATGATTATGTACGTTAAACTTTTGCAAATCTAAAGAATAACTATTCATTAGTTTTGGCTAAAGTTATATGAAATCAGTTTCTCATTTTTCCCCCTGCTATTCTTTGTTGCTACATATGAAAATTTTATATGAATATTTACGCATAGATTCAATACATACAAACTCATCGAACCCACACAAACCAACTGGGACCATCACCATCAAGGTGTAGACACTCACATTTGTTCAAAATAATACTCCCTTCCACCATGCATGACATGAAACTGCTAATGTTTTAAATTGCTATGTTAGTTTGTTGCAATGTGTTCAATGAATTGCCTAAGTGTATATGAAATCACTTGCTCATTTTTTCCCTGCTATTCTTTGTTGCTACGTATGATTCTTTTGCTTTGGTTGGACAATGTCCTCTGCTTTGTACTGTAGGAAAAACCTTAGATATGCTAATGTTTCCAATATTTTGTCTGTGTAATTTGAAATGTTACTCACATAACACTCATCACCCAACTTAGATTTATTGCACATTACTTGGCTAAGTGTGTATTAAATCACTTGCTTATTTTTTCCCTGCTACTACTTTATACAAATACATTACATACAGACTCATCCAAACCAAACTAACCACTCATTCTCTCTTCGTCTTTATGTACAATATAATTTTTAAAGAATACAAACTTTTCTTCGGCTTCATGTTTTATGGGCAAATCATCTGAGGGATATGTTTGTTTCATCTTTATCTAAGTCTATTATTTCTACCTTATGATCTTCCAATTTACAGTTCTTCCTGGGTGGATATTGAATCTCAGTGGATATCTGAACACTAAAAAATAACCATAACAGATAGAATGGTATTCAACGAAATCCTGCCATCCATTACAAAGCCAAATGTTCTTATCAGCTTTCTTGAATCTCAGAACTGTTGAACCCTGACCAGAAATACCCATCCACACTGACGTGAAAACATAGAGCATCCTTGAAAAGTTTATGCATCGATTTTGGAGGTGACCTGTCCCCCATTGCTACACTGATGTTTGCAGTGACTGGCATGTGCTGCTCAAGTGCTTCGCACTGTTGAACCCTGTCGAGTGATATCATCCACACACACATCAATACACAGATATGCATCCTTTTGTAATGCACCGTTTTCAAGGATGCAGAGCATCCCTGAAAATTTTCTGATACGTTTAACACAGCTCAGCACTGTCTCGTCAAATCATGTCAGATGAAGCACAGGAATGCTGAATAGTCATCGCGTGAACCCTGTCCAGTCATATCACCTACACGCACATCAATACACACACATCAATACACTGATATACATCCTTTTGCAATGCACCGTTTTCAAGGATCCCTGAAAAAGTTTATGATACATTTAACACAGTTCAACACTGTCTCGTCAAATCATGTTAGATGAAGCACAGGAATGCTAAATAGTCTTTGCGTGAACCTTGTCTAGTCGTATCACCTACACACACATCAATACACAGATATGCATCCTTTTGCAATGCACCATTTTCAAGGATCCCTGAAAAAGTTTATGATACATTTAACACAGGTCGGCACTGTCTTGTCAAATCATGTTAGATGAAGCACAGGAATGCTAAATAGTCTTTGCGTGAACCTTGTCTAGTCGTATCACCTACACACACATCAATACACAGATATGCATCCTTTTGCAATGCACCATTTTCAAGGATCCCTGAAATAGTTTATGATACATTTAACACAGGTCGGCACTGTCTCGTCAAATCATGTCAGATGAAGCATAGGAATGCTGAATAGTCTTCATGTGAATAAATACACAACCTCCTTTGCAGTACACATCACCAGCCCATTGATGTAGCACAAGCTATAGCCATATCAAACAACTGCCTCAGCGAACCACATGCACCAACAGGTGCTACTGTCGACTTCTCAGTTCTGCAGTTCGCATATTTGCATGTGCTCCTCAACACCTCACTGAACAATACACTGTCGAGTCATATCATCTTTATTCACGTGAATACTTACCCTTACATATAGTCACATCCACGTGAATACTTGCCCTTGCTATATAAAGTCCCATTTACATCTACCCTTGCAAAACATCTACACATATCAATCAGAAGTCACATTTCCCAACGTCAATGCGTAATTGGATGCTACCTCGTTTTCCAGATAACTATAGGAGGGAGAGAGATTCCGACGAGAGGGAATACTATGCCGGATTCCGGCGGGAGTGGGACTTTCGCGTGAACGAGTCCAACGCTCTGCACGATGATCTCGTGCGACTCGGAGCGCCTCTTGTCGACCGTATCTCGGTCACATTGCCACGGCAAAACATGCACCAATATGAGCGTGCAGTGACAAAAATAAAAAAAGAGAACAATTTGATGATACTGCGTAGGTCAAGGTATCACATGCTACAACTAGCAGAAGAGCTGGCCGCTGCAACGAACATGCAACTCAATCCGGCGGAACGTAACAATGTCCTCAACTACGAGGACTACCTGTCAGAGTGAATGCCTATGTGGTATGTGTATTATGTCTAGGGTTAAGTTAATAATGTTAGTAGCGTTAGTGTTTAATATGCAATGCCTGCATATTTGTGACCTCGTGTAAGTTATTTAAAGTTTTCTGTGTTATATTATTGGTGCTTATTGAAAAACATTATGTGTGGGAATATTTAACTTTTATGCGTTGTGTGGGAATAATCTATATTACGAATAACGTGCGTACTCCTTACAATCAATAATAAGGTTTACATAGTACAAATGCAACAACAATGACACACATACATTTAAAACATAGTTAAAGCAAAATAGTTCTCCAACAAAGTCTAATTATACGACAACACAATTACTCTTCATCTGACATCTCCACGTCTGATTGATAAATGGGATCAGCAAGAAGTGATTGCATGAATTGTGCGTGCTCGTACCACCCTCCCTCCACTGACTCTCGAATCTCAACTTGGGTCCAATATCGATTAAGACGCATCTTCATTCGATTATTTTCATCTCTTATGAGGTTCAATGCTTTACGAAGTTCGTCGATCGTGTCTCTGGGCATTTGCGATGCGAGTCGCCGAGGCACTGGCAACTTAAAACCAACCAACTCATCATAAAACATTTGTTGTTCACGAAATAACCAAGTCCACTCCTGTCTCATGGTATTGTGAACGTAAGCACTATTTCGCAGATTCGGGTTGATTGGATAGCTGAACTCATCTTCCAATACCCAGCAACGACCCATAGCAGTGAACACATCGTGAGGCCTATAGAGTTGTGGGTTGCCAGAACCAGACATTGACGCTGAATACAATAACATCAAATGATCAAGTTAACAGTGTGCATCAACTGCTGGTAAATAATGTAATGTTGCATAAGATGGTACACGACAAAGACATTCATAAATTTGTGTACTATTACATGCTAAAAATAAAATACTAACACTCAAATTTGACCATAAATATTATACGTTGTTGTTAATGTGTGCAATACAAAATATTGTTGTTAATGTCTCGACCAATGATGAGTATGTACATTCAACTTTTGCAAATCTAAAGATTAACTATTCATTAGTTTAAGCAAATATAAAGAATTTCATTTTTTGTCAATGAAATTTACACCAGATAAAGACCCAATATAACCCAATGTACACACATAACACTCATCACTGTTTCTATAGATTATTGTACATTTCTTGTAGCACCAAACAATACCAAACAATTAATATAACCCTAATCTACTCACATTACACTCATTCAAGAACATACCAAAGCACAAGTAATAGAACCTAATATCTATTATCTACAACTACTTTTACTTACTTCATAAAATTCTCTATGTATTTCAAAGAAGCAAATGAGTTTCTCACCTGAGATGATAGAGAGATAATATGAACTTCTGGCAGAAAATTCTGAAAATGAGGAGGAGCTGATCTGAAAATGATGAGGAGAACTGGATGGGAAGTTGATTTATGGACACAACTCGATAATACCAGAGTCGAGTAACATTAATAACTCGGTTTCCAACTAATCGAGTTAAGCTTCACATGCAAAATAGGTGATTTGATATCGGGTCAGAACGTACCAAATAAAACTCGATTATTGTGAAATCGAGTAACACTAAAGTAACTCGATTTTTAATATGCCGAGTTCTAAACAGTGAGGCGGGAATATTTTATTGCCCAAAATCCACGGTGGACGAGCAGCGTGGCAGGAACCTGCACTGAACTCGGCCCTGGAATAATCGAGTATTTAAGTAACTCGCCTATAGTAAGATCGAGTATTGAAACAGGGGCACGCCCCTATATACTTTCGAAACAGGGGCACGACGCCAATTATTTTGCCCAAAAGGGGCAAAAGGCCAGAATCTCCTGATATGCTGATCACTGACAAGCACAAGTGTTCTGAACAAAAGTGTAACCGCAAAGTAGGACCTAAAAAAGAGGTGTAACCGTGAAGATTAATGTAGATCAAACGAACATTAACCACTAAAATTTTCTATCATTACTAACATGGAGTCAAATGTTCTTTGATAGGTGTCATAGATGATGATGACAATATAATGATTATCTAATAAAATTGGGATTTTGGTAATTGAAGTTGAACCTGAGCAAAGTTTCTGAAGATGCTAATCCGACAGAGAACGAAAACCCCTCGTGATGAAGCTGAATCCCACCTCTGCAAACATCAACAGCCACTCTTAGATCAAAACCCAAACACAAACACAAGCTGAATCCCCCTTTTTTATTGCAGAAACACAAACACAAACACAAAACCCACATAGTAAATTGCTTTGATTTTGATTTTGATTTGATTTGAGAGACCGATGGAGCTTCGTGAAGAGATTTTGCAAACAAAATCTTAATCCAAACCCACAAACCCTTGAGATGAATGAATCGGTAAAGGGACGGGTGAATCGGTGATTTTGATGAGTGAATCGGTGAATCCAAACCGATTTATGAGAGGAGTGAATCGGTAAGGGGATCGGAGCACGGATGCTTCGTCGGAATCACTATCGGAGAGAGAGAAGCATCCATAACTGATCGGAGAGAGAGGGGCAGAGTAATGGGTTTGAAGAGAGCACACAGCAGAGGAGAAAGAGAGAACGGAGAAAGAGAGACCGAAGAAAGAGAAAAGATGAGAAATAATGAAGGAGGTGAGAGATATTCCCGGGGAAAAAACATTAAAATATTTTTTTTTTTATAAGATTCAGCTACAGTACCATCTTACATTTGAGATGGTACTGTAGCTAAATCTCATTTTTTTTTTTTGCATATGGGATATAGCTTTCCCGTTGCTGATGGATTTTGGGGTTTAAATGCCAAATGCTCCTAGCATTTGGCATATACAACCCCCAATGTAGATGCTCTAACAAGATAAAGACAAAGCAATAGAGTGCAAGGGTGTTCAGGATCCGACCGGCAAGAGACTGGGTTTGAGAAAGACAAGGAAAAAAGAGATATACGGCTTGTAGAGAAATAGCTTTAGGGTTTTTTATATATTTTATATTTTATATTTATATATATATATACTCTGATACCAAAACGACGTGTTTTGGAGCTGACATTAAGTTCAATATTAGTTCCAAAACTACGTCGTTTTGGTATTAGCTAAAAAAAAAAAAAGAAGACAAAACGATAGCATCATCACAATTTTAAACCTAGAAATTACTTAGATACTTATCTCCTCACTCTCTCATCAGCCGCCCAAGCCCCAAACTCACCCTCTCCCGTAAATGTCTACCTCCTCTCTCTTTCTCTCTCCTCACTTCTCTGCCACTGCTTGCTACTTACTACCACCGGATTCTGCTCCTTAATATCACAATTTCTGGAGTGTCAGTCTTTCCTATGTCGTTTTTGCTATTCTCAGGAAGTTTTATAGAAGATTTCGAATTGTGAAGCTCCTCCTTACAATGCTTTCTTTGAGGTTTGTTTATGTATTTTATTTTCAATGGTTTTGAATGATCTTTTATGGATTGAGTTTAGTTTAATTTTTTTTTTAAATGGGTTTTTTGTGGATTCAGTTTAGTTTTTTTTTTTTTTTTTTAAATGGGTTTTTTTTTTGTGATTTGAAGATTGCCGAAACCAGATTTTTATATAGTTGATAGATATGGATTCAGTTGAGTTTTTTTTTTTTTTTTTTGGTTAATGGGTTTTTTGTGGATTCAATTTAGTTTTAGTTTTTTTTTTTTTTTTTAAAATGGGTTTTTTGTGATTTGAAAATGGGTTTTTGTGATTTGAAGATTGCCGAAACCAGATTTTTATATAGTTAATAGATATGGATTCAGCTGAGTTTTTTTTTTTTTTTTTTTAATGGGTTTTTTGTGGATTCAGTTTAGTTTTTTTTTTTTTAATGGGTTTTTTGTGATTTGAAATAAGATATTTTTGAGAGGAAGATCGTGAATTTGTTTGTGTTTGTGTGTTTTCTTTTGTTTCTTTTTTCTTTTTATGGTATATTTGGCTTTTTGAATGATTATGATGGGGATTGAATTGTTAACTACATTGTGTTTGATTTTGGCCAGTGATTGACGAAACCAGGAATTCCTGAGCCGATTTGGTCCTCTCATCCAGAAATAATAGAGAGAAAAGATAGAGAAGAGACTCACAAAACCAAAGTGCAGGCAAACCGCAGCGTTTGGCAGTCCAGAAACGGACAAAATAGAGGGACTCACGAAACTTTGCACTGTGGATGAACAGTAAAACACGTTATATGCACAGTAACGAATTACTGTAGCGGCATAGCGGCTTTTATATAGTTAATAGAAATAGACAAATCAACAAAAGGCTTTATTCCACTCTTTGGTACCAATTTATTTGTACAAATAGATTCCAAAGATGCACATTCTTGCATGATCATACATTTGCCTAAACCCAGTTAAGGTCATTGGCCATATTACATAGCATTTTCTCTATACAACTATATCTTTATATCTTTAAAATATGCGGAAATAAAAAATGAGTAATGAATTATATAAATCTAGCAAGTTAATTATCCAAACCAGCTTCATGTCAATGAATGAATCAGTAAGATAAAGATTAATTTGAACTCATTATATCAGTTTTAAGGTGTAAAAAATACCACCAACGAAGGCGCCATTTTTTATTAAATAGAAATTAATATAAACAATACAATTAGTCTCACATGAATTCATATTTAAAATTATAATTAGGTTTGGGTTAAGGTGATTGTCTAACAATAATGGTCTCATTTATAGTGTCTCGTGTTAGTAGTTCGAATTTTACCTCCCTCTCTTCACTATCTACTTATTAAAAGGCAAAAACAAAAAGCCTAAAATTAGCTTTATATCTTCTACTAAAAAAAAAACAGTTCTATATCTTTTTTTTTTTTTTTTTGCACTGGTAATTAGCTTCATATCTATATGGACAAAATTCTCCTCTAAATCGATTCAGAGAAAATTTCTCCCAACTCACTATATGACCACTTACATATGTTTTAAATCACCTAACATATACATAAATCATTTAGGCTAAATGGTTATTAACTCTCCACATAGTGTATCACTCATAACTTAATTATTATCCCAATAAATTGTGAAATTTTGTTGTTTATCCACTATTCTTTGAACAAAAACAATAGTATTTATGTAAGGATTACTTATCAAAAAATAAATATAAATTGGGAAATTTGTTATTTTTATGTGTTACTCTTTGAATAAAAACAATGTATATGTAAGGATTACTTATCCAAAAATAAAATAAATTAAATTAAACACAGTCTATAGTTTCTAACTTCCAATGATGTTGTAGATCTAATTTTTTTTTTTCCTTGTCCTTGTTTCTTTTCCTGTACTTTTTGGGCGACGCCGACGACCAAAACTCAAACCAACAAAATCAACGCGGAATCTATATTCTATAATAACTCTTTAAATTCATTATGTTATAGAGTTTACTTGAGATAAAATCCTAGTATATTAGCTGGATGGAAGGGATCAGGTTATTCTACTTTTGGTCTGACTGTTTTAGTTTTTTTTTTAATATAATTTTCGTATTTATTTATTACATAGGTTAGAAAGCAATGTCATTTTAATAGTTCTAAAAAATAATTTATACTATTTCGTGGGACTAGTAATTTAACTTGGAGTGGTATTTGTGAGTTCCAGTTAGTTTAGTTGATAAAGTCTTTTATCGTCAAATAAAAAATCTAGCTTTCAATCCATGCTTATACCAAAAACCAATTAGTGGCTTGGTTTGATGATAAAAATGTATCACCAGAGGTGGACGTTATAAATTAAAATTATTTTAAAAAAAATAAAAAACTTGGCGTGCTGTTTTTTTTTTTTATAGAAGAAAGCTATGAATTTGTAGTAAACTTAGCATCTTGGATAAAATAACCAAAAGAGGACATAGACGTAGACTCCTCTCTTAAAGAGTCGATGACAATCTCCAAAAACCAATTGGTACCTTAGTTTGATGATAAAAAGTTATCATCAGAAGTGAATATTATAAGTTAAAACTATCTTTAAAAAATTATAAAACTTGATGTAGTATTTTTTTTTTTTTTTTTTTTAAGAAGAAAGTTATGAATCTGTAGTAAACTTAGCATCTTGGATCAAATAACCAAAAGAGGACATAGAAGTAGACTCCTCCCTTAAAGAGTTGATGACAATCTTCAACTCATCTTGTTTGCTATTGAGGTAGTGTCGAAACTGCTATTGAGGAGGCAGTAGGTTTCGAGCTTCTATCGATAGATATCGAGACTGCTATCAAGAGGTATCAAGATTGGTATTGAGGTACATGCTGAAAATATGCTGAAAATGCACTTTTCTTGTGCTTTTCTTGAGTAAACTTTGTGTCTTCAACTTGATCTTCAATTATAGCTTTAAGACACATCAAAACTCAATAAAAGACATATTATTTGGCATGGTTTGACAATACCAAAACACAGGACCCTAACAAAAATTTATATTTTATCTTTCAAAATTTTTTGGTAGTAAAAAAAATACATTAATTAATTGATTAATTGCAATATTCTTAAAAACATAGAAGGAAAGATAAAAGACGAATTGAACGTATGTATTAGATAAATGTAAGTGGTTAGTTGATACGTTGGAAAACTTTATTATGAGGATCATTAATTGTTTCTTTTTCCTATATTTAATAGGGCATTGTAAGAGAGTTGCTCATACTTTGGCAAGTACATTACAAGATGAGGACTAGATAGGGCTCCCAAGTTTGGCTTGAGGATTGTCCTCCTTTTATTCTATCCCTTTTACAATTTGATTTTCATTCTCAAATCTTAATAAAATGACTATAGTTTATTACAAAATTTTAAAAAAAATAATAATAAAATAAAAAAACTTATTTTTGTAATTAATGAGACAATCTCCTTTATTTTTATTTTTATTTTTAGAAGGAATCTAAAAAAAGAGTTTGGAACCCTTAAAATTTAAAAACAATTTGTAAGTGCACAAGATTAGTTGATATAGTTGATTAATTTATAACATGGAATTTTTTTTACTATTACACTATTACTTATTAAAGTAATGTTATTTTAAATTTTTTTTATAAATAAATTTTTTTTTGTTTATTTTATTAACTGATCCCGTTTTGTGATGTGATGTGGGGTTTAGAATTAATATTTAAATCCAAATACTTTGTGTAGGGTCAATTTTTGTAGCCCAAGCCCAAGGAAGTCTTGATCTTGAGCCCACTGAACCCAAAACAATAAATTTGTAGAGAGTGGGTGAAAGAGCTAGGCTAGTAATGAATTGACAGTGTATGGTTGCAGTGTTTACGGATGAGTTGTGTATTAAAACATGCTCGGACAAGTGCAAATGTGAAATCCGAAGAGGAGATTATATTGAATAAGCTTGAGTTACAGCTCTGAGAATTACAACAATGGAGTTCTCTTTTTTCTCTCCTGATTTTTCCTCCCCCCCCTATCAGAGGGTTTCTCTCTTTATATAGTATCCCTTCACTTCATCTTGACCGTCCACTTGTTCATCATCAGTACGTTCACTTGAGTGCCTGTCCCATCAGAGGTGTTCTTTAGCCATGGGTGAGTGGTGGTAGCTGGGCTGAGACTGCCCAGGGGTCTTCTCCATATTAATGCGGCCAGAGAAGTAGGTGCAGTGCATTTAATACGGTGGTTGAAGTCTGTCTCTTAGATATTTCTCTGCTCCAGTTATCTTAATTTGTGTCCGAGGCTCATTTCCGTCACTACATCTGTCAGGTGGATCACTTGGGCTGCAAAGGGTTGCATGTCAGACCAAGACTCTTCGGATCCGAGGTTGGTGGACTCCTCGGCCCATTGAGCATCTCCTCGGATCACGGCCATGCTCCTCTCCGGACTTGTTCCTTTCTTAGGGCCTCTATCTGAGCCTTTTCGTCTCTTCGGACAACAGTGGTCCTCAGATGGGGCCTGGGGCCCAATACGTTGGGTTGGGTTCTTCTCCCCCACACTTTGTATCTTCAGTCTGTTTAAGAAGAGGATTTAAATAAAATTTTTTGTTTTGAAAAACATAAAATGGTGGATTCCACACTTGAATCTATTGTTTAGCTAATGTTTTCTAAATACAAGTTTCATAAAATTATTTATTATTTTCCCTATTGAAAACAGGATTTTGAAAATGATCAAGAGGATGTTTTCAAGATATATAAAATGTTTTTAATGGCATATCTGTAAATAAAATGAAAATAGTGGACTCCATAGATTTGCCAAAACTCTTCTATATCTTTATTATTATTATTTTTAGAATACTAAATATTTTTAACACATATACACACGAGAAGAGGGGAGAAGGTTTTTTAAAGAAGCTTCTCTTTATCACAAATTGAAGTTTATCCTTATATAAAAATTAAAAATTAAAAAAGGTACATTAGTTTTACCCACACACTTCAATTTCGAAGCTTATAATTAATTATCCAAAAAAAAAAAAGTAATCTGCACACTACTTTCTATATATATATATTTTTTTTTTAAAAATCTCAAAGTAAAATGGTCTCCCAAACATCATTTTTTTTATAAAAAAATATATTTTCAAAATTGTTTTTAAAACTGAGAGCCAAACACATTTAATGTAAAAATTATTCTCTAAAAACTAGTCTCACATTCAATTTTTTGAAAATTATTTTCATACTGTTTTGAAAACAAAAACAAAATTCCTCCTACCAAACATGGCCTTATTTATTATATGAAACTCATTCATATATTAAACAAAGTAGATTTCACTATATGTTTAAATTAACATTTTGTTTAAAATATGGAATGTCTAGGCTTTAGGAATTATCTTTTCTTTTTTTTTTAATGGGAATTTTAGGCATTATCTTAGAATTATCTTTAAATTTTTTACTCTTCATGAAAATCTCCTTGTAAGGATACCAATTAATTGAGTATGCAAATTGCTCATCATGTATTATTCCCTTTTGATAAGAAAAAGAAGGTAGAAGAATTTTATTGAACTACTCCATTAATATGCTTAGTTTTTACTTCACGATTCAAATTTAGATATTATGATACAATTGATTTTGATAAATAAAAAATTTTAAAAATGTACTAAAATTATTCCATTATAAAAATCCATTGAAAAGGTACAATGGAATATTGTATTATTAATAAGTTTTTCAATGAAATTTGTATTTGAATTAATGATAAGAAATTTAGAAATTCTTTTAAAAAATTATGTTGGGATAAGATTCCTTGCCATTAAATACTTCAATTTCCTCCAATTTTTAGTAAAATGCAAGATACTTGACATTTATTTAATTTTGTGTTATTGATGAAACTTGAAAGAAAATTGAATATTTAAATAGGTGGGGATCTTATTCTTATCCCAATCTAAATTAGAATAAACTATATTAATTAATTGGAATTCCATAAGAGATGGGCTTAGGGGTTTTGAACCCAACACCTCATGGATTTCATGATGTTTTCAGAAGTCATAACCATTATACCAACTCATTGAGGTTTTAATTATTTAGTTTAGATATATATGAACTTGTTAATTTCAATATGAAATCAACAAATGGATAAGTATAAATTTGACTATTTGTTGGTAGGTAGATCATGAGAGCTACTTGAACTTTAAGAAATACTCAATTAGAATTTTAAAGATTCACTTGGTCAATAACTATTGATGTAAAACAAAGCCATCGCTCATCACAATTGATTTATTATGTAACAATGTAGTCATTGGCATAAAATATATCAATTTATGTTACATTAATAATTTACTTTTTAGTTGCCACTTCAAGAGAAGAGCTTTATAGTTTAGTAATATTAACTAATTTTCTTATGAAAAGAATCGAAGTTCAAATTTCAATTTTCCAGTTCTTGTAACAATTCAATTATTTAAGAAAGAAATTACTTTTTTAAGGGAAAAAATAAAATTTACTTTTAAGTCCCATGCTATGAAGTAGGGAAACACTTGGTTGATTATGTACATTTGTTTTAAGAGATGTTATGTGAGACCAGAAATACTACATGCAATGATAGAAAGTTCAGTCCTAGCTATTTTTAAAACGTTGACTTTATGAGGGTTGTGGGGAGTGAAACAATCTCTACTCAGGCCTAGGGCCCAAAGAGTCATTGGGCCACGGGAAAGTAATTGGGCCTTGCCTCTCAACTGAGAGGAATGCTTAAAGAGTAATAATCCGGGGTGAAAGTTGGGTCACCATAGGTGTTTCAGGATAAGGTGGAGCACCACAGTTAGCCCATTACAACGGGAAGGGGAAGTTATTAGCATCAGCTGAGTCTTGATGTATGGGTGATCTCTATGTGGTCTTTGGAAGATACTGGCAACCACCGGAAACTCCTAGAAGGTGCAAGAAGGAGGAAGATTTTTACCTCTGCATTTAATGAGGAGGCTTACCTAACCTTTGGCACATGAGAAAGCCTAAACAATACACATAACCCTTTGGCCATCAAAATCCCAAGATAAAAATGTGAGAAACCGATAAAATAAAGGAAAATATCCCTGATATTCTGGGTAGAAGCAGAACAGTTGGAAGGAGGAGAGGGAGGATGAAAGATATAAAAAGGAAAGAGGCTAAAAGGAAGAGGGATCCAGAGAGAGAGAGAGAAAAAAAAAATCCTATCTTAGAAAAATAGAGAGAAAGGAACATTTAGTGATATACCTCAGGAAAATGAAAAATCTTCACAAGGACATATGAGCATTTGTAATAGAAAAGAAAGTGCTTTTAATGAGAGAAGAGGTCCACTTATTGTGTTTCCCATTGTAGAGTGTTTTGTTCCCACTATTTAATTGTATCTTTACTGTGTGGAGTTGTGAGGAAGGAGATCCAAGAACCCCTACCCGGGGACAATCTTTAAGGTGTCTACAAGGATCATTAATTGTTTCTTTTTTCTATAATCGGCAAGGACATTAATTACAAGATGAGGATCCAATACATCAATTTGTTTTTGGTGTAAGTAGGGATCAAACTCCAGATCTTTTATTCAACCATTAGAGATATTACTACTTGAGCTAACTAGAACTCACGATTTAAAATTGAGATTTCCATTCTTAAATCTCAATAAATTAACCATCGTTCAATTTCGGTGTAGGCTTGGTTGAACCCACCATTTTTTTTTTTTTTGGAGAAGGAATCTCAAAATAGTTTGCAACACTTTAAATCTAAAAATAGTAATTTGTTAGTGCACAAGATTCATTGATGTAATTGATTAATTTATAGCAAGGAATTTTTTTACTGATACTTGTTAAAGACACACATGTTAATGTCTCAAATAAACATTTGTCAAGACTTATATTTAAATGAAAACTTTCTTATCAAGATTGAATTTTTCACCAAATGGCCATTTGACATGTGTGTATTTCAACAAATCAATTCCCTTTGATTTATTTCAAATCCCATTTTTTGATGTGATGGGGTGCTTAGAATTAATATTTAAATCCAAATATTTTGTATCTTATTTATTTTAGGAAACTCATTCATGTATTTTACAAAATAGATTTTCTTGATATGTTTAAATTAACATTTTGTTTTTAAAAAATCGAGCATTTAACTTTAGGGCTTTAGAAATTATCTTTTTTATTTTATTATTATTATTATTTATGGGAGGCATTATATTAGAATTGGCTTTAATTTTTTTATAATTCATGAAAAACTGCTTGTAAGGAAAGTCAGGAGACAACTGACACATATGGGATGGTATCGGGAAATTCTTAGGTGATCCAGGATTACAAGGTCAGCAAGCTGACCTTGTAGTGCTGACCTTGTAATCCCAGCCAATAGAAAAGAAACACATCATTAAAAACAACTGATATCAGCTTCCCCGCTGAAAAACAATACACATTTTAACTTCTGTTAATCCGGAAACGTTAACCCTTTGTTGAAATTCAAATTTTGATTTGGAAATTGGGCGGGTTCGGTGAAAGTAAAAACTGAAAAAACAAAAAGCTTTTCATTTTCAATCTTTATTTTTGGAGCTCTCTCTCTCTCTCTCTCTCTCTCTCTCTCTCTCTGTTCTTCACCACCACCACCGTTTGGCTGCCACTTCCTTCCATCTCAATGTTGGCAACATTTCTACACTTGTAAAGTACCAATTTTGTTCTTTTTTTTTTGTGGCACAGAAACTGCTTGCTGAAATGCTTCATAGAGATTCATTTTTCCAAACTTCTTGCTGTTGTGGCCTTGTGTTCTTATTATTAGGGGCTGTGGGTTCATGTTAGTGTGGTGCTGAAATCTGATTTTTCTTTTGAATTTAATTGGTTAGAATTTGATATGGACAACAGTTATAATGATAAGAGATACTTGCACCTAACGAACAAAGAACACGGGGCTAGTACTTTGCAACAATACCAGAATCTAGTGTTAGAAAAAAAAGAAGCAAATATTTGTTCATTAGTTGGGTGTATCTCATTTTCACCTTTTTAAGTCTTTTTTTTATAGGAAGTTTGAAGTGGGTCATTGCCATAGAATCATATTTCGTATTTTTTTTTCTTGCATTTTAGTTCATTTTTATATTTTAAAAATGAACAAAGTTGTACTTAATATTTGATTTTGATAGAAGCTAAAAAGAGAATTTTGAAGTTGATCTTTGTCCATATAAAGGAGTTATTTAGCATTGACCTCTAATTCAATAGGCAATTGTCCCCTTGTTATTCACATTATTACTAAATGTCCCACAATTTTTTCTGTGGCATAGAAAATTGCTTGTTGAAAAGCTTCATAGAGTTTTGGTTTGTCTAAACTTGTAGCTTTGTATTCATGTTAACATAGAACTAAAATAAGTTAATTAAATTTCTTGTCCTATATCAAGTCAAATAATTTTACATTATTTCACTTTTCTTTTGTCATTTCGGTTTGATTTGTGATTTTGATAGCACTCTATGTTTAATTTGATGTACGAGGCTTCAGCATGTATATATGCAACGTGGATGTACGAGGCTTCAGCAAGCTAAGAATGATGATGAGGATTAACATCGTCAATTTAGCATGGATGGCGTGAATATCTTGCAACAGAAATAGAAGATGCAAATGACTAGCAACATGGATAAAAGTATGAGTAATGGGTGGAGTGGTTCCTTTATCCAAGGGAGCTGTTAGTAGTTGATTAGAGTTAGAATTCAGCCAATAAATTCCCAGTTTTCAGGTAGAGCTATCAGAATTGAGATATGTTCAATTGTCTTATTATTGTAATTCGGTTGATAATCAGCTTTATAACAAACATTGCGTTTGTTATAAACTTTATAAGTGTTTGTGGGGTGTGGGGGGCAAGAGCTGGAGTTCAAGTCTCCTGAAGGAAGTTTCATACATATATATACTTAGATTAAGCTAGAATAGAATTTCTATCTTGTATCCAAAAAAAAAAAAAACAATGAGATTTGAATAATAAAGTAGACATATATTAATTCTAGAAATTCTCCTTTGTAGGGAATAAACCCGAAATTCCCAACCTGTGAGAAACAAAATAATAGAGAAAACACACGCCAAAGAATACAATCACATGCACAAAACAATGTTTACATGGTTCGGCAATTTGCCTATGTCCACGGAGTTGCGGAGATTTCACTATTATCAGAGAAAATACAGAGTGCAGCTACAGTGTTTTCACTCTCTCAAAAACAACAAGAAGACGAAACCCTAGTCACCAAAAACGGTTTCTATATCCTATGCACAAAATTCACAATGGGCTACAAAATGGGCTAAAAAAATTTCCCAGGGGTAAACCACGCAACATTATTTTGGGTCAGGTCGGGTCGGGTCGGGTCGTCAACCGGATCAAACACAACTAGGCTCCACAAAAGCCCAACATCCTCTTGTTGGCTGTAGCTAGAAGCGTTGGGGGTAGCTAAAATTTGTTTGGGGTTTGATGTAAACATTATATTGTGTTTGGTCTATGTATATCTTGTTGGTTCTTTTGTATTTGATATTATTTTGGCTAAATGGCACTTAAATAAATCACATCTGTGAATTATGTCATTTATTTGGATTATTTTACAATCTATTTGAAGAAAAACTATTTGTTTTTGCCTTTATTATGCAAATTTATTTTACAAGTCATTGGAAATTTGTTTTGAGTGTTCAATATATCTTTTAACACTAAAGTATCATAAATTTTCTCAAGTGCAGTCTAGTATGAAAGTGATAATTGGCCTTAATTCTACTTGTGAAAATAAACACTCTATGCCAACAACAAAACACTCTTTTGCGTGAATTTGGATATGCCTATCAAGTGTCTTGTTGAAACAATGGCAAAACTAAATAGCAATTTTGTTTACAAATTTAAAAATAATTTTTAAAAAAGTTCCACCAAATTTACCATTGCTTGATGAATTGCCCCTAATGTAGCTATGGTGCTTAACTGCTTATACATATTATATGACGTTGACTCCACGTGCAATTGGCCATCTTTCATCTTGTGTAAAGGAATAAAGGCCTGTAGCACACTAACATCAAGTCCTGTCCAGTGTCCATATACTTAATTGAGAAGAGTTGTTAAGTTAAGCTCTTGGTGAATCAGAATTTTAGAAGTAGAAAAGAAGAAATAGTTACTTCAAGGTTAACCAACATCCTGAATTGAGAGAGAAAAAGATAAGAACAGTTTGGTTAATTTTCTGGATGCTTCTCATTATGTTGCTTATTAGTTTATATACAAGAGTTACTTAATCCTTTTCCCGCAAAAATTAACTGAACACCTCAACTAACATTCCAGTAACTAACATACCAACACATACCAGCAATTCAGTAATACTAACATACAATGCAATACACCAATCTTTCAGTACACCATTAAACTAGACTCCTAACATTACCCCCTCCACTAAAACATTTTGCCCACAAGATGTGGAAATTGCTGCTGAAGAGCAAACAAGTCCTCCCAAGTAGCATCATCGGAAGAGCCCCCTTGCCACTAAATCAAAAGCTGAGTAATGGTTCTATTGCGTAGCTGGCATGATCTAGCCCACTGTTCTTTTTTTTTTTTTTTTTCTTTTTCTTTAAAAAAAAGTAGTATAAGAACTAATTTCTTTGCAAGAACAGAAACACAGTAAAAACTTAAACTTTTGGCCTTCCAATAAGCAGGTTTCATAGTGACACATGATACACCAAAATATGCCGAAAGGTAGACTAGAGCAAATTAATTTCAGAACCTATTATCATTAAAATGAACCCAAAAATTGCTTGAAAAATATGAAACTTTAGTGTAGTGTAATGAAAATGGTGTACACCACAAAGTAGGAAAAAAAAAACAGAAGAAAAGAAATAGAAACAGAGCAATAGCAACTCTGTACCCAGGCCGTGATGTCCTTATGCCATGCTAGAAATTAATTTCCTTCTTTATAAAAGGCCTTCCACGGTTCCACCTAAATACAGAGCTACCCACAGGCACAACAAGAAATGTAAATAAAGTCAGCTTATCAACTGTTGAGCCAACTACAACATCCATCTGAGGGCTGGGGCCACTTGTTACATTGGGTGCAAGCACCTCGTATATATCATTATAGCTGTTGTCCATATCAAATCCTAAACAATTAAATCCAAAAGAAAAAAAAAATCAGATTTCAGCACCACACTAACATGAACCCACAGCCCCTAATAATAAGAACACAAGGCTACAACAACAAGAAGTTTGGAAAAATAAATATCTATGAAGCATTTCAGCAAGCAGTTTCTGTACCACAAAAAAAGGAACAAAATTGGTACCTTACAAGTGCAGAAATGTTGCCAACGTTGAGATGGAAGGAAGTGGCAGCCAAACGGTGGTGGTGATGATGAACAGAGAGAGAGAGAGAGATCTCCAAAAATGAAGATTGAAAATGTAAAGCTTCTTGTTTTTTCAGTTTTTACCTTCACCGAACCCGCCCAATTTCCAAATCAAAATTTGAATTTCAACAGAGAGTTAACGTTTTTGGATTAACGGAAGTTAAAGTGTATATTGTTTTTCAGTGACGTGACAGGAAAGCTGATATCAGCTGTTTTTAATAATGTGTTTCTTTTCTATTGGCTGGGTGCTGACCTTGTAATCCTGGATAACCTAATTTCCCAGATGCCCAGACAACCCACTACTATTCTTTTTCAATGCGTTCACACTCTTCTTAGTCTTTTTTTTTTTTTTTTTGATAGGGTTAGTCTTAATCCTCAGTCAACAAGAGAATGACTGATAAAAATCCATTGCGCATTGTCAGAAAATTATTAGAGGAGACTACTGTACAGTATAGTACCTTCGTGGAAATCACGTGTTTACAGTGCTAACATTGCAATTTATTACTTCAAATAATAATATCCTGTTTGAAACGCGAGTTCAATACAAGTTTTTAATTTTTAAATAATATTATATATATTTTTATATACTTTTTTACTCACATGTATTTTTAAAAAAATTAAAAATTGTTGTTTAAACACACATACCAAACAAGCCCTAACATTCTCTTTTTAGTGGTTTTGAAGTATTTTTGAGGTTTTTTTTTTTTTTTTTTGTATTTTAATCATTTTTATAAGTAAAATAAATTTATTAGTATGTACAATTTTGTTAATATAAATTATAATATTTTCATCAATAAGTAATGTAAGATTACTATCATTTAATGAGGTGATAAAATTAAGTAATGTGAAATATTTTGTAATTTTATATTACGATAATTTTGTATAAAAAATGATAAACCAAAAACGGTAATTATTTTATTTTAATTTCTAAAGTTGTTTTAAAAACCTCTTAAAGCTAATGCACTTCTGTTATATGCTTAGTTTTTATTTAATTTTATTATTTAAGATTTTATTTTTGTCATTAGGAGTTGATTAATTAGATAATGATAGGATAAATTGTTAGTTGGGTTGCTTTGAATCAGTCAATCTATCAATTATGGGGTCTTATTTCCCTCGAAGCAACCAATAAACCAATTAGGTTCATAACAACTTTAGTGTATTTCTTTTTATTCTCTTGCTTATATGCTTAAGTGTGTATTTGGATACCGCTTATTTTACTAAAAACTGAAAATTTATTACTGAAAATAATAAAAAAATAATTTCTGAGTTACCATTCACTGTTGAAAATACTGTACCTTTACCTTAATGCACTGTTCATATCCCATAAACAGTGCAAGAGGGCTGGTAAAAAAAAAAAAAGGCAAAAACGCAGAAACGCAAACGTGCAAACATGATCCAAACGGACACTAAGGGTCCGTTTGGATACAGCTTATTTTGTTGAAAATTGAAAACACTGTAACAAAATAATTTTTAAATGTGTGAATAGTACTATAGGACTCATTTTTAATATTTTTTCTGAATAAAGTGGTTGTAGGTCCTATGAACAGTACATAAACAGTACGTCTCTTATTTCATCTAAGCGTTTCAGCCGGCACTTCTCAACTTTTATTTCGTTTTACTATAGCGTGGATCCCAGCATTGTAGCATAGGTCCTAGCATTAATAAAACGCAAACGCAAACGTGAGGAGAAAACATAAATCCAAACACAAACTAAATCTATTTATCTCACCATTTAATAATAAACAAAATAAACTAGGTATTTTTTTTTTTTGATAAACAAAATAAACTAGTTTAAAAAAGAAAAGAAAAAAGCCAGTAATTTATTTAAAAGCACTTTTTATTCCCACTCTCATTAAAATATAATATTTATTTATTCCTTTTTCTATTTCTTTTTACTTTCACACTCATTCTCTCTTTCTCAAATAAGCTCTCAGACTCTCCACTGATTCATCCATCGTCCTCACCCATCATTCTTCTCATCCATCATCCTCACCGATTCATCATCGTCCTCACCGCCGCCACCGAAGCTCACTCATCATCGCCGTCCCACACACCACCGCCGACCCGATTCATCATCTTCCTCACCCATCTTCGAAGCCCAGCTCCGTTCATCCATCATCCTTCGCCGATCTGTTGATTTTGCATTTGGGTATGTCTGTGTGTGTTTGCATATGGGTCTCAATTTGCTTTGTTTACTTATGTGTGTGTGTTTGCATATGGGTCTCAATTGGCAGTGTAGTGTGAGTACCTGTGTGTGAGTGGTCTTTGCATTGGGTGAGATTTTTTGCATGTGTTTTTGATTAAATGATCATTTAAATCAAAATTATAATTGATTGTTCAGCTGTTTTGTGATGCTTTGGTTTGAGTGTTGTGAAATGTCTGATTGGCGTGTGTATGGAGATTTTAAGTCCTACCAGAACATAGTGAACGTGAATTTTGTTAGCAGTGGATATAAATTGGTATGTATGTATGTTCTTTGGAATATTTTTACTAAAGTACTATAATTTTGATTAATTGATCATTTAAATCAAAATTTATAATTTGCTATTGTGGCTGGGCTGTGGCTGTGGCTGTGGCGGCCGTGGTCGTCGCGGTTGTTGGGATTGTTATTTATTAGAGTGGATATATATCATTTTATTAAGGATTTTACTCATGTGTGTCATGTGTGCCCTTAGGGTACATATTAATTTTTATTTTTAGAAAATTTTTTTTTGAAAATTGAAAAAGTAATGACAGCTGTTTCAATCTTCGAAAAAATATTTTCAAAAATAAAAAGTTTAAGGGCACACATTAACCGAACCTTTTTATTGAAGTGGTTGGGTTGAAAGTTAAGTCCATACCATTGCGCGTTGTCAGAGAATTAAATGACAGTATAGTAGCTTCGTGGAAAACGCCTGTTACAGTGTTATGTCTATACGTTTTGCCTCTCTTCCCCAAAAAAGAACAAACTTTACTTCTGTCTCTCACTGACCCTTTCTCTCTCTCTCAGTTCTCACTTCTCAATCATCTCTCTCTTTCTACCGCCGCCTCACCTCACGATCAGAACCCAGGCCAGCCTCAATCTCTCTCACTTCACTTATTCACCCTCCAAACAAGTAGATCTGGAAAAAGCCTCTAATCCATTTCAAGCCATCCCGTCAGTCTCTCCCCAAACAAACAGATCCGGCAAAAAAAAGAGGTAACTTCGGCTTTTGAGTCCTGACAACCATTGCATTTTTAGAAAAATAAATAATTTAGGGAAAGAAACCGGCAAAACTATGCACGGTTCCGACAACCGGACGGTTTGACCGCGGTTGGAACGGTTTCCTGCAAAAATAAAATTTCCAGTTTTGTGGGTTTAAAAAACCGGACTAGTGACCGGTTTCTTTCTCTCTCTCTCTCTCTCTCTGTTTTTGGCTTCATTATACCTGATACATATCTATTTTGTAGTTCAAGAATCACCAATTTAATATCCGATGGCTTTAATGGGCACAGAAAGCGCATCCTCGTCTTCTTCTTCTATCATGTCTGGATTTAAATATGAGGTCTTTCTTAGCATAGGTGAAAATTTTGGAACGGGCATGGGCATATTCTATTTTGTTTGAAAAGGCTTTTGTTACTGTTGTTTAAAGGAATGGAACGGGCATGGGCATATTCTATTTTGTTTTTGTAGAGGGTTGGTGGTGTTGGAGGTTATTCAAGCATAAAGAAGGTTGAAGGGATCAAGCATGCCACTTAAAAGAAAGAGTCCACTAAGCAATAGAAGGTTTTTTTCCAAAGTCAAATTCATCATGCCATTACCAACATAGCTACCATGCCTTGTAACATCGAAAGAGAGAGCACAAAATTAAAGTGTAGTTAAAAAAAATAAAATAAATAAAGCATGATAAAGGAAGGACAATGATTACAGATATTCCAACTTGTCCCCCTCACCACGCAGATTATTCCTTTTTTTCTTTTCGTGCCTCACATGCTTTGCCACGTGCGCGACGACGCAATTGTCACCGGTTGAATACAGACACGTTGGCCGTCTAACAAGCTAGCTTCTGAGAAGTCAAGACAACCCCATGCAGATAAACAGTACGACAAACTTGACATATCGTAAGGGTATTGGAAAATTTTCATTGGCTTGGTTGAATATGAGTTCAATTCAATTTTGTATTCTATGATGATACAAGAAATAAATAAAAGATAAATAAAATGAAGAGTGTTGCCTGACAATGTGTAAAAAGTTGGTGTACAAGACAGGCAGAATCTTATCGTATCATAACCTTGCTATAGAATGTAAAATGGTGTCGGTTATAGATAATACATATGTAATCCCTAAGAACTTCATGAATTATTTTTTTATATGTTGGAACTCGGAGAAATGCCAATGGCTGAAATTTCGCAAGTCCAAATCTTCTGTCCCACTTTTTATGCTCCACTCTATATTCTACCAATAAATACTTGTCACGTATTCACCTAATTAATTAAATACTATTATTATTGACTTATTAATAATACAGTTATTAATTAACAGTAGTATTTAATTAATTAGGTAAACACGTGATAAATATTTATTAGTGGAGTATAGAGTGGAGAAAAAGTGAGATAGAAGATTTGGACTCAAATTTCACACTCTCATGTGTTTTTGTTAAAGTCTAGCTGGGCCTTTTTCGACGACCCAAAAAGATAAAAACCCGAAGCTTTGGTTTTTTCTTTTTTTCTTTTGGGCCAGAGTTTATATTAGAGGAGCATTCCACATTGGGCTCTTCCAACGGGCTTTTTTGCTAAATTTTGTGTGAATTCAATAGATTCTTCATTTGTGAAGTACACCGTGGAGCCAATGAATTTGGGGGAACTCACTTTGCTCAAGGTAACTTTTCTCTCTTTTTCTCTGTTTGTTTACCGAGAAAATGAATGAAAAAAATATCATGCTTATGTGGAAGCTTGGTGGTTTATGTCTATATATATGCCTTTGATTTCGGAAAGAGCAACAATTTTAACCTAGAAAAAAATTCGAGGAAAATTAAAGAGGAACAAATATAAAACAAGAATTAAAACTTTGAATCATTTGTTATTGAAGAGTCCATCTCTGATTGGAGCATTCTATTGGAATAAATGTGTTCTTGTTGTGAATCTTGTAGTTTCAGTAGAATGTGGAATCTTGGGTACAAGGATACCAATCAAAAAAACCTGGGAAGGCTACCATAGAATGCCTCACAAAGATTCAAGCTTTGACTCATTTTTGGGGTTATAATATGTATTTCTTTCAAAGAGAGCCTTTATGAGGTATAGTCTGCTGCAGAAGAAGTGTAATAATAATTTTTTTCATTATTCTAGTATGAGTGATATGACGCTCGCTATTCTAGTTTTTTAGCACTACTGTTTCTCATTTTTTGGGGGTACTATAGTAGCGTTATTGTTGCTTCTCTCTATATTTGTTTTGAGTTCAAATATTGCTCTGCTGTGCTGCGCGCTCATTTGCTTACATGGTGCAGTCAGTGCTCTTCAAGATCTATACAGGTCCCTGAACGACCCACCAGTGCTGAAGGGATGGAGAGTCATGAACAGGAGTGTCATGTTCTGATTCATCTGTTATACACCTGTAATCCACTTAGCTAACCTATTTTTTCTACTAACTATGCCATATTGCCATAAAAGCCCAAAACCTTACCCTTCTATGGTCTCTACTAATTTTATGCAGTAAAATTCAAGGACTAAACCTCACTGGGTGGATTGGAGGCCAGCTTAATTACCTGCATCATTTTAAGCACCTATAACTGAAACTGCCTTGTTATATTTAGCTCTTATTAAAATAGTACATGTACTGTTTATTTAATTCTTTATTCTGGTTTCTTCTTTAGGGATGTTAGCTTCGATAACATTCTGGGTGAAACTGTTTAGTAACAGGAAGGGCAACTGTTATTTGTTTATATAGTAACATTCTGGTTTCTTCTTTATTCTGTCTTAAGCGTTATATTTGTGTATATAATAATAGGAAGGGCAACTGTTTCTTCTTCCCATGTTAGACCGTCAAATTGGTCTTCTTTCTTGTAGTAGTTCATTTGAAGAGTTCATCGCGCAATATAAGTTTAAGCATTGGGCTGTTAAAATACTAGATATGCTACGCTGTTTACTGTTTACATAGAAGAGGAATTGGGTATCGATAAGTCTGATGCTGGAAATACCCCATTATGTCCATTCGATTGTTCTTTTTGTTTTTGAGGATACATGCAAAAATTTGTTGGGTGTAGTTGCTTCCTTTGATCTAGTGAATCGTATTTTCATGTAGTCTTGTAACTTTTCATTTGCTGTTTTGTTGTTATAATTTGAAGGTATTGGAGCACAGCTTTCTTTTGCCTTGTACACTAGAACTAGATTACATTATTATTTTTATCTAATTCAATCTATTTTGTGCTTATGATTAAGCATGTTTCTCAAAGTATGACTTCTTTGAATCCAAGATATGAATCTTTGTAAGTTTTGAGGAAGAATTCGACGTAATTAGAGCCATGTAGTCTATCTGTTACTCAAACTAATTCTCTTACACATTTAAAGTAGAACATTATATAATTATTACATTTTTGAAGTCCTGAATTCATGGTGATAATACAGATATAAATATGGATTTTTCATATAACTCCATTGGTTCTTATAGTTTCATTTACTTGAGTGAATTGTGTGGTGCACTCACTTTATTGCTCAGCATCTGAAGGCCTTTTATACGTTCTTGTGAAGTTGATCTTGGGGATGTCTTGCGACAACTAATATATGCACTGTTGTACATTTGGCTGATACAGGGTTCAATATCATAAACTTTTTCTATTTACATCTTTGCGGGGTTCCAATTAGCAGAGTGGATTCTTTTTATTTAAATTTTTAATGTTTTATTACCTGTATAACGATGGTTCTGATCTCTTTTGTGAACAATTGCATAATTAAAGTTATTTTGGAGAATGTTGTGCAATTTTTGTAGTTGAAACTAGGGATGTTATCATGACAAAAGTTGCGGTTGATTGATACAGAATTTTATATATTAGCATTAACTCAAAAATTGAAGCTGATTTTTACTTTATTACTATGTACATCAGATATTTTGATCTCCTTCGTCCAAAAATAGAAAAAACAAAGGTCGTTAGTCACCATTTATGAATTACCTTGCTTGAGTTTCTGAATCAACCCTAGGCTTGTGGTATTTAAATTCCTTTTGTTGAATCTGGTCATTTTCTTTTGTTGTATCAGTATTTGTAAATCAACTCTCCCCAAAGCCATAATTTGAACTCCTTCAATATCATACTCATTTGGGAAATGGGAAAAATTGTGTAGATACATGTCCATTTTCTACTAGCTTTTACATTCAGCTTTTAGTTTTTCTTGTTTAAGTACAGCTTTTTCATTTACCTTAATTTTTTTTTATTACTTTTTCAAAGCATAAATATACTTTAGTCTACTTTCCAGCAAAACGCCAAATAAGCTCATATATGTTAACAAACGAATTACACTCCGCCATCATCTAAACCATCTGGGGTGTATTCATTTTTAATATAATGTTTCCAGTGAATATAGTTGGAGCTCCCTTTGTCAAGGAAATGCTCTATAATCTGTCATAACCAACTCCAGTAGGGTCATGTTTTATCAGGCAGTCTTGCTATGAGTTCCCTTGAACCAAGGGTGCGAAATCTTCCCATCATGGGCATGTTTGCATGTACCCAAGATGAAAGGGAAATGTTTGAACATCTTCCTACTGTTTCATTCAAGGCACGTACCCTAGGCTCGGATGTTGATTCAGTTGTGGATATGGATTTGGATTCGGGTTCGGATACGGTTATGGATTTGGATATTGATTAAGTTGATGACTAGTCAACTCGATCTACAAGACATGGAGTTCTGAAGACATGAATAGAAACTAGTTATTTAAAATAAAGATTCATAGTTTGTATATAGCTGTTCTTAGTCAAACAATCAATCAAAATTAAACTTTTCTTTTTTTCCTTTCCAAAGAGTATATGTTTGTTTATCTGTTTTAATTAGTTCCTTTTTTTTAAATAAATAATTTTGGATTTTTTTTTTTCAATGACTTTTGTATTTTATTGCGCTATCTTTCAAGGTCGAAAGAGTGGAATTTGTGAATTAAATTAATTGGTGGCATTCCCATAAAAATTAAAATTAAAATTGAATAATGCATAGATCCTTAAATTTATAATTTAATTCTAATAGTCTAATAATTCCACAATAGAAAAAAAATAAATATGTATACATTTTATACATTGAATGCACCAACTAAAACCTAGCATCTTAGGATTAGCTTGTAATTTTTATTTACAAATGTATGTGCAATATCATTCAACATGCACTTACTCATTGTTCTAAAAGATAGATTACACAGAAGTAGATTACACAAAGATTTGCCAATTATTTAAAACTTATTTTATTTATTCTCTTGATAAATCTTAAATCAATTCATCTCACCCTTTAATAGTTTTATAATAAACAAGATAAAGTAGGTTTTTTGTTTTTAAGAAAGCTAGTAATTAGCACTTCTCTATGCACAAAGTACTTAGAAGTCTAGAGGGGAAAGAGTTCGAGCTACAGGGTGTTAATAGTATGTTGTAATTATCTCACAAAAAAAAAAAAAGTAAGCCAGTAATTTATTTAGACACACTTTTTATTTCAATATTAGAAAATAAGCAAATAATACACACATATATATATAACATGGGATGGTATCATCAATCATGGTAGTACAGTCTCACACAAATGCAAACTATTTTTTTGAGGTGGGTCACAGACACAAACTTCACAACCCACTGCCCATTTATAATTGATCAAGTTTAAAATATATCCATTGCACATTATTATTCAACATGCACTTACATATTGTTCTAGAAAGTAGATTACAGAAGTGGATTACACAAAGATTTGCTAACTTATCTATAATCTACATCTATATATAAAAAAAAAAGAAAGAAAGGAGAGTTTAAGTGGTATTGTTTAGCACATAGATGACGGTTTTGTCGAGTCATTCTGGTTTTGTTACTCAGTCAATACCACTGAAGTTTTTTTAAATATTTTATGGATAGAAAGAAGGTGTTCGGTGATATTGTGAGAGGAGGGAGAGAGAACGTGAAGAGTGGGTGGATTATATTATGGTGTAAAAAAATGGGTGATTGGACATGATTTGACAAGTAAATAGTTTAACTAATATGACTATTATTACTTTACTACCCCTACGTATATGTATAGTACAAAGCATTGTGAGGTTTTTTAGTCTTTTGACAAGTAAATAGTTTAACTAATAGGACCGTAATTACTTTATTACTCCTACGTATGTGTATAGTACAAAGCAACATTGTGTGGTTTTTTGGTCTTTTTGTCTCTCATTTACTCCAGCTGCTCCCAAATCGATCCCACAGAAGATGGTTTTATTTTGTCTGATTTTTTTTTTTTGACTTGAAACCAAACACAACTTCTTCTAATATTTTTATTAGAGTATCTCCAATAGCTAAACCGCAAATTCTTTCTACAATGAAGGAGAAAACCATAAAACATTGCTCCAACACTCTCTCCAGTCTCCATATCTCAAAAAGTTTTTTTTGCTCATGAACAGTACGTCTCCACGCCTGATGGATTACTGTATATTAGGAATAGAATTTATATCATTAAAAAATTTCTACAGCTGATTATTATATTAATTTTTTCTCTTTCTTCTTTTGTTTTTTTTTTTCTTCATTTCTTTTTGCACACTCTCTCTCATTTTCTTCATTTCTTTTTCTTCAACCAACAAAATCAAACAACTTGAATAAAAGAAAGAAATGAAGAAAACACAGTCGAATCACAATCAGAACAAAACACAAAACCCAATCGAATCACAAAACACAGTTTTTCTCTTCAAACTAATGAAATCAGAAGTCAGAACAAATTATAAAAAAATAAAAGCAGTTCTGAGCAAGGTTTTCAGACCCGGACCGTTCATTGAACCGTAAAAGGGAGAGGTTCAAGGTTTTTGAGGTTGAACCGAGGTCGAACCGGGGTCGAACCGTTATGACGTCATAATTAATTTAATAATTAATTAAAGCCTAAATATAGATATTAAATTTATAAAACTAGCAAAATTGACTAATATATCTATATATGTAGGGAAAATTTAATGATTTCTAAGTATATATTTAATAATAAAATAAGAAAGTTAATAGAATAAAATAATAATCATGAAAACATTAAAATTTATGATTAATTTTTGAAGTAAAATTGAATATCTTTGAAGGATTTTAATTACAATTTTTTTTATTCCTTGTAAGAGATGGATAATTTAATTAAGTAGAATAAAATTGTGTTAAGTTTTTTTTATAAAAAAAAAAAAAAAAAAAAAAAAATTTGGTAAGGGGTTGGACCGCACGGTTCTTGACCGGTTCGTACGGTCCAACCCCGGTTTTAGGGGTTCACGGAATTGCCACATATGCCCGGTTCTTTATGCTTAAAAAACCGGTTTTCATCACGGTTCACGGTTTTCACGGTCCGACCTCCCGGTCCGGTCCGGTTCTGAGAACTATGGTTCTGAGTTCTGACCCATCTGCGCTGCATGTTGTTGGCTGTGGGGACGAAGACAAGCGGTGGTAGAGGAGGAGCAGGCGATGGAGGACAAAGATGATTTCTCTCTCTCTCTCTCTCTCTCTCTCTCGCTTTTCCTTCTCTCGGGTCTCTTTCTCCCTTTCCGTTTGATGAATGATGAGAAGATATTTTTTTTTAGAACACGTATGATAGAAGATGAATGGTCTGGTTTTGGAGATGGTATTGTGTGTTTCGGGTGTATGTTTCTTCACCTCACATGAGGATGGACCCCACAAGAGAAACATACACCCGAAACATATATAAGTTTTTCCTGGTTTTGACTTTTGATGAAATGAAATGTGTGGCCTTTATTGCTTTTTATGGGAGAAACGTGTGAGTGTGACCATTAAAATGTGTGGTCCTTAAAATTAGATAGTATTAAAAAAAAAGAAAAAGAAAAAAGAGAGGAGTAGATATAAGTTAGTAAATAATAATCTAAAAAAATAAGAACTAAGCAATAATTAATGATTTTTTATTGAAAATTGAATGAATAAATTCATTACAAATTACATAGATTTAAAAAATTAAAACTATGATCATTAAAAAAAAACCCATTGAAAAATATGATTGCTGAAAATTATATTTAAAGAAAGTTAACTTTTATTGAAGCAAGTTTTACACACATTATGTGGAATTCAAGTAAAAGCCCATTGTGTAGAATTCAAATAAAGGTTTGTGAACATAAAGGATTATTCATACACCAGAGAGAAGCAGATCTTTTTTTTTAGATGAGGAAAGAAGCAGATCTTGATCATAGAATCAATCGCTACCACTCCAGCAACAATGGTAGCATCTTTGGATTAAATTCAGCTTAAAGGTCTTGTATTTGCTCATTATTATACGTTGTAGGAACGTAGATTTCTGGTTATGTTTATAATATTAATCACTCATACACACTATTTACACTAAACTACTCTTCTATATAAATTATTAGTGTTCATTCTAAATCATACAGAGAAATTAATTTTTAATTAAAAAATAAAATAACAGAATCATAATATTACTTGATGATGGAAGAGATCAGTTAGTTGAACACTTCGGCGTCGGTGGGCTACGGCGTTAGCGGAGGCCTGTAAAGAGAGAAAACAATCAAAGAGTGACCGGGGTGGACTAGCCAAATACCCTCCGATGGCAAAGTTAGTATCTTCCCTCAAATGGAGTCCCAACTTTTTTGGGAATAAAATCTCAGAAATTTTCTCATACCTTTGCATGGTTCAGACCGGTCCTTATATAGGGTACTTCGGGGCGGTTATTGGTTCAAATAACTTCCCCCAGATTCTTGGAATCCGGACCTCAACTGTTATTGAAACCATAACCGTTGCTGGAAGTTACATACTTGGGAGGAATTGGCGGCGATGAACACGGGTTGGTTAACCGCTCCAGAATTTGCTAAGTGTTGTGTGGTCGTCCATGTGCAATGCCTATGAACGACCCTTTGTCATGACGTTGTTTGGTCGTCCATGCACTTCGCACATGGACGACTCTTTCGACTTGATTACGGGGTCTACCCAATTGGTCAGCTTCTCAAGGAAGAGAGGCCTGGACGAATGGGAGATGGCCTGGTCATTTGGCTAACCGTACATCATAGACGACCCATCTGGACGAACCATAGATGTAATTTTTTGTTATCCCATCATTACTTATTATTAATATGCTCTCAGTAAATTACGTATGCCTTGCATGTGCTTTAAAATTAGTTAAAAAAAAAAAAAAAAGTAAGAGCTTGTTTGGTTTAAAAAAATAGTCACTCTGTTTTTGTCACTCAGTTTTCATCACTCATTTTTCATCACTCATCACTCATTATTCATCACTCAAAATTTCTCAATTTTCACTCTCCACCGTTTGGCCACTGTTTTCACTTCACATAACTCAAATATTTTCACATTTTTGTGGGACCCATTACTAGATTAGTCTCACGTGAAATTTCAGTGGCCTTGATAAAAATGGACTGCTCAAGCTCTTTCTCATTGCACTTTTGCCTTGCATATCTGTTCCGGACGTGACAAGTCACTTGCAAAGGGGCCCACAGCTTCATCTAATTTACTGTCTTGCCACTGAACTCAGTTTTTGAAAACTGAAAACAGGTGAAACCTGTTTTCAGTTTTGGTCACTCACACTCATTTTATTGAGTTTTTGAGTGATGAAAATTGTGACTGAAAATTAATCCAAACAAGAGTTGTGTTTTGAAAACAGGTGGGACCCACACATTTTGGATGATGAAAACAGAAAACTGAGTGATATCACTCAAAATTCTCTTTATCCAAACAAGCTCTAAGTAATTTATTTAAAAGCACTTTTTATTTGAAAAAAAAAAAAGCACTTTTTATTCCCACTCTCATTAAAATATAATATTTATTTATTCCTTTTTCTATTTCTTTTTACTTTCACACTCATTCTCTCTTTCTCAAATAAGCTCTCAGACTCTCCACTGATTCATCATCAAACTCTCATCCTCTTCAAACTCTCACCGATTCATCCATCATCCTCACTGATTCATCATCGTCCTCACCGTCGCCGCCGAAGCTCACGCACCCTCGCACCGAAGCTCGCGCATCGTCGCCGACCCGATTCATCATCTTCCTCACCCATCTTCGAAGCCCAGCTCCGTTCATCCATCATCCTTCACCGACCTGCCGATTTTGCATTTGGGTATGTGTGTGTGTGTTTGCATATGGGTCTCAATTTGCTTTGTTTACTGATGTGTGTGTTTGCATATGGGTCTCAATTGGCAGTGTAGTGTGAGTACCAGTGTGTGAGTGGTCCTTGCATTGGGTGAGATTTTTTGCGTGTATTTTTTATTAAATGATCATTTAAATCAAAATTATAATTAATTGTTAAGCTGTTTTGTGATGCTTTGGTTTGAGTGTTGTGAAATGTCTGATTGGTGTGTGTATGGAGATTTTAAGTCCTACCAGAACATAGTGAACGTGAATTTTGTTAGCAGTGGATATAAATTGGTATGTATGTATGTTCTTTGGAATATTTTTACTAAAGTACTATAATTTTGATTAATTGATCATTTAAATCAAAATTTATAATTTGCTATTGTGGCTGGGCTGTGGCTGTGGCTGTGGCGGCCGTGGTCGTCGCGGTTGTTGGGATTGTTATTTATTAGAGTGGATATATATCATTTTATTAAGGATTTTACTCATGTGTGTCATGTGTGCCCTTAGGGTACATATTAATTTTTATTTTTAGAAAATTTTTTTTTGAAAATTGAAAAAGTAATGACAGCTGTTTCAATCTTCGAAAAAATATTTTCAAAAATAAAAAGTTTAAGGGCACACATGAACCTTTTTATTGAAGTGGTTGGGTTGAAAGTTAAGTCCATTCCATTGCGCGTTGTCAGAGAATTAAATGACAGTATAGTAGCTTCGTGGAAAACGCCTGTTACAGTGTTATGTCTATACGTTTTGCCTCTCTTCCCCAAAAAAGAACAAACTTTACTTCTGTCTCTCACTGACCCTTTCTCTCTCTCTCAGTTCTCACTTCTCAATCATCTCTCTCTTTCTACCGCCGCCTCACCTCACGATCAGAACCCAGGCCAGCCTCAATCTCTCTCACTTCACTTATTCACCCTCCAAACAAGTAGATCTGGAAAAAGCCTCTAATCCATTTCAAGCCATCCCGTCAGTCTCTCCCCAAACAAACAGATCCGGCAAAAAAAAGAGGTAACTTCGGCTTTTGAGTCCTGACAACCATTGCATTTTTAGAAAAATAAATAATTTAGGGAAAGAAACCGGCAAAACTATGCACGGTTCCGACAACCGGACGGTTTGACCGCGGTTGGAACGGTTTCCTGCAAAAATAAAATTTCCAGTTTTGTGGGTTTAAAAAACCGGACTAGTGACCGGTTTCTTTCTCTCTCTCTCTCTCTCTCTGTTTTTGGCTTCATTATACCTGATACATATCTATTTTGTAGTTCAAGAATCACCAATTTAATATCCGATGGCTTTAATGGGCACAGAAAGCGCATCCTCGTCTTCTTCTTCTATCATGTCTGGATTTAAATATGAGGTCTTTCTTAGCTTCAGAGGCAGTGACACCCGTAAAAATTTCACAGACCATCTATATACTGCTCTGAATCAAAAAGGTATATTCACATTCAGGGATGATGAAAAACTTGAGCGAGGTACATTCATGATTCATTGCTCCAGAGCTCTTGAGAGCAATAGAAGAGTCAAGATTTGCTGTTGTCATTATCTCACAGGACTACGCTTCATCGAGTTGGTGTTTGGTTGAACTAGCAAAGATTGTTGAGTGCATGGAAAAGAAGAGGATTATAGTTTTGCCTGTTTTTCACTACATAGATCCTAGTGATGTGAGGAATCTGAGGAAGACTTTTGGAGAAGCCTTTACTAAACATGAAGAGCGTTTCAAAGATAACATAGAGGAAGTATACAGATGGAAAGCTGCTTTGACACAAGTTGCTAAAATTGCTGGATGGGATTTACAAGACAAGTAAGAATTTCTTCACTTCACCATACGATCACTTTCTTTTCTTGTCTTTTTGCTTTTGATTTTCTACTGGCTAGTGATATTTAAGTCAACCAAATTCCAACTTTGATAATTGAGTAACTTCTGCAAAGTTTGTATATAATCAATTACACTTCAAAGGGAATTTGATGAGTTTCAGTTTCTCATATAAATTTTCAAGTAAAAAATATTATATGGATCACAAATAAGTTACTTTATGTATATTTGTTAAAGATAGCAAGTCACAAGTCCACCATTCTTGTCCAATTCCATTGTAGAAAATACAGCTAGTATTCCATTCATGCCCTCTAAACTTGCCTATTCTTAATATTTTAATTTAAAAAAAGGTAATGCACCAATATTCTTCAAAGTTTCACAAGATGACACTCGTTCCCAAACATTTCAAGATATGACGCTCTCTTTCTTGAAATTCTATAAATACAGATAAGTTAATCTCCCCTCAAATCATTACTTTTCTAATTGAATATTCCATTATATAAAAGTGTTGCTATAAGAGGCGATGAACTTATTTGTTGCATCTGGGGTGGAGCCAGACCAGCAGGGTGGGCGCAATTGCCCCCAACCCCACCCCTAAATTCCCTCAGGTTCTCTCAAAAATTGAGATTTCAGTTTTGTGTGTATAAAATATTCTTAATTTAAAATTTTTAATTGAAAATATAACACTCTCCAAAAGCCCAAAAAAAATATTATTTGTAACCTTAAAATAATAACATGATATACATTCACATTGAATTAAATTTCTGTCATTATCTAAAAAAAAAAATTATAATATGATATATTATCTCAAATCTGCCAATTTTTATATGTTGTCGTTTTCAGAATTCTTTGAAACTGCCATATACTTTAGTATTTTAACTCTCCCAATGTAATCAAGGAAAAAAAAATTCTTATTTGTAGCATAAAAATTATGACATGGTATGTTTTCACAATTTTTTCTAACCAAATGTTTTCACAATTTTTTCTAACCAATTTTTTGAGTTTTATTTGTTGTTTTAAAACTTTTTTGTACATTGCGATATACTTTTTAAAGGACTTTAAAAAATCAAAGACATACATTGAGCATTTAAATTTTTTTGAATATATGACCATACTATTAATAATTCCAAGTTAATTTATTTTTCATCTCACTTTTAAGCATTCAAATTATATGTTTTACATCTTCTCAAAAAAAATTATATGTTTATTTCTTTGAAATATATATATTATAGTTAGCTTTAAATTATGATGTAGTTTAAACATAACAATGACGTCATACTAATTCCAATACTACTAGGTGCTGTACCACCAAAAAAAAAAAAAAACCTAAATAACAAATTGAAACCAATTACCAAAAAAAAAAGCTATAACTTACATCTACACTATATTTTCTTTATCAATCATTTTTTTTTTCTGTTTTTTTTTTTTTTTTTTGTTTCGTAAATTACCTAAACGATTACTTTAGATTTGTGAGGATTGATGATCCATGTCAGTTGTTAGTGTATACACGTTAGCTTACTGGGCTTGGGCCCATTATAGTATCAAACTTGCCCTACATTCTTATTGCTTATGCTACAAAAAAGATGTCTGTATAAAGACTCACTTTTACATTTTTTGACCCCAATTAATATACAGACAAAATCACAAAATTACACAAAATAATAGCTCATTTTTATAGGTTAAATTACAATTCATGCTCAGTAATATGTGGTTTTGTTATTTTGAAAATTTTTAATTAAAAAAATTATAAATCAGGGAAAAAATATTTATCTTTTCTTTTCCAAATTAGAGGAAAAAAGGAAAGGAATTTTTTTTTTTTTAAAATCTCATCTAGAATACATAAATACAACAAAAATTTATACATATTTAACCCCCCCCCCCCCCCCCCCCAAAATAAAAAACTCCAACAAATTTTCTGTACAATATTTTTTCTGAAACAACTTTTCTTTACCTTTCCATAATTTTCCCAACAAACAAACAACTTCCACACATTACACCCTTCTTCGTCACCGACAATTTGTTTGTGGCACAAGGGATGCAAGTCACCGCCGGAGCAAAACTCCATGATAATGCAACAGAGATGCAAGGCTTCAAACTCGGCGTGGAGCTTAGGCAAAAAGGGATGGATGGTCCAGCATCTTCCTCTCCATCTCCACTCTCTACACCTTTTTCTTTTTCTTCACCAAGGCCTCTTTGTCCACCACCTTCATCGCGTAGATGTCACCCGCATTTTAAAAAGTTTGTATTAGTTTTTTAGATTTTTTTATTTTAAAAAATGTTTTTGGGGACAATAACAATATGATTTTAAGCACTCATTTAGGAGGATGAAATAAAATTAAATAGAAATGAATGAAAAGAATAATTTCAGAATATTCTTCTCTTTTTTATTTGAGAGAGTTTTAATGGAGAGAATGTAATCATTCTAATTTTTTACTAAAACCCTCGAAATATTCCTATATATTTAGCCATTTATTTTGAAATAAGGGTCTAATCGTAATATTTTCATAAAATGATTCCGTTTCTTTCCTTTTATGTTACTCTCAAATAAGGTTACTTACATTCCATTTATTTCTATTCATTTATTTTAAAATATCCAAATAAGGTTACTTAATTCAATTTCACTCATTTCCTTTCCCTTACTTAAATACATTCTATTCATTTCCATTTCTTTATGATTATTTATTTCTATTCTATTCCATTCTCCTATGAACTCCCAAACAAAGCCTAACTAAAGATCTTAATTGAATAAATTTGAAAATTTAAATTTTAGAGGACTCGATTGAATGGGAGTGAAGTTAGAGAAATAAATTGAATCTTGGTCGAAGTTAGATGATGCAAATTCTAATTTAGTCTTCTTTTATATTATGACAAATAGTGAATTTTCATCTATTGAATTTTCATTGATAAATCTATAATAGGATTGTAGGGTTTAGAAAATGTTTAACTCTTGTAAAACCATATAACATGTAGTTTGAACCCATCCTTTTTATGTATTATTTTACTAGACCTGGCAAATGAGGTGGGTTGATCAGGTTTGGGTTTAACCTAGTTGAGTTTGGGTCAAATTGGTTTCGGGTTAGAAACAGTTGTCCTAAACGGGTCACAAAACCTATGGCTCTAACCTAGTCTTTTGAGGGCTGGGTCGACCTGATATCACACACATCTTTTCACATTAAAATATATATATAAAATAAAAAAAATCAATCATTCTATCTCCTCTTCCTTTTATAACAAATAAGATAACTTATAAACAAAACCACTTTAAAATAAATGTTGAATAACACATAAAATCATTTATTTTTGACAACGTTGAATAATACATAAAATCATAAATGAACATAGTCCAAATTAAATAATACATAAATATTTAAAGTTATATGGTCCAAAGTTGTCTACTAATCTTATCATCATCACACAAGAACAGATAAACAAAAACTAGAATTTGGATCATATCACATTAACAATCTCATCAGGTGCACCTATTGCATCCAAAATATAAATAAACTTAGATTATCTTCAAAGATAACTAAATATATAAAATGTTACGAATAAAATATAATATATTGGGGAAAAGAAAAATAAGTAAATAATTAATATGAATTACATCTCAATTTACTTGAGAATCGTACACCAAGTTGGTGAGTAATATTGTCAATATTTTCAACCAATATAAAATTTTAATATAAATTAGTATTCAATGAACACATGTCAATAAAGAACTATATTTTTTTATAACTATGACTATTCTATAAAGGAAATTAAATAAGTAGAAGTGACGAACAAAAAAAAAAAATGGAAGAAAAGAACAAAAAAGGACTCAAAATGAAAAGTTCATGTGATGTTAAAAAATGGTCAACCTGCAAGTCGACCTGACTTGGACTTTCACAAGATTGAATTGACTTGTCTTTTTATGTGTCAAAAAAAACCTGACCCATATTCATATATTTTTTTTTCTTCAAGTTTAATCAGGTTAATGAGCTCAAGTCCTATTTTTCCTGGTCTAATTTTGACATGTTGTGATGAAAAAATCCAGGAAAAACTGCAATTATATTTTCAATTTCAAAAGCTTTATTGAAGGTTATTAATTTCATATTTAAAGATGTTGCATATTTTAACCATTCTCCCCCGATACCACCATGTAGATTTTTTTTTAATTTTTTTTTTAATTTTTATGAGACCACTACTTAGATCACATATATATGTGCGTGTGTGTGTAGAAATGCTTTGATAAGCAAGGACAATTGATTTGCTGAATCTTTTCTCTATATGGCCTTTGCTAACTCAACAAATTGTTGTCCTATGTTTGTTGCAGACATGAGGCAAACGTTGTTGAAGAAATAGTTAGAAAGATATCTAATAAATTGATTTCTACTTACTCAATTGTCCACAAGGATTTTGTTGGAATAAACTCTCGTATGGAGGAACTGGTGAATTTATTAGGCATGGGGTTGAATGATGTTCGCTTTATAGGGATTTGGGGAATGGGGGGGTTGGGCAAAACAACTCTAGCACGAGTTGTTTATGATAGATTTCGTTATAATTTTGATGGCTGCAGCTTTCTTGCCAATGTTAGAGAAGAATGTGGAAAACATGGTTTAGTTCATTTACAAAAACAGCTTCTCTTTGATATCTTGATTGAAAGAAATATTGATTTTTCAGATGTTCAATGGGGAAGTAATGTGATAGAGAAGAGATTATGTTATAAAAGTGTTCTTATCGTTCTTGATGATGTGGATCAACTTGATCAATTAGAAGCGTTAGCAGGTGAGCGAGGTTGGTTTGGTCGAGGGAGTAGAGTCATTATAACAACAAGAGATCAACATCTATTGATCAAACATGATGTGGCTGAAGCTGAAATATACAAGGCTAAGGAACTGAATAGTGATGAAGCTCTTCAGCTATTTAGTCGAAAAGCCTTCAAGAAAGACCATCCTTCAGAAGGTTATGTGGAGTTGTCCAAGAAAGCGTTATGTTATGCTCAAGGCCTTCCTCTGGCTCTTGAAGTTTTGGGTTCCTTCTTGAAACATAGAAGTCCTGATGCATGGGAAAGTGCCCTAGGTAGACTAGAAGAAACTCCTCAAAAAATAATTCTGGATACACCCCAGATAAGTTTTGATGGCTTGGAAGAAACAGAGAAAAAATATTTTTAGATATTGCCTGTTTTTTCAAAGGTAATGATAAAGATCGTGTAACAAATATACTGCAAACTCCTTGTTACAAGCCAAACATTGATATAGATGTTCTTGTGGAAAAATCTCTCATAACCATCGTAGGGAAATATTTGTGGATGCATGATTTACTGCAAGAATTAGGTCGGCAAATTGTTCATAGCAAGTCCCCTGAATAGCTTGCTAGTCGTAGTAGGTTGTGGCTCAAGGATGATGTCCTTCATGTACTGAAAAATAGCACAATAAGTTGATTATGCAAAATTTTTCTCTTTATGTATTGTATTTTTTCTTTCTAAAATTTTATAAAATACTAGTTCATCGGTATTATTTTTGCCTAAAATTTTAAAAGCATTATACCTTTGGAAAATTCTATTATGAGTTGACTTGATGCTTCTCCAATTAGGGATCAAAAAATTCGAGGCATAATGTTGCATTTGCCCCAACCGGTAAAAGTGCAACTACACACTGAAGCTTTCAAAAGGATGGAAAATCTCAAATTTCTTATAGTTGAGAATGTACATATTTGTGAACCATTTGAATTTCTTCCCCACGGTCTAATATATCTTAAGTGGACCCACTGGCCATCCGAATATTTTACTGAACAACTTGTTGATATTGAGATGCCACGTAGTTGCATTAGAATGCCAAAGCTAATCAAGCAGGTATGATTATATATAATTTTAAATTGAGATTTTTAAAAAAAAATTTTATTTCAAATTTTGTTGTAGTTAACTTTTGATTTTTTTTTTTCCCCCTACAGGAGTATCATTTTGAAAATTTGAGAGATGTCAATCTCAGGGGTTGTAAATTTATTACGGAATTACCTAAATTATGGGCCCCAAATTTAGAGAATTTGGACCTCTCTGATTGTGAAAATTTGGTTGAATTACCTGAATTATGGGCCCCAATTTTAAAGCGCCTGGAGCTCTCTGGTTGTAAAAATTTAGTTAGATTACCTAAATTATGGGCCCCAAATTTAGAGTATTTGCGCCTCTCTTGTTGTCGAAATTTAGTTGAGATTGATGAGTCCTATGGATCTCTTGAAAAGCTTAAAGAATGGTATCTCGATGATTGTGGAAATCTTCAAATTCTTCCTAGCCAGCTCAGGTTGAAATCTCTTTATTGGTTTGATCTTTTTAACTGCTCAAGGCTTGAGAAGCTCCCTAATTTTCATCCAGAAATGGAATGTTTAGAGGTTTTAAATTTAAGTAAGAGTGGTATTAGAGAGGTGCCTTCATCAATCGAGCATCTCAGTAAGCTTTACCATTTAAGCCTTTACTATTGCAAAAACGTTCGGGATCTTCCAGATAGCATTTATAAATTGCAACAGCTTCAGTCTTTACATATTCCTACTGGCAAATTGAGACCGACGTGCAATTCTTTTGATAGCTCTTCTGGATATGGGTTTGTGAATATGAAAGAACTGAATTTCTGGGGATATGAAGGCATAATTGAATTAGATCTTTTAATGAAGCCTGATTACTTCCCCGCATTGAAAGAGATAGATCTATCTGGAACCAATGTTGTTACCATCCCTGAAAGTATTAGCAGATTTCCCAGATTAAAAGAACTTTATATTAGGGATTGCAAGCTTCTTCGTGAAATTCAAGGACTTCCACAATCGATAAGGTCGGTTGATGCAGGGAATAGCATGTTGTTGGATACCCAATCACCAAGCGGGCTATTGAGACAGGTTTCTCTCTTTCTTTAAGATATATATAAAGAAACAATTTTTGTTACTTTCTCAAAATACTTTAAGAGATTTGCTAAGTGAAAAATATCTTGAATTTTCTAATTTCATGCAGGTAATAAAAATTATTGGGATTTTACCAAGTAGAATATGTGGTAGGGCAAGAAGCAACAAATTAATGGATCCACAGTTGACCAATTACTTCCCATCTGAAACTGAGGGTGCTGAATCTGAAGATGGGGACATATCAATGGATCTGCAGTTCTCCAATCATTTCCCATCTGAAATTGAAGGTGCTGAATCTGAAACTGAAACTGCAGGTGCTGAATCTGAAGATGAATCTGAAACTGAATATGAATCTGAACTTGAGGGCGTTGAATATGAAGATCGGAACATTTTTCGTCATATTACATGTTGGGGAACTGAGATGCCGAAATGGTTTAATCATCAAAGTGTTGATAATTCCATTTTTTTCTTTGTTGGTCGCAAATTTCCAATATTGGTTGTCTGTTTTGTTCCTGGACGAGAGAATATTTCGGGCTCTGTTCACATTTCCATCAATGGTTATAAAAATTCAAAAAAATTGTCATTTGGTGAATGGAAAGGAAATAATCTACATTTATTTACTCTAACTCAACGGTTACTGCAGAGACATTTGAATGAATCAAATCCAACTGACCAGAATCTTGTTGAGGTTTCAATTACATATAGAACCTGTTATTCTATAAAAAGGTGGGGGATCCATGTGGAATGCATCTGTCCTCCTCAAGAATCTGGTAATGCAACTATTCAGTATTCTATAAAAAGGAAGGGGGTCCAAGTAGATGATGCTGTTGATTGCTTGCCAACTTCGAAGAAACTGAGGACATTTTGATGAACTCCGAAGAAATATGCCTCAATCAAAAAATCACATTGAAACTGCTTCTCTGTCGTTTTGGTCCGGTTTCTTTTGCATTTGATGCCAAGGTATGTTTCCCTTTTTAGTAGCACTGTTTCATTTGCATCTTTTACCCAATGGCAGGGATATCGTATCAACTTGTAAGTATTTATTGTGTTTCTATAAAAAAAAAATTGGGAACTGAATAAGTTTCTGAACTTAAAAATTTTTATTTATAAAATAATTATTTCATTTCGGTTAATTGGTTTTATTTTTATTTTTTGTCAATGTAGTTGATTGTGATGGTTGCGGTTGAAGTCACTGGTAGGCCCCAGATTTCCTTTTGCCTTGGATGTGAGCTCAGTCTGGTATGATTTTGTGTTTTTTTAATCTGATTTTTCAAATTGAGATGCATAATTTCTTCTTAGCTTATCATGTGGCCTTACCATGGTGATGAAAGATCTTTCAATTGTTTCCTAGTTTTATTCATTCGTTTGGACTTAATTGGTTTCTTGATTAAAAATTATGTACACCAATTGCTTAGAATCCTGACTTTCTAGAAAATGTGTATCATTTTGAATTTTAGAAGCTACATCAAATTTGTTGGCTGTGTACAAGACAGTTTGAGATAAATCGTAAGCCCAAAACCTTACCCTTCTATTGTCTCTACTAGTTTTATACAGTAAAATTCAAAGACTAAACCTCACTGGGTGGATTGGAGGCCAGCTTAATAACCTGCATCATTTGAAGCACCTGCAACTGAAACTGCCTTGCTATATTTAGCTCTTATTGAAATAGTACCTGTACTGTTTATTTAATTCTTTATTCTGGATTCTTCTTTAGGGATGTCAGCTTCAATAACATTCAGGGTGAAACTGTTTAGTAACAGGAAGGGCAACTGTTATTTGTTTATATCGTAACATTCTGGTTTCTTCTTTATTCTGTCTTAAGCGTTATATTTGTTTATATAGTAACAGGAAAGGCAACTGTTTCTTCTTCCCAGGTTAAACCGTCAAATTGGTCTTCTTTCTTGTAGTAGTTCATTTGAATAATTCATCGTGCAATTTAAGTTTAAGCATTGGGCTGTTAGAAAACTAGATATGCTATGCCGTTTACTGTTTACACAGAAGGGGAATTGGGTATTGATAAGTCTAATGCTGGAAATACCCCATTATGTCCATTTGATTGTTCTTGTTGTTTTTGAGGATACATGCAAAAATCTGTTGGGTGTAGTTGCTTCCTTTGATCCAGTGAATCAGATTTTCATGTAGTCTTGAACTTTTCATTTGCCGGTTTGTTGTTATAATTTGAGGGTATTGGAGCACAGATTTCTTTTGCCTTGTACACTAGAACTAGATTACATTATTATTTTTGTCTAATTCAATCAATTTTGTGCTTATGATTAAGCATGTTTATCAAAGTATGACTTCTTTGAATCCAAGATATGAATCTTTATAAGTTTTGGGGAAGAATTCGATGCAGTTAGAGCCATTTAGTCTATCTGTTAGTCAAACTAATTTTCTTACACATTTAAAGTAGAACATTATATAATTATTACGTTTTTGCAGTCCTGAATTCATGGTGATATTATAGATATAAATATGGATTTTTCATATAACTCCATTGGTTCTTATAGTTTCATTTACTTGAGTGAATTGTGTGATGCACTCACTTTATTGCTTAGCATCCAAAAGCCTTTTTTACGTTCTTGTGAAGTTGATCATGGGGATGTCTTGGGACAACTAATATATGCAGTGTTGTACATTTGGCTGATACAGGGTTCAATATCATAAACTTTTTCTATTTACATCTTTGCCTGATACAGGGGTTCCAATTAGTAGAATGGATACTTTTTATTTAAAATTTTAATGTCTTATTGCCTGTATAATGATGGTTCTGATCTCTTTTGTGAACGATTGCATAATTAAAGTTATTTTGGAGGATGTTGTGCAATTTTGTATTTGAAGCTAGGGATGTTATCATGACAAAAGTTGCAGTTGACTGATACAGAATTTTACATATTAGCATTAACTCAAAAATTGAAGCTGATTTTTACTTCATTACTTACATCAGAAATTTTGATCTCCTTTGTGGTATTTAAATTCCTTTTGTTTGATCTGGTCATTTTCTTTTGTTGTATCAGTATTTGTAAATCACAACCATTGCTGCACTCTCCCCACTGCCATAATTTGAACTCCTTTAATATCATACTCATTTAGGAAATGGGAAAAACTGTGTAGATACCTGTCCATTATCTACTAGCTTTTACATTTAGCTTTTAGTTTTTCTTGTTTAAGTACAGCTTTTTCATTTACCTTAATTTTGTTTTTCTTACTTTTTCAAAGCACAAATATAACTCAGCCCACTTTCCAGCAAAAAGCCAAATAAGCTTATATATGTTGACAAACGAATTACACTCCGCCTTCATCTAAACCATCTAGGGTCTATTCATTTTTAATATAATGTTTCCAGTGAATATAGTTGGAGCTCCCTTGTCAAGGAAATGCCAGGAACATTGATGATAATTCTTTCAGTGGCATTATACCAAAGCATTGGCCAATCTACTAGATTATAAGCCTTGTATCATATTCACCATATAAATATGAACCCCGTCCTACCAAAAGTGTTAGTATAAGCACACCAAAACTATATACATTAGCATTCTCAATTAAATAGCCCATATGCGCATATTCAGGCATTGCGTACCCATTTTCCATGAATATGAAAAACTTGTACATGCCATTGACCTTCGGGAATTGACATGGAGAGTGAGAAAAAAATCAATTTGGCAACGTTGTTCTTACAATTTTTTTTCCTTCCTTTTGCATTTAATGCTTTTGCTCTTCTTTCAACTTTCTATTTCCTATCACCTTTAAGTCAAAAAAAAAAAAAAATAATAATAAATAAAAAATCATTCACTTCAAACTTTTCCAATTCAATCTCTTCTCTCTCAATTAATGTTTCCCATTTACTCCACCAAACCATTCTTGTATTTTTGCCTTACAATTAAAACTAATTGAGTATTAATTCAGCCCTTCTTCAAAGATGTGTAACATGATTAATGGTGATTCTTCCAAATCCCGATCAAGAATTTTTTCAAAACATTTAATTGTTGTCAATTGGAAATAAAACACCTATTTATTTATTTATTTATTTATTTTCTATATATATATATATATATATATTTGCAATTTCTCTTCCCCAATAGATAAGGAGTCTACTAGCCTAACCTATGCCAATGCAAAATCCAATCCTTTCCACTAGGAAGCCCCCACCCACTTATCATAATCAGATTTATAGCCCATGATCTTTTGCCATACTTTTTAACTAAAAATAAGTGATCTTCCAAAGAACCCTTGTAAAAGTGAAAACCATCTGCATCCAAAAAATTTGAAGTGGGTCACAGTTGTCTGTTGCTCTTATGAGCTCTTCAGCAGAGAAGAAGACATGAATAAGATTACCTTTTCCATTACAAAAAGCAATTAACTCCTCTAATAACATTCTTCCATTCTTTACAAATGGTGTCTCTATCTCCTCTTTGGCTTTCCTCTTCATTTCAAACATGAAATCATCTTCTTCATCAAATCCTTCGGTTACATATTGGAATATTAATATACACACAAGATATGATAAGATAAGACATGAAGAAGCTGTAATCAGGCTTTAAATGAAGATATTTGGTGATCACGAACCAATCTTTGCATATAGATCAACCAGCATGCACAATTTAGAGTTTGAAACTAGTAGTACTCTTCCACCAAAACCCAACTTCAATTCATAAACAACTTTTCATTACATGTCAAAAGACAAAAAAAAAAAAGGCTTTTATAAATTGTATATATGTATTATGCATCAAACTTACAATTATATATTGATGCAATGACTTCTTACCAACCCATGTAAATCAAAAAAAAATTACTATCACATCTTGAAACAAAGGTTAGGTGCAAATTCACACTACTTTCTAGGAAGTTTTCATGTATATGACAAGTGAAAAGAAAATTATACTAGAGTCAAGTCTGTGTACTGAGGTAGCAACTTTCTTAATTTTTAATGAAATTATATATCTATTAAAAAAAAGAAACCGGATTATCTATTCTCACAGAAGCTAAATGGCTGGTAAGAAATGGGAACTCAATTCCTAATAACTATGACTTTTGGCTTAATGTAAGATCTAATGTGTCTTGGGTAAAGTATCCACATATTACAAGGGCTTTTTATTTTTTTGACCAATCTACCACACAATGAAATTGTGCATTAGTGAGGAATTGATATGCATTTCATGTAGCCAACTCTATCATTTAGAAGGAGCTAACTCCTAGGTCGGGAAGTGCAGTTAAGACTGATTAGGCCCAGTGAATCAATCAAGTCTTTTTACTGTCAACCAAGCCTACTGGCTTCTCTATAGTGAATGCTTATATGCAAGGAGCAGAACTCTAAGATATAGTTCTTATATGTGGGTTGACTTATGGAAGCTTAAATCCTTTCTCAAAGTGCTTATTTTCCTCTAGAAAGTGTTAAATGATAGTCTTTGGTAAGAAGAGAGTTTATAACGAGGAATCTAATCACTGGTGCCCTTTATCCTTATTGTGATTTATAAGAGGAATCCTTCATGTTTTTTACTTTGTTATTAATTGTGTTAGATGGATATTTGTAGTTTTTTTTTTTTTTCTTCTATACGTTTGGCTAAATGTTCTCCTTGGTTTAACTCTTCTCATCCAAAATGTCTATTCTATCCTATGTCATGACCATGAATTTCTTAGATATGTTTTGCTTCATTTTCAGGAACAATTTCCATTTTCTATACTTTTATTTAGCAAAACCCTGATAGATTTTTTCACTTTGTGTCATTGTAAACACATCGACAATCAGCTCTGTAGGGATGTGGCAAATGCATCAAGTATGAAAAAAAATACCTTTCATATATTCTCTCCCCCTTGCATATTACATGCATTTTCATGATCTTATAATTCATTTGCAATATAATTTTTCAGGGAGTTCGTGCCCTTAAACTTGCGAGGAATTGCAATGTCTAGATTTTCACTCATATGCCTTAGCCTGCTCAAATTTATTAATAGTTTTATGCATTATCTAAAATTCAAGGTCAGTATTTCCTATCCTCTACCAAATGTTGTTTTCCACACTTTGTCAAGATGTTTCCATATTGCTAATGCTTTGTAATGAGTCCCTTTGCCTCAACCCCAAGGTACCTATGATGAAAAAATATTACATCAAGTGGTGCGCTACCGGACCCTTAAAGATAGTGGAAAACACTTTTGGAGCAATTGAATATGATACTTAGACCTAGAACTATTTGTATCTTAGGTTTATTTGTACTCTTGTTCCTTTTTTTCTGCTGTGGGTGAGTGTTATTGCCAGTCTTTGTTTTTTAACTCTCTCTCTCCATCTCTGTTTTTCCCCTGCTTCTAGACACTGAGTGTTGCCTGCACTTGCAACATAATCATTGTTGGACTACTAAAAATCATGCTGGTGAAGTTTATTTTATGAAACAGCTTATCTAGCACCATTATTTTTTCCTTGATAATTGTCTCATAAAATGTATGCTTTTCTGCATAAACAGTTGAAGGTTAGTACTGTTGTTTATCAACAATGCTCAAGTGCTACTGCAGCTTCCTTTTGAAAATTAGGGGTAAGATGTTGGATAGAGAGATCTGATTTAAAAGTGAGAACAATGAACAAGGAAAATGTGAGAAAGCTCCTAATTAGGACGTTGAGCACAAGAAAACTTGTGAGGATTCAGCTCACTTTTGTAGTTTGTATACATCCCTGAAGACTACATATCAAAGTTAAAAGAAATGTGGAGGTAAAAGAAATCATTTTGTACATTTTTTAAAAATTCAAGCCGTTCAAAAATCTTAGTTTGTTCTCCTTATCTATAAATACTATAAAGCTGAAGCGTTTGACTTTTTGTTGATCTTCTACAATTATGCCACGTAAGCTTTAGAGGTCTCACAAATTTACACATCACCATTAGTAATTTTTTAATGCTTTATTTTTAAAACCCAACCATTCGATTACCACCCGATAATTGCTCTTCACAGTTTTCTCTCTTTACTCTAATACAGACTCTCTCCTCAATTAAGTCGTAGAGACAAGAGTGTTATGAATATTCAAAAAAGGTTACTAGTGAAGGGTCTGTCAATCGCAGGCCACGAAACCTGCATAAGCTTTCATACTCTCAATTTGGCTTTCAATATTATTGGTTGATGTCCCCAGCAAGCTATACTGTAATACTTCCTCTGCATCTCTCACAACCACATGATCCACATTGTGAGTATCCGTTTTGTGTTATTCTTACTTTCTCTTTGTTTTTCCTGCTATTGGTATTGGAAATTTTCTTTATATTTCATGTTCTTATTTATATTGGTGGTGTTGGAGTTGTTTAATTTGGTTTAGTATGCAATATTCTGTATTGGGTCAGTTCAAGTGTGTGATAATTTAGAGTGCTTAGATGGTAAATACTTGGTAACTATTTATGTAATTTCTGTTTTCTTTTATTGGGTTTAAGATATACTGGTGTGATGATTTGGAGTGTTGTGTAACTTTGTGGATTTGTGGAGCATAATTATTGTTTTGGTACTGGTTTTCAATGAATTTGGAATTGAAATTTGAAGAATTATTCATTGTTTAAAGTTGTACTACAAGTTGAAGATTTAGGTTAGTGGCATGTGTTATCTGCTCCCTCAAATTGTTTGTGAGAATGCTTAAACCAAACTTTCCACCACTTAAGATTTATGAGTGTTTGTAAAAAAATCTTATAGAAAACTTTCCATCCTCACTGAAAGTTATTTTGTATCTAACTTCAATGTGAATCCACCAATGATATCTTAATTGGAAATTGTGTTCCAAGCATTGTTTATGTTATATAGAAAACTGGTATAGGTTTATCATACTTTATCATTGAATCTACCTTTTTTATCTAATTGTTAGTCTCTCTCTCTCTCTCTCTCTCTCTCTCTCAAGTTCTTCACATTTTGTCCTACTCTGCTGTGATCTCTAGAAAGAACTTGCAATTTTCTGTTGAGGTTAATAGAACCATGTTTCCTTAGTGAAAGTTATTTTGTATCCAAAGTTCTATCTGAATCCATGAATGATAGATATCTTAACTAGAAATTGTGCCCAAGCATTGTTTATGTGAAATAGAAAACTGAGAGAACCAAGAAACAATACCAACATTCTTTTTCTTTTTCTTAAATCATTGATTGTGTTCTAATGCTTAGCCAGATTAAAATTTGATTGTACATACCCCGTGTAATGCAATTTAGAAGGATAAGTATTAAATAAACTTTACAAACTAAACAACAGAAGGTATGGAAAATAATAAACATACCATTATGCACTGTAATTGCAATAGAAATACAAATTTGCTATAATCATTACCATTACATGGGTATGGGTTGCATTTGATTTCCTCTAGGCTTCACTAAAAATATTTTAGATAAGCTTTGGCTTGGGGGAAGAAATTTCCTATTAAAATAGTAGTCCTATTGGTAAGTGCTTTGCTTATATTCCTTTTGGAAATTAATATATACTTTATGGGGATGTTTAGATTTTCTTAGGAATTTTGATTCATGTGGACTGCTTTTGTTAAGGTGGCGATGTAGTTACTGAAAGAGAAAAAGGATGTTTATAAGAAGCCTAAATATGAGATAAAGAAAGGGTATTTCTTCCCCATTGTTAGGAAGTTAAAATATGCAAAATAATGATAACCTAAATTGCTTCTTACGTACCAAATACAGTGATTGATAATCTAAATTGCTTCTTACTTCCCAAAAATGCAAAAAGTAACTGTTCTTGCACCTGGACTTGGGACCTCTCTGCCTTGAATTGTTTAAAAACTTTGTATCTCTGAATTAGTTTAGTAATAATTTTATACATTTTTTAATCCAACTTGGTTTCTAAAGATAGGTTTTTCATCTATCCTTTGTTCGCCAATATGGAAATATCTGCTTCCTTCTAATGGTCAATGTTTCAGTAACTACTTCTTTGCACTATCAATGTTAAAGTTGTTCTCTGTATACAGGAGCTAAAGTTATTACTGTGGCAGCTGCTTCTAAAGATAGCACCCTAAAGGCTATAGACGAAGGTAATTGGAAAAAGGCCAATTAGCTGTAACTCAAATGGCAAAGAAGGAAAGCAACTAAATTAAAGTAATAGGATGAACCCTTTGTGCATAATTTTTTTTTTTTGTTTGGACGTGTATGCCTAAGTTTTTGTTGGCTTGGTTCCTTATTTCTATTCCATGGTCAAACATTCTCTGTATTTTTGTACCATGTTCCCAAAGGTCATAACAATCGACCAGTTAGGATTTTCTATTTAATAAAGATTCTTAGAGAAATTCTAATAAAAACTGCAAAGCACCTCGTTCAATATAAAATCATTGATAGTAAGTCCCATGTTTCTCCCATTCATGTGACCAAAATGAGGAACCACTGCTGCTTGGGCAGGTCAGTGTTGGCCAACTTACTTGCATTCTGCTAATTAGGTCTGAAATATATAGAATGGTATACAAGAACTTTATTAGTGATGGGATTTAAGTACTTATGTTGTCGATGTAGCACCAATTACCTTTATTATCAAGCTAATTTATAAGTTTCATATATTAAAATTGATAACAGCATTAACACTTTCCTAATGAGAAATTGGTACCTTGGATTTCACAAAAGGGCTGTTAGGATTGCAGTTGGATGGGTGTCAGCCATCATTGTAATTAGGCCAAAGCCATTGAATGCTGAAATCAGTTTTGGGTTTTCCTGTTGTTGGATAGCAACAACTTTGTTTTGTGTCATAGTATTATCCAGGCCACTGCATTAGAGATTTAAAGTGGTGAAATCAAGAAAAAAGTTCTGATATTATGACAACATCAAATAAGAGTAATTAGCGTTCAAAAAGATGATCTCTCTCTTAAATAATCCCACTCACCTGTTGTACAAGGTAGAAGAAATCGAAACTCTGTGAAACAGTCAATTGCTAGGCATTGTACCATTAAAAGCTTGATGAAGATTGCACAATTGGGTCATACTTTCATCTGTGTGTGTGAGAGGTGTGGAATTTGTTTTTGGACTTAGGGTGATAGTTTCATGATGTGAATGGTACTATTTATAGGCAAAAACGTACGTGTGGACAGAATATTTGGTGCAGCATATCCTGCTATTACCATTAATTTATCACCTGTGTTGTGTGAAACAAATGCCCCTGATTAGCCTTTCCCACTGGGAGTTTGGGAAAAAATTATTGGCTTATTTCCACAACTTCATTGGTTTTGTCTGTATTTTTGTGAAAAAAATAAATTTAATAAAATTATTATTTACTTATCATATTGAAACAACTAACTTTGACTTCTTTTTTTTCCTGGCTACATAAAAAGTTACAGAAAACCAATCACAAAAAATAGCAACAAAAGACACTCAGACGTGTAAAATGTCCTCATTGAGAGCAGGAAAAACTTTTGCCACATCATTTTCCTTTGCTTTGTGTTTAAAAGTAATTGATTTGCCTAAATTACAAAAGGCTTTATTCCACTTTTTGGAACCAATTTTTTCTGTACAAATCAACAAAAGGCTTTGTTCCATTCTTTGGAACCAATTTTGTACAAATAGATTCCAAAGATGCACATTCTTGCATCATACATTTGCCTAAACCCAGAAGCTGGTACGGATCATCAACTTGCTAGATTTATATAATTCATTACTCATTGTTGATTATGACTTGTAGAATTTGCTGTATAGAGACAATCCCTACATAGATTCTTCACCACCCGATTTTTTGTACCAGAGGGAGAGTTTAGAAGCCCAAAAGCAATAGCCTATTTCTCACTATGATATCTAAGAGTAATTTCTTTGTCCTCATCTTCCATATCTTCATTAAAACTAAAGAAATATCAGGAACATAGCCAACCAACTTCAATTCCTTGACTAACTTGTCAAGTGCCCGGAGCAAATATGTAGAAACAGATTGCACTCCCTCCCCAGAGAAGAATTCACGCACTACATTGTTCAACTCCACTGAACTACACCCAGGTACGTTCACCACCCCCTTATCTTTCATCAGTTTCCTCAAATAATTCACATCTTGCCATCTTCCAGCCCTTGCGCACAAGTTCGATAAGATCACATAAGTCTCCTCCATGAGAGTCATCCAGTTCAAAAATTCATCTAATCGCTCACTTTGCCAATTCTACATTGCCATGGCTGCTACAAGCAGATACCAAGGTTTGCCAAAGTATGGGAGTGGGCTAAATTGGTAATCCATCAATGAACTTATAAGCCTCATCTAAGCGACTAGCTCGACTAAGCAAATCCACTATACATCCATAGTGATTGATACCTGGAATAATCCCATACTTGTCACTCATGCTATAGAAATACTCACAACCTTCCCTTACTAAGCCAGTGTGGCTGCAAGCCTTTAAAAGACCCAAAAATGTAATCTCATCAGGTCGCACTCTCGCCCTCTTCTTCTTCAAACAATGATATGGCTTTGGAACCATGCCCATGAGTTGCACATGCCATAACCATGGCTGACCAAGCTTGTGTATGTCTTACAGACATGTTCGCAAACTGCATCATGCCATCATCCAAGCTTCCACACTTTGCATACGTATCTTAAGAGTAGTTTTGACCTTTACATATTTATCAAAACCATGTATCTTCACATACTCATTTATCCACCTTCCCAAGTCTAATGCTCCTAACAAAGCACAAGATGAAAGTATGCTAAGCAGTGTTTCATCAGTAGGCTTGAGATCACTCGCTTGCAATTCGCCAAACATTGACAACGCCTCATTGGGCCGACTACTTTGAGCATATCCTGTGATTATTGCATTATAACAAACAACAGCCGCGTTCACATCATTGCACTCAGCATACATATTTATCAATGTGGGACATACATATATGTTATGGTTGAGACCAAGTTTGGTAGCAAGGCAATGCAATTGTTTACCTTCTTGCAATGCCTTAGAGCTTGCACATGCCTTGAGAAGAGAAGGGAAGGTATGGTCACCAGGGACAATGCCAGAGCATAGAATATCAGAAAAGAGCAAAATGGCTTGAAGAGTGGCATTAAAGCGGGAGTATCCAAGGGCCATGGAGTTAAAGACCACAATGTCTGGTTGGAGAATTTGTTCGAACAGTTGGTGGGCATGGTCCATAAAGGTAGCAGAAGGATGGAAAGCACAGCAACTGATGAGCTTGGTGAGGACAGTGATGTCATTTTGGAGGTGGGTTTTGAAGGTAACGGCTTGTATTTGCTTGAGCTCTCTGAGATAAGTGCAATGGGGTTAGAGAGACAGGAGGAGAGGTTATTGTGTTGGGTTTTGGAGGAGAAGAAGAAAATGGGCTGATTTGGAGAGCCTTAGTTGCTGCCATAAGTGTTGGTTGTGTTGTGTTTGTGTGACAGAGGTTGTGCAGCGAAAGACTTGTCATATTTTCACATGGTAATCACGTCCATGTAATTATCGCTTCCTGGACCTGGTTGTGACTACAGGGACCTTATCTACAAAACCAACAGGGTCATTGGTCATCTTCTTAGACAGCATTTACGGGTATACATTTAGTTCCTTCACTTCCTTGCTTTCTCACGGGCACAGTGCAAAGTGTACTTAAGATCGACCATTTTAATAGATATATCCACGGTATAATTTTCCACATGCTATTTTATTAGCATTCACGTCAGTTCATATATAATAGGAAAATAGTTAGAATTTACATGATTTTTTCTAAAAAAATTCATATTAGTTCGTGTATAATTATATAAATTAAAAGTTTGCTCCAATAATAGTGTAAATTTATACTGACACTGTTTATTTTGTATTTAGTTATTTATTATTTCATTACATATTTAGTAAATTTACAAGTTTGCTACAATAATCGTATAAATTTATTCTTTTATTACATATTTAGTTATTTATTCTTTTATTTTGTAAATTTAGGCCCCTTTTGGAATTTTCACATCAACTCTTTCTTATCTATTAAACTCGTTCAAAGAGAAAGAATAACAAAAATCCAATCCTATGGAAACCTTAAAAAGTGTATACTAGTTTTGGATCTGAATACCTAACAAAGTAGAAGTCCAAGAATGACATGCAAAGTAAAACGAAGTGATCAATTGATATCCATGATTGCCCAGATTTACAAATTCAACCGAGGATGTGGCAGAAGACAACTTAAGGTCAGTTTAGTAGGTCTGAAAAATAGGAAGATAGAGAAGGCACCAGTTTTGCATCATGTAGAATGTAGATTTAGTATAAAAGAAATGTCACCAAAATGGGGATAAGCAATTAGATGAAGGGCAAGTAAGTAAGGGAAAAGACATTGACCCGGGGGGGCTTTATACTTTTGATAATAAATAACTAGTCTTGTAAAAAAAAAAAATACATTAATTAATTAATTGCAATATTTTTTAAAACATAGAAGGAAATATAAAAGACAAATTGCATGTATGTATTAGATAAACATAGGTAGTTTGTTGATACGTTGGAAAATTTTAATATTGTTGAAAAGATCAATCTAGAGTTTTCGAGAATAATTTGAAAACTTTCAATCCCATAATTTTTTCTTCGTAATTCTCATCTTCTAAAGAAAGAAAATTCTAAAAAGTAAAAGTCTAATTAATTATTATGAGGTTTATTAATTGTTTCTTTTTCCTATATTTAATAGGGCAAGAGAGTTGTTCATGCTTTGGCAAGGACATTACAAGCTGAGAACTAAGGAGGGCTCCCAGGTTTGACTTGAGGATGGGTCATTCTACCGTACCGCCTAAAAAAGTTAGGGGGTACGGTACCCACACAAATCCTGACCATAAATTTGGTAGAGTTCTAATCTGACCGTTCATTTTATTTTAATGGTTACCGGTTACTGATAGAACAGGTTAGATATATAAACCTAAAATAAAATTCGGGTTGTTCCTTTTTGGCATTCTCTCTTGCGTTCTCTAAAATTTGCTTCTTGAAATGACTTCTTCTTTCTGTCAATTTCCTTTAGCACCTCTGTGATTTGGCGCTATGGATTTGGATTTGAGCCCTCAAATCCAAATCTGTGGATTTCAAATAATCTCTAAAACATGGAATTTGGGAAATCCACGGATGTCATATACGTTTGAAATTTGATGTATACTCAAGTGTCGTTGATGCTGATACCATTGTCAACCGCTGGGTTCAGGTTTGTCTCTTTCAACCCTTCTCATCCTCTTAAACCTCTCCGCCTCTCTCTTCCTTTAATACCAAACTGCGTTCACAAAAGAAGTTTAAGAACATTGCAATTCTGTCAATGGGTTTTGTATTTTCTATAATTTTTTTGTGGGTTTGTTGAATGTGATTCTGAAAGGATTAATTCTTTAGCTTATTTTGGTTTTGATTGTTGATTTTATTCATTCCTGGATATTGAAAGATTATGGTAAAATTTTCATGAGTATTTTGTTTTGTTTTGTTTGGATTTGTCCATGCGGATCTATATCTATTGGTAAGGCTGGGAGTGGCAATTTTATTGAGGTTTGGTGCTTGGGCTGGTTTAGTTTTGTTAAGAAATGGTTGGATATTTTATGTTTTTTAGATTCAAGGTTGGTCTAACTGAAATGCAAATTTTTGTATTAAATAACCATGTAAAGCAATTAACTGTTCGATGAAATGCCTCTGTGAGTTGTGTATTTTGATGCATGAGTTTTTTTTACTGAGATTCTGAGCAATTTTAAACAAATTTCGAGTTATGGTGTTCCTATGACAGAGACAAGTTAGTATAGGTTAGTAAAGGTTATTTGTTGTCTTCAATGGTAATCCAAGCAGTGGGCTTTGAAGTTTGAACCTAAATATTATACTATGTGTGTGTGATGGTCACCTGACTCCCACGCCCAACCTGCTGTAAATCTAAAGAAATTGATTTTAATTGAATTGGTACTTATCTTTATAAGGATTTTCTATTTTGTGGGTTGCCAATCATGTATGTCCATGGAACTTGCTTAAATAAAAACCATCGGATTAAGTTAACTAGTATTTGGATTTGGATTTGGAATCAAGGCATTTTAAATCAATTGTTTTCATTGCTATGGTTTCAATAAAATTGTATGGTCTCAAATTATAATTTGAACATCTCATGATTCTATTTAATCTTCTTCAATTTATGCAACCATTACCAATTTAAGAAGTGGATAATAGTGGTGATATAAAATTTAGTCTTGTTACTGTTATCGTAAAAATAAGTTTGATTATTCTTAAGTATGGTTCTAGTTGCTATTTAGTCTGCTGATTGCTCTGTTTAGGTGTTGCAGCTTTTAGCTGCTAGTGTTTTGTTGTTTGTATAGTTTGCTTATATCTTACATGCTTGATTAAAGGAATTGTATATCTACTTTTAGTTTTAAAGAAGGATGTTCAAGGGAGATTTGAGAGCAAACTATGCAGTTGTGACTCAATGCTTAATCGTATCCTTTGCTATAAATGGGGACTCAAATCTGCAATGTATGCTACATTATCAAACTAGAGACGGATGCGTCCTATGATGAAGAATTATTGAAAGCTTGGTATTCTTGGATATCTTGTGGTGCTCTATTATTGTAAAAGCCTCGTGGATCTATTGTTTCATTACTCAATTGTGACATGTTGTTGTTGTGTTAAGAAATTGTAATAGTTTGATGATGTTAATGTATAAGTTTTTTTGTAGATTGTATTTTAGGAGTGGCCAGCTTTAGCTTGATTTGTTGAGATCATGGCACTCTGTTGAGGAGTGTAAGCTATCGTAGCCTATTGTTTTGTTGTAGTGGGTCTGTTGTAAACTTTTATTTGCAGTAATTTTAATCTTAGTTTTGCTATGGCTTAGGTGTTCTACCTTGCATTTTGGATGTTTTCTTAGTCAATAAAAACATCACTGTTTCATATTAAAATAAAATAAAATAAAATAAACTGAAAAAAGAGGTGGTGATGCAAGGCAAGGATAGGGGAAATAAAAGTAGATGAGGCACCAATTACAAAATCAAACAATAAAAGTAAAGAAATATAAGCATTGGCTACAAAATCATAGTTTATCATATTTGTAACTATGATTAAAACAAATCACTACACACCAAGAGTTATTTTAACATAAAAAATATTTTATTTATACAATTATATTTACACTTGTGTCAACCTCAAAATTAAAAAGTATCATAAAAATGAATATTTTAAAGTTAACATAATCACTTATTTGAGAGAGAGAGAGAGAGAGAGAGAGAGAGAGAGAGATAATTTTTTAGGATAATTTTTTTTAATTATTAGAGAGATTTTGTATTTTTATAGTTGTCAATGTCTGGTCATATTGTTGGTTTTGGGGGCTATTTTGGTCTTTTTCTTTTGGAGGTGTGGAGGGAATTGGGGGTATTTTGGTCATGTTTAGGTGTCAAGGGTATCTCGGTTCTTTTTTAGGTTTTGAGTTCATTTCAGCCATTTTTGAGGTATTAAAGATATTTCAGTGATTTTGATGTTTCTAAGGGTATTTTAGACATTCTCTGGGTATCAGGGGCATTATGGTCATTTTTTTGTTCTAAGGGTATTTTGGTAATTTTCAAGGCTTCATGGTTATTTCAATCATTTTTTAGGTTTTAGGGTCATTTTTTAGGATTCAAGGCCATTCAGTCATTTTTTAGGTTCTAAGGGTATTTCGGTAATTGTTGAGGGTTCGGGGGTATTTTGGTTATTTATAAGTTTTATAAGTTATTTTGGTCATTTTATAGGTTTCAAGGGTATTTCCAAAAAATTTAAGGTTTTAGTGTCATTTTGGTCATTTTTAAGGTTCTATGGGTACTTAGTTGTTTTTTAGGTTTTAGGGTCATTTAAGTTATTTTTTAGGTTCTAAGGGTATTTCAGTCTTTTTTAGGTTTAGATGGTATTTTGGTCATTTTTTAGGTTTTAAAGGTATCCTAGTAATTTTTGAGAGTTTTGGAGGATATTTTGGTCATTTTCAAGTTTTAGGGGGCATTTTGGTAATTTTTTTATATTTAAGAATATTTCAGCAATTGTAGATGTTTTAGGGGTATTTTTGTTATATATATTCTTCAATTATTAGGTAATTCGGTAGGATTGGGTTGTGTTGGTTACGACCATATGTGATGTTGGTACTGTTTAATGTGACAATGAAATTGTCAAATGCGAGTAAAAAAAAAGAAGAAAAAAAAAAACCATCGAATGTGATGATAGTATGATCATATGTGATGTTGGTAGCATCCTATGTAACCATGGAACTGTCAAATGTGAGTAGAAAATAATGGAATCGGTGAATATGATAAAAGTAAGATCATATGTGATGTTGGTATTGCCCATTGTGACGATGGAACTTTCAAATGTGAAAAAACAAATAAGGGTACAACTGTATGCGGCAAAAGTTTAGTCATATGTGATGTTGATATTACCTAATGTGACAATAGAGTCATCAAATGTGAGAAAAAATAAATAAAGGAACTATCGAATGTGACAAAGTTATGGTCACATGTGATATTGATATTACTCAATGTGACAATGAAACTGTCAAATGTGAGAAAAAAAAAGGTATAGCCGAATGTAGCAAAAGTATAATAATATGCGATGTTAGTACTACCCAATGTAACAATGAAACTGTCATATGTGAGGAAAAAATTATTTTACCACCAAATGTGACAAAAGTATGATCACATATGATGTCGGTACTGCCCAATGTGACGATAAAATTGTTAAATGTGAAGAAAAAAAATAATGGTCGTACCAAATGTGACAAATGTACGGTCAGATGTTATGTTGGTACCGTTCAATGTGATAATGAAACTATCAAATGTAAGAAAAAAATGAAAGTACCATCGAATGTGACAAAAGTACGATCAGATGTAATACTGGTACTACTCAATGTGATGATGAAACTGTCAAATGTGAGAAAAAAAATAATGGTATCACCAAATATGACAAAAGTATAGTCAAAAGTGATGTTGATACTACCCATGTTATAATGGAACTGTCAAATGTGAGAAAAAAAAATAGGGTATTATTGAATGTGACAAAAGTACAGTCAGATGTGATGTTGGTACTGTTTAATGTGACAATGAAACCATCAAATGTGGGATAAAATAAAAGAACCACCAAATGTGACAAAAGTAAAGTTACATGTGATGTTGGTATAGTACAATGTGAGGATATAATCGTCAAATGTGAGAAAAAAAATAAGAGAACCACTAAATGTGACAAAAATATTGTCAAATGTGATGTTGGTACTGTCGAATGTGACAACAGAATCATCAAATGTGAGAAACAAAATAAGGAAACTACTAAATGTGACAAAAGAACAGTCACATATGATATTGGAACTGCACAATGTAAGGATGAAACCGTCAAATGTGAGAAAAAATAAAGGAATCACCGAATATTACAAAAGTATAGTTAAATGTGAGTAAGAACTGCACAATGTGAGGATGGAACCATCAAATGTAAGAAAAAAAAATAAAGAAACCACCAAATATAACAAAAGAACTGTCAAATGTGACGTTAGAACTACATAATGTGAGGATGGAACTATCAAATGTGGAAAAAAAAAAAAAAAAAACCACCAAATGTAACAAAAGATCTGTCACATGTGATGTTGGAATTGCACAATGTGAGGATGGAACCGTCAAATGTAAGAAAAAATAAGAAAACCATCGAATGTGACAAAAGTGAAGAAAACTATAACTCTTCGAGAGAAAGTTCTAGAAGAGAAACAATGAGAAATTGAATCTTTTTCATAGAGAATAGATTACATGTAATACAACATATATAGGCTAACCAATCATAATAGATTTAGGTGCCAAACTCTATCCTAACAGAATTGTGTAATGACTAATAGAATACAAATACGTGTACGGTAGTGTAACTAACTAATACCACAAGTTCTTACACTAAATTACACACAATTTTACAATATTATGATTGAACTACAGGTTGTTTATGTGGCTGTGCTTGTCTATGAACTAAAGCTCTGTTGACTGAGTGACTTGAGGCAAAATGATCAGCACCATCATCCTTTACAAAAAGAACTGTCACATTTGATGTTAGAACTGCACATTGTGAAGATGAAACTATCAAATATGAGAAAAAAGTAAGGGAACCACCGAATGTGACAAAAGAACTGTCACATGTAATGTTAGAACTGCACAATGTGAGAATAGAACCGTCAAATGTGAGAAAAAGGTAACTTGGTATAGCAAGTTACTTGCTAATGGGTACTGTACCCCTCTTTTTTTTGGGGGGTATAGTAGAATTTCCCTTGTTTATTATAATTAAAAAAAAAATTATTTTGTAACTAATGATACAATCTAAAAGGAGTTTGTTTTGTTTTGTTTTGTTTTTTTTTTTTTTTTTTTTTGAGAAGGAATCTCAAAGGAGTTTGCAACCCATAAAATTTAAAAATAGTTTGTAAATGCACAAGATTAGTTGATGTAGTTGATTAATTTATAACACGGAATTTTTTTACAGTTACTTATTAAAGTAATGTTATTTTAAATAAAATCTTAAAAATAAAATTTATTTTGGTTTATTTCATAAAATGATGTCATTTTGTGATGTGATATGGTGTTTAGAATTAATATTTAAATCCAAATATTTTGTATTTGGGCCTGTTTAGTGTTTGGTAAGAGGGATTCAAACACAATTTTTTTTTTTTGGAAACCATAAAATGGTGGGTTCTACACTTGAATCTATTGTTTAGTTGATCATTTCTAAATGCAGTTTTTATAAAATTATTTCCTATTTTCCCGGTTGAAAATTGAATATTGGAAACGGCTAAGAAGATGTTTTCAAGATACATAAAATGTTTTTAATGGCATAGCCGATAATAAATTGAAAATAATGGACTCCATAGATTTGCCTAGACTCTTCTATCTCTTAAATTAAGAAGTTTACTTTTATCACAAATTTGAATTTTAGCATATATAAAAATAAAAAATTAAAAAAATGTACATTAGTTTTATTCCCACATTTCAATTTTGAAACTTATCGTTATCCCCAAAAAAAGTAATATACACATTACTTCTAGAATAAATTTTTTTTTTAAAATCTCAAAAGTAGAAATGGTCTCCCAAACATTTTTTTTTTAATATTTTGAAAATTGTTCTTAAATGTAGGAGCCAAACACATATAATGTAAAAATTATTATTTGAAAACTAGTTTCACTTTCTATTTCACATTAAATTTTTTTGAAAATTGTTTTCATACTTTTTTTAAAACAAAACAAAAATCTTCTTACCAAACAAACCCTTATTTATTATATGAAATTCATTCATATATTAAACAAAGTAGATTTTCTTGATATGTTTAAATTAACCTTTTTTTTTTAAAAAAAAATTGAATATTTAGGGCTTTAGGAATTATAGTTTTCTTTTGTGGGAACTTTAGGCATTATCTTAGAATTTTCTTTAAATTTTTTACAATTCCTAAAAAACTCCTTGTAAGGATATGGTTAATTAATCATGTAAATTGCTCATCATGTATCACTCCCTCTTGATAAGAAAAAGAATGTAGAAGTAGCTTATAGAACTACTCCATTAATATACTTATTTTTTACTTCACAATTTAAATTTTGTTATTATGGTACAATTGATTTTGATAAAAATTTTACTTTATTTTTAGAAAAAAGTTACTAAAATTGAATTCATTATAAAAATCAATCAGAAAGGTACAACATAATATTGCATTATTAATAAGTTTTTCAATGAAATTTGTATTTAAATTAATGATAATAATTTTAGAAATTCTTTTAAAAATATTATGTTGGGATAAGATTCCCTCCCATTAAATCCTTCAATTTCCTCCAATTTTTAGTCATATGCAAGACAATTGACATTTATTTAATTTTTTGTGATTTATGAAAATTGAAAGAAACTTGAATATTTAAATGGGGGGATCTTACTCTTATCCCAATCTAAATTAGAATAAATTAGCTTAATTAATTGGAGGACTAGGAGATGGGGTTAGGAGTTTTGAACCCAAAACCTCAGGGATTTCGTGATGTTTTTAGAACCGTTGTGCCAAGTCATTGAGGTTTTAATTATTTAGTTTAGATACGTGAGTGTTAATTTCAATATGAAATCAACAATTAAATAAGTATAAATTTGACTATTTGTTGGTAGGTAGATCATGAGAGCTGATTGAACTTAAAAAAGAAAAAAAGAAAAAAAAAAACCTCAATTAGAATTTTAAAGATTCACTGACCAATAACTAATTGGAAAATTATTGTGTACTCCCGGAGTACCATTAATGTGTATTCCTTCCTCTCATATGAATGGTGAGTCTCACTAATTAAATTCATGATGGGACCTACTATTTATGTGAAAGGAGGGAGTACGTACTTATGATAATCCGGGAGTACCTAATAATTTTTCCTAACTATTGATATAAAACAAATTCATCACTCATTACAACTGAATTTTTATGTAACAATGTAATCATTGGCATAAAATGTATCTATTTATGCTACCATTAATAATGAACCTTTTAGTGGCCACTTCAAGAGCTTTATATTTTAGTGATGTTTATTGATTTTTACAAAGTTTGTGCTTTCAAACGCTATATAAAGTATACAAAATATTCCACCTTCGAAATAAAAGACTCAAAGCCCAGAATCAGAGCATAAAAATGAGTTTTATGTGAATTCAATAGATTCTTCATTTGTGAAGTACACCGTGGAGCCATAGATTTTTTTTTTTTTTGGGGGTGGGGGAACTCACTTTGCTCAAGGTAACTTTTCTCTCTTTTTCTCTGTTTGCTTACCGAGAAAATGAATGAAAAAAAATCACGCTTATGTGGAAGCTTGGTGGTTTATGTCTATATATATATGCCTTTGATTTCAGAAAAAGCAACAATTTTACGCTAGAAAAAAATTCAAGGAAAATTAAAGAGGAACAAATATAAAACGAGAATTAAAACTTTGAATCGTTTGTTATTGAAGAGTCCATCTCTAATTGTAGCATTCTATTGGAATAAATGTGTTCTTGTTGTGAATCTTGTAGTTTCAGTAGAATGCGGAAGAATAGAATGCCTCACAAAGATTCAGGCTTTGACTCATTTTTGGGGTTATAATATGTATTTCTTTCAAAGAGAGCATTTATGAGGTATAGTCTGCTGCAGAAGAAGTGTAATAATATGTTTCTTCATTATTCTAGTATGAGTGATTTAACGTTCGCTATTCTAGTTTTTTAGCACTACTGTTTCTCTTTTTTTTTTTTTGGGTACTATAGTAGTGTTAATGTTGCTTCTCTCTATATTTGTTTTGAGTTCAAATATTGCTCTGCTAGTGCTGAGCTCTCATTTGCTTACACGGTGCAGTCAGTGCTCTTCAGGATCTATACAGGTCCCTGAACGACCCACCAGTGCTGAAGGGATGGAGAGTCATGAACAGGAGTGTCATGTTCTGATTCATCTGTTATACACCTGTAATCCACTTAGCTAACCTATTTTTTCTGCTAACAGTGCCACATCTATATCTATATATTACTAAAAGCTGAAGCGTAGCATTCAATGTTGCTACGCTCACATTGAGTCACGTCAGCAACTATATCATTTCCACCATATTTTTTGTAATTGTTCAACAATTTAAAATTAGTTTTTTAAATTTTAAAATACAAATAAATATAAAATAAATCCCACCCTTATCTCCACCATAAAACCCACTTCTTATTAATTTAATTCTCACCACTATCTCCATCATAAATCCCACTTCTTATTAATATAATGCCACCATCATGTGTCTCTCCATTAACCCAGACTCTTTAAATGTAGCTATTATATGGAATTCCAATAGTCATCAAATAAATTCAGGTGCAGCCAATAAAAGACATAAAAAGACATGAAATTTCAACAGTCTCTCCATTAATCCATACCTTTTCACTACAATAAAAGTTATGTCTTTAATTTGAAATTCAGGTGTTCACTACGTTATTATTGAGAGTATCAAGCAGGGGAGAAGAGAGACACAACGTTACATGGATAGTTATAAATTTTGCAGTGTCAAACTCCTTCCCCAAAAAAAAAAAAACAAACACTTCTTCTATCTGTCTATACTTTCTTCTCCGTCTCTCTCTCACCCTTTCTCTTTACTTCCCTCCATATAAATTTTGTCCTATCTGCAGAAACTCAAAGCAAGACTTCACCATTTTTGACCTGCAAAGTTCCAAAGCAAGTCCACAGGTTCACCGTAAGTCCTAATTTTTTTTTTTTTGGGTGCAATTTTCTTATGATTGTTTTTGTTTGGTGAGAAATTGAAGGAAAAGGGAAGGGAAAAGGGGTATTCTTAAAGAAAAGTAAAACTTAAATAAATCAAAAATTGTCTTTCAAAACCCCTTTGCTATCAGCCTTCAACATTCATTGGTATCTAAAACATTCATTGGCTTTAATAGACAAATCAAAACAGAATTTTGTTCAATAGATTCACCAATTTTCTCACCGTGTCTCTGTATAATTACCCCCCCGCCTTCCTCTCTCTCTCACATGTTTTTGTTAGGTAATGTTTGAAAGAACATTAAATGTCTTTTTGTGTGGTTATCTTTAGAATAAATAGATTATGACTTTGGCAATTTACTTTCTGACTTAAGTGGTTTACAAATATTGGGGTTTTGAAACTTAATTTATCATAATTTACCACAAATCAAATTTTAATTTGAATATAAAAAAAATCAATTGATATTGTATACCTATTATCTATACCTTTAAAAGAAAAGTTTTTGAAAGGATCTTTTTTTTTTTTTTGCCCTGTTTGAAGCTTCTCAATGGGTATCACTAGCCTTGAATACGTTGTGTTCTGTTAGTCTATCCTCTCTTTTCTCTACCCGTCTCCTTCCCCAAAACCACATCATAACCTCCATTTTATTTGGTATGTGGTTTTACTAATAGGCTTTGGCTTTGGGATTTTTGTTTCATATGCCAAGTTCTATAAAATGAGCAAAATGAATTTGAAGGTTTAGTCTTGGTTATCTTTGTGTTTGTTCTCTATTTGTTTGTTTAAATTTCTCCATGAATAAAATTTGGTCTAGGGATCCAATTTGTTAAAAAGATTTCTTCTTCAAAATGTTATTTTTCTACACTATTTTTCTACATGAAATCTGCACTGTTACACATCTAAAGTCTACTTTTTTTTACAACTAAAATCTGCACTACACTATTTCACAAAATTTACACTGCATTGTTTCATAGAAATCTGCACTGCACTGCACTATTTCGTTAAATTTGCACTGTTTTGAATAACTTTCTGCATTGTTTTTAAAAACTTTTGTCTTGGTTATCTTTATGTATTTTCTCTGTGTGTTTGTTTAAATTTTTCAGTGAATACGTAGAACATATTGAATATATATCAATACTGCTTTGGATGATCTTAATTTGAACTCCTTTTTATTCCTCTCTTTATTTGTTTCATTCATCGAGATTTATTTATTTATTTTTTCCTGTGCATGTTTATAGTTAAGTTTTATATTTTAGTAAAAAAATTGTAGTTTTTTCCTATGATTTAATTTTTTTTTTTTTTAAATTGTATTAGTTGGATGATCTTAATTTTGATTCCTTTGATATTGTTTCTTTCATATTCATAATCATTAATTATTAGACTACTAGGACTCTCCTCTATGTGTTCACAAATTTAGTAGCAACCCTCAATTGTATTTGGTACGATGGGAGGTATTACCTATGTAGTGATTCTACAAAATTTCGAAAAATTGATGTTCAAAGCAATGTATAACTCACACCAACATCTGTAATTAAGGAAAACAAAAGGAGTTATTCAATACTACTACAAAGCAACAAAGGAAAAAGATACAAAGAATACTTTAAAGTTGTCTTTTTAATTTATTTGAAATATTGCTTAAGTATTTCTATAAATGTGTGATTCATACATTTATTAGATAATTGAAGATCTTAAGGATTGGAATCTTAATTTTAATTTTAATTTAAGTTTGATTTTTTTTTTTTTTTTTTTTTCATAATTTAATGTTTCATATCAAGGATAGGAAATTTTGAGATTGATATCCTAATGTACAATCAAAGAGAAAACTGCAAAGAACTGTTTACATCTTCAAATATAATAGCTTTCCCGTGCATCGCACGGGTTAGCGACTAGTTACCATAAAAGCCCAAAACCTTACCCTTCTATGGTCTCTACTAATTTTATGCAGTAAAATTCAAGGACTAAACCTCACTGGGTGGATTGGAGGCCAGCTTAATTACCTGCATCATTTTAAGCACCTATAACTGAAAGCTCTTATTGAAATAGTACCTGAAGTGTTTATTTAATTCTTTATTCTGGTTTCTTCTTTAGGGATGTCAGCTTCAATAACATTCAGGGTGAAACTTTTTAGTAACAGGAAGGGCAACTGTTATTTGTTTATATAGTAACATTCTGGTTTCTTCTTTATTCTGTCTTAAGCGTTATATTTGTGTATATAATAATAGGAAGGGCAACTGTTTCTTCTTCCCATGTTAGACCGTCAAATTGGTCTTCTTTCTTGTAGTAGTTCATTTGAAGAGTTCATCGCGCAATTTAAGTTTAAGCGTTAAAAAACTAGATATGCTACGCCGTTTACTGTTTACACAGAAGAGGAATTGGGTATCGATAAGTCTGATGCTGGAAATACCCCATTATGTCCATTTGATTGTTCTTGTTGTTTTGGAGGATACATGCAAAAATCAGTTGGGTGTAGTTGCTTCATTTGATACAGTGAATCAGATTTTCTTGTAGCCTTGTAACTTTTCATTTTCTGTTTTGTTGTTGTAATTTGAGGGTATTGGAGCACAGCTTTCTTTTGCCTTGTACACTAGAACTAGATTACATTATTATTTTTATCTAATTCAATCAATTTTGTGCTTATGATTAAGCATGTTTCTCAATGTATGACTTCTTTAAATCCAAGATATGAATCTTTGTAAGTTTTGAGGAAGAATTCAACATAGTTAGAGCCATGTAGTCTATCTGTTAGTCAAACTAATTATGTTACACATTTAAAGTAGAACATTATATTCCTGAATTCATGGTGATAATACAGATAAAAATATGGATTTTTCATATAACTCCATTGGTTCTTATAGTTTCATTTACTTGAGTGAATTGTGTGATGCACTCACTTTATTGCTTAGCATTCAAAAGCCTTTTTTACATTCTTGTGAAGTTGATCTTGGGGATGTCTCGTGACAACTAATATATGCACTGTTGTACATTTGGCTGATACAGGGTTCAATATCATAAACTTTTTCTATTTATATCTTTGCCTGATATAGGGGTTCCAATTAGTAGAATGGATACTATTTTTTAAAATTTTTAATGTCTTATTTCCTGTATAATGATGGTTCTGATCTCTTTTGTGAACAATTGCATAATTAAATATATTTTAGAGGATGTTGTGCAATTTTTGTAGTTGAAACTAGGGATGTTATCATGACAAAAGTTGCAGTTGACTGATACAGAATTTTATATATTAGCATTAACTCAAAAATTGAAGCTGATTTTTACTTCATTACTATGTATATCAGAAATTTTGATCTCCTTTGTCCAAAAAAAAGAAAAAACAAAGGTCTTTAGGCACCATTTATGAATTACCTAGCTTGAGTTTCTGAATCAACCCTAGGCTTGTGGTATTTAAATTCCTTTTGTTGAATCTGGTCATTTTCTTTTGTTGTATCAGTATTTGTAAATCAACTCTCCCCACTGCCATAATTTGAACTCCTTCAATATCATACTCATTTGGGAAATGGGAAAAACTGTGTAGATACATGTCCATTTTCTACTAGCTTTTACATTTAGCTTTTAGGTTTTTTTTAAGTACAGCCTTTTCATTTACCTTAAGTTTTTTTTTCTTACTTTTTCAAAGCACAAATATACTTCAGTCCACTTTCCAGCAAAAAGCTAAATAAGCTTATATATGTTGACAAATGAATTACACTCCGCTTTCATCTGAGCCATCTGGGGTCTATTCATTTTTAATATAATGTTTCCAATGAATATAGTAGGAGCTCCCTTGTCAAGGAAATGCTTTATAATCTCTGTCATAACCAACTCCAGTAAGGTCCTGTATTATCAGGCAGTCTTGCTATGAGTTCCCCTGAGCCAAGGGTGCGAAATCTTCCCATCATGGGCATGTTTGCATGTACCCAAGATCTAAGGGAAATGTTTGAATATCTTCCTACTGTTTCATTCAAGGCCGGAGTGTCAAAATATGCTCTTTTTATTATTGGTTTATTTTGTGAGTTGGACAGGCTTAATGGTAAAAAGACACTTAAAAATCTAGTTGCCATTCTTTATTATTGCTTCCACTGACTTGTAGATTTCTCAATAGCTGTTCTTTGCTGCACTTTGCAACTTATATTGATCCTGAGTGCTTGCTTAAACATCTCTTTCGCCAGGAACATTCAAGATAATTCTTTCAGTGGCATTATACCAAAGCATCGGCCAATCTACTAGATTATAAGCCTCGTATCATATTCACCATATAAACATGAACCATGTCCTGCCAAAAGTGTTGGTATAAGCACCCCAAAACTATATACATCAGCATTCTCAATTAAATAGCCCATACATACATATTCAGGCATTGCGTACCCAAGTTTTCCACGAATATGAAAAACTTGTACATGCAATTGACCTTCGGGAATTGACATGGAGAGTGCTAGAATCGGATTTTGGGTCTCTAAGCAACATCCTAAGAGTTATAGAACATTTTGGTGGACACTCATTTGTGATCTAATAACAATGTCCTCGATCATCTCTCCAAGTATGGCTCATAATCTTTTGCCATATTTTTTAACTGAAAATAAGTGATCTTCCAAAGAACCCTTGTAACAGTTGTATGTTGCTCTTCTGAGCTCTTCAGTAGAGAAGACAAGAATAAGATTTCTTTCTCCATCGCAAAAGGCAGTTAACTCCTCTAATGGCATTCTTCCATTCTTCATAAATGGTGTCTCTGTCTCCTCTTTGGCTTCCCTCTTCATTTCAAATATGAAACCATCTTCTTCATCAAATCCTTAGGTTACATATTGGAATATTAATATACGCGCAAAATATGATAAGACAAAACATGAAGAAGCTGTAATCAGGCTTTACATGAAGATATTTGGAGATCACTAACCAATCTTTGCTTATGGATCAATCGGCAAGCACAATTTAGAGTTTGAAACTAGCAGTACTCTTCCACCATGTAAATCATGAATTGTAAGTATTTGAAAAAAATTATCTACCCAAATATCAATGCTTAAAGAAGTGGGCCAACATGTCACGACCACACATTGTAGTAACAAGCATACCAAACCAATGTAGCTATTAGTTATCATTGCTGATTATTGTTAGAACTAATTATGTTTGTGCTTATACTTCAACTAATTAATACATGTTGGTGCAAATTAATACATGACTCAAGGAAAATACTAGCCATGTTTGTGCTTATAGTTCAAAGAATTAGTGTAGTCACAATTAAGGTTCTTCCTTAATTGACCATGTGTTGTGCAAGCACTGTTACATAAAGATGATATCCATTGTGTGTTTGAGTCACCACAATGAACTCCTCAAGGCCAACCAATCAGCCCACATACTACCATGAGACTTGAAAAAAAAAACCTTTAACATGGTTCTTAACATCTTTATTTTTTCCTTATTTCTTTCCATACATATAAAAGAATTAAAAAAAAAAAAATCAACTCAATATAGGTTGAATAATGCATAGATCCTTAAATTTATAATTTAATTCTAATAGTCTAATAATTCCACAATAGAAGAAAAATAAATATGTATACATTTTATACACTGAATGCACCAACTAAAACCTAGCATCTTAGGATTAGCTTGTAATTTTTATTTACAAATATATGTGCAATATCATTCAACATGCACTTACTCATTGTTCTAAAAATTAGATTACACAGAAGTAGATTGCACAAAGACTTGCCAATTATTTACAACTTATTTTTTTTATTCCCTTTCTTAAATCAATTTATCTCACCCCTTTAATGGTTTTATAATAAACAAAATAACGTAGGTTTTTTGTTTTTAAGTAAGCCAAAAATTTATTTAAACGCACTTTTTATTTCAATATTAGAAAATAAGCAAATATATATATATATATATATATATATATATATATATATATATAAAGTATGAGATGGTATCATCAATCATGGTAGTACAGTCTCACACAGATGATTTTTTTTTTTTTTTTTTTGAGATGAGTCACAGACAAACTTTACAAGCCAGTACCCATTTATAATTGATAAAAGTTTAAAATATATCCATTGTACATTATTATTCAACACGCACTTACACATTGTTCTAAAAAGTGGATTACACAAAGATTTGCCAACTTATTATAAATAAAAGTGGGAGGGAATCATGGTAGTAGTGCGCCACTGGATAATTTGCATTGGGCAGTCAAATGTTTTCGGTCTATGCTTTCAAACAAAGTTGCCCCGACATTAGTTAGTGCATCTCATAACAATCTCTCTTCGATTTGTGGAGTTTGACCTGTCCACCTCATTATGACCCAGGGGCATTATGGGAATAAATATGAAAAAGGGATAAACACTCGTAGGAATTTTCTTTTAAGGGTTTATTTACGATCTGCTTATTTTGTTAAAACTGAAATCTTTTTACTAAAAGTACTGTAGATAAATGTAAAAGTTAGTTGAAATAATACAATAAAACTTATGAATAATATCAAAAACTGTAGTAGAATTCATGAATAGTAGCAAAAATAATCTGAATAGTAAAATAAGTTAGTAAAAATAATTTTTACCAAATGGACATTTAGGGAGGGAAAGTGGGAAAGAGAAAATTTTTTTAAGTAATGAGCTAAAAAGTAATTTTAATAATAGGTAAAATTAATAATCATGTGTAAAAAGTTTTGTATTGTATTGATGTATCATAAGTGCTCATGAATCGTATGATACAATGTGTATATTGTATAAATCGTATCGTATTGTAAAATTGTACATATCATACATACATAGACAAATGCTTTGAAATGAAATTTTTTTTTGAAATTTATACTTTTATTTAAATCTAATAAGTTATTAGACTTGTTTTTAACAGAAAATCATTAGGTTACTTAATTTAGCATAATAAAATAACATATTTATATAAAAAAAAAAAAATTCCCTCTCTTTCTCCTAGAAAATTTGGATTACACAGTACACACTTACAGTCTACTTTAATATTTACAAATATATTTTATATACTACGAATAAGATATTAATTGACAATATAATTATTTTTTTATTTTATCATTATTGTTATAAGTCCAAGAAAATAGAATGCCAAGAAAAAATATTTTTGAAAAAAATTATTAAAATAGAAAGAACAAGAAGAGATAGTATATGTTAATAACGATGAAAAAAGTTTTAATAAAGAAATAAGTTTGCAAAATGATAAATGTGATGATAGCATTGACTTAGATGAGATTGATTAGACAATATGATGAATATGATGAAAAAATTTATTATTTTTGAGTCATTTGTAATATATTATCACTTTTGAATTAGTAAATGTTTTTTATAAAAAAATTATTTATTATTTATTTTATATTTTATAGATATACTAGTTATAGGCCCATGAGTTGCACGGTTTTATGAAAAAACTTATAAAATATATGTATAAATAATTATATATTTTAATAATTATTATAACAAAATAAGTACTAATTTGTTAGTGACTTGAAGTATTGTTAAAAATAATATCAATGATTAAAAAATGTTAGAAGTATTTTTTTCCTTTGGAAAATCTTTTAATACTTATTTGTTCACTATTTTTAGAGTATCCTTGTTCTTCTTCGTCGTTGTTCTTTATTAAAATCTTTAGCCATAGTATTATAAAAATTGGCCACTTTTAAGAGATAGAACTATTCGAAGAATAATAACCTTTAATTTGTTCTAATTATAAAACCTATCATAATTTTTGCTTCTTGTACGTTGCATGATTTTATACATAAATTCATATAATAAAAAATTTATTTGAGAAACAAAAAGAAAATGAATAGTTTGAATTGTAAGAGAGACATTACGTGTAAATGAAAAAAAAAATTTTTTGCAAGGCTCTACATATAGATTACACACCTTTCATAGGGTGCTTGGAATCTTTTATGACAAACCTGGAAAACAAAATAAAAAAAAAAAAAAAAAAAAACCAAGTTAAAAAAAAAAAAATTGAACCATATAGATTGTAAAATTGCATATGAGTTTTGTAAGGACCAGATTTGAGTCCCTAGCCCAAAAGGTGGATGGCCTTAGGCCCAAAAAGCCCAAAACAATAAATTTGTAGAGAGTGGGTTGGAAAAACTGGGCCTTAATGAATTAGACAGTCACTAAAGCGGATTTAGATCACCAGAGAATGAAAATAGACAAGCTTGTACTAAAAAAAATCGACCTTGGCACAGTCCAAGAAGATTGGTTCTTATATCTTTCTCTCAAGTTAGGTTACAAATGCAATTTGTGATTGCTACAATCTTTTTCTCTTAATTTCTCGATCCTCTTCTCCCATTGCTTCCTTTCCCTCTTATACTCTCTTCCCCTTTCCTCTTTACCCTCCATGTGCAGTCCAGTTCGTTAGTGTTGATACTTGTCCTATCAGCCTCTTCCATAAGTCTTCATGTAATAACTGTAACGCTGAAAACCACTGTTCAGGTATCACTTCCACATTAATGCAGTCAGAGAGTTAGCTGCAAAGCACTTAATGTGGTGGTAGCAACTTTCTCCTTAGATATTTTAGAACTCCCCTTTGTCCTATGTGTCTGTTATGCTTATCCGTTCCAACAAATCTTCCCGGAACGTTCCCCTGGACGGTAGACCACCTCGTCGGACCTTGGCTTTGTTTAGCTGAGGAGGCATTCATCCTCGGCCCACTCTGTTTAGTCATTATGACCAAGACTAACTTCTTCGTTTACTAACATGGACTTCTTTAACAATGTTTACTCCTTGTCAGATGATCCCTCGTCCTTGGCTTGGGCCTCAAGCCCACAATATACATAGATAATGAGCTCCTGGCCCAATACCCCTATAATAGCCTTTCGAGATTCTTCTTTTTGGCTCCTCGGGAAGAAAGGAGGATTTCGATGTGACCTTGGCTAGTCCGCGCTCATCATACATTTCCTTTGCCTGTGTAGACGCCTTTTTAACTGCCCAAGACACGCTCCTGATGCTTCGGTCTACGCGACACTCCTTCATTAAATTTTTATGGCTCCCTGTCCCCCACATTTTATGGTGCGATGCAGATCCAACGGCTGAGAGTTCTGCTAGGAGCTGGGCGGGAATTTCCCCGCATGTAACATTTTCTTTGATATAAATACCACTCAAATCAATCACTCATCTCACTTTAGCATTCACTTTGCTCTAGTGCATATACACTGAACCTGCCAACTTTCCCAACTTACTTGCGCCCCTAAAAATACCAAAAGCCTATTCGAGGATTATTTTCTTCTTTTTGTAAGTCTTCACAAATCTTTACACTTCGTTTTTCCATATATTTTTCTTTTCTCTGTACTTTTCCTATCCTCGGCTTCATTTTCTCCTCTCAATCTTTTTAGTTCTCCCAAATCTTTCTAGAAATGGGTAGATTTAAGAGTTTGGTAGACTCCGAGGAGGGAATAGAGAGCTTTAGGGCTCGATATAGGATCCCTCCAAGTGTAGGCATTAGGTATTGTAAAGAGAGGCAATGGCACAAAGATAGGCAAGAGGGAAAGGTAGTAATCCTGATGATTGCCTTCATAGAATGAGGGATGACAATCCCCATGGGTACTGTTACCAGGGACTACCTTAGGGCCCATAGGTTAGCTCACACCCAGTGTGCATCCAACATGTTCAGAATCCTAGGTTATGTAGATGCCCTTAACGAAAGAATGGGCTTAGCGTTGACCCACCATGATGTTAACTGGGTTTATAACCTCCACCACTTAAAGGGACAAGGGTACTACTTAAAATCTAGGTATCCCAAGGTTAGGCTCATTTAGTGCCTCCTCGAATCTAACAAAGGCCTGAATAAGGACTTCTTAATTGTGTCAGGGGAATGGCATGATGGCCTCCCCTGCTCGATGAGAGAGGGGCAACTAGATGGGGTTTTTAGACCTAAGATGATTATGTTAAAACTACTTTCTTTTTCTCTTGCTTGTGTCTGTGCACGAAATTCTCTTTCCTTTGCATCATTCTCTACTAACTATGTTTATTTTATCTTTCCCAATGGTTTTGCAAACAAAAACGCGGCCATTCCCAACTTCAGCCTTGTGAACCAGGCGAGTTTGGACAAGATCTTGAAGGCTGAGGTGTACGTCCATACAGACAGTTAACTCAGGGCAGCCCATCTGATATTGGACTACATTCCAATATCTAAGAGTTTCCAGCTGCCTAAGTGAGTCATTAAAGCTAGGGATCGTCGGCTGCAACGAATTAGTGTTGCAGCCCCTGGCTTTCTGATCACCGGCCCAATCCTAGAAGGCATTCTTTCCACCAACCCCATACCTGAAGGCGTATCCAAGGTAGAGGCTTCTTCTTCGCGCCCCCTTATCAAGGAAAAGGAAAAAGAACAAGAAAAGGAAGAACAAATAGTTGAAGTGTCTGACTCCGAGGACAACTTCGAGGTGTTTGACCAACTTCTGTCTCCTGAGATTTCATTAGATGTCCTCGGCCATCTTTTCCAGCCCACACCAATCAACACCAAGGAGCTACCTTCCCTCCAAACGACATGGGCATCCAACGTAAACCGAGGTCCACCTTGCAAGAATTATTGGAGTCCTAACTAGGGGGGAATGCGCTTGGGAAGGTAGCCTAGACCAGGCTTCCCACCCCCTTACCTGCCCTGCCCTTCCAACCAGAGCTTGCCGATTTAAAAAAGAAGAGAGAGCCAAAGGGTAAGGAGGTAGTGGAAGTTGGAAAAACCCACCCCTCCCAAAAGGATGAGGCCCAAAGAGTGGCCAAGCAGGCTAAAGTGGGACAAAAGGGTACTAAGAAGAGGAGTGATCCTTAGGTCACACCTCCAGCCTAGCTCCCCGCCCCAAAGCTAGACGGGGCTCCTCTGCCAACCAGTGCCTCCATTAGGGACTTCCAAGGAGGGCCGGCCAGCTATGTGGTCGACGCGGTGGGGTAGGCTTTACTGCTCCCCAAGGATATGGTCAAGCTCCAATCCATGAGGAGGCACAAGGTCTTCCTCAGCCTGAAGAGGTACCTTGCTATGGTATGTTCTCTACTTGACCCTTTTATCTTCTCCTTTTTTTTTTTTTTTTTCTAATCCATGTTTCTTTCCTTGGCAGGCTATTCAAGCCACCTTCCGGGTTAAAGAGATAACCAACTACTGCCACCGGCAAATGAAGGAGGAGGAGGGAAGGCGTAATGCCACTGTGGAGGCCTTTAATGTGGCCAAGAGGAGCATTCAAGAGCTCAAGAAAAAACTGCTGGAAGGAGAAAGAGAAAGAAAAAGTGTAGCAACTGCTCTTAACAGTGCTGAGAAGCAAGCTGAGGGCCAAAGGGTGCTGCTTTGCAATGCCGAGGATCAGCTGGCCGCCTCCAAAACTTAGATTATTGCACTTACGAAGAAATTAGAGGAGGCCGAGAAGGCAAGGGAACTGGCTGAAAAGGCCTGAGATCAGGCCGAGCAAGATGGGTATGACTTAGGAGTGGCGGAGACTGAGGAATCCCTAAGGGCAGAGGTCTCAGGTGTATGCAGGAACTACTGCTCCTAAGTATGGAAGGAAGCTCTCAACCAAGCTGGGGTTGAGGCTTCATCTGTACTTTAGGAAGGCAAAGAGTGTGTACTACCTCCCTGCCATCCGAAAGTCTATTCCCTCTGGCTCAAGGATTGATGCCATCTTCGAGGTGGCAGAAGTAGGCAAGGACAATACGGCCAATGTTTCAACTTCTTCTGACAAACCCGCCAAGGAGGCCGAGCACCCCGGGGTCACAGAAAAAGAAAAGAACGCTAACCAGGGAGTGGCCCCTGATGCTATGATGCCTCCAACTATCACGTAAGACCCTCCTGCCTAGAAAGAAGCTCCTAAAAAGATGGAGATCATCTTGACCACTCTTCCTTTACCTGCTAAGGCTGATCTAGCAAGTAAGGGCCCTGAGGCCTTAGAAGCAGCCTCCACTCAGTGTATCCACAACCCTCCTAAAGATAAGATTGTAATAAAGAAGAAATAATTTCTAGTGTAGTTTTCTCTCTTCTCTCTCTTTTTTTTTTTTTTAGATGTTGTTTTTACTTTCAAAGATTGTAATTAGTGTGATATCTTTGTATCTAATCTGCCTCTTTCCAAGGATTTAGTTAATGAAAGTTATGAACATTTTCCTTATTTCCATAATTCTTACAGAAGTGTTGATATAGTTTCTATCTTGTTTAACACTTAGATAATATGGAAATTAGATACAACTCCATTCATATATACAAATGGTAAGACACCGATTCATGCCAGACTTCATCTAAATTTCTTCCCATTACTAAGTTAAAAGACTTAGATACAATAATCCGACCTAAAATAGATCATGGACATATTTTCAAATGCTTTGAGTGATGCTTACAAGCATGAAATTGATCATGCCACTTTAATGAAAATCCACATCATTCAGTAGGGCTGATCTCATCAGCCACTTAAATAACCAATAGGAAGTATTAATTTACCCAAAGCATGTGGTCCGAGAAGCCAGGCATAGCTAAGGTTCTATTTAATACTTGGAAAATGATTAAAAGACACCAATTTACCCAAGGTATGTGGTCCGAAGAGCCAGGCATGACTAAGGTTCTGTTTGATACTTAGATAGATGTCAGGAAGTATTAATTTACCTAAAGCATGTGGTCTAAGGAGCCAGGCCTAGCAAAGGTTCTGTTTAATACTTGGAAAAATTATTAAAAGATATCAATTTACCCAAAGTATGTGGGCCGAGGAGCCAGGCATGAACAAGGTTCTGTTTGATACTTAGATAGATGTCAGGAAGTATTAATTTACCCAAAGCATGTGATCCGAGGAGCCAGGCATAGCTAAGGTTCTGTTTAATACTTGGAAAATGACTAAAAGATATCAATTTACCCAAGGTATGTGGTCCGAGGAGCCAAGCATGACCAAAGTTCTGTTTGATACTTAGATAGATATTATAACGCATGACACACAATATAATAAACCCAAATATGGTGAAGAAAGCTTTCATTAATAGTAATATCTTCTCAGATTCTTTACATTCCAGGGGCGTGGTACCGCCTTTTCCTCTAGATCTTCAAGATAATATGCACCTACTCTAGCCACTGATGTGATACGATATTGCCATTCCCAGTTAGGTCCTAACTTTCCCCAGGCTAGGTTCTCTGCAGTACCCAAAACCTTTCTTAACATGAAGTCACCAGGTACCAGTGGTCTCAGCTTCATGTTGGCATCATACCCTTTCTTGAGCTTATGTTGGTAATAGGCCAATTGGACCACAACATTTTCCCTTCGTTCTTCAATTAAGTCTAAGCTCTTATCTAGTAGCCCATCATTACTACTTGGAGTGAAGGAACTTGTTCTCAGTGTAGGGAATTCAGTCTCTAGAGGAATAACAACCTCAGCCCCATAAGTCATTGAAAAAGGCGTCTCCCTAGTGGACCTACAAGGCATAGTACGGTATGTCCAAAGGACGTGTGGTAGTTCTTCTACCCATTTTCCCTTTGCGTCATCCAGCCTCTTTTTAAGCTTACCCACTATGACCTTGTTGATAGCTTCAGCCTGTCCATTCCCATATGGATACGCCAGGGTGGAATATCTATTTGTTATGCCTAAGTCACAGCAATATCTCCTAAAGGCCTTGCTATCAAACTACAACTCGTTATCCGAGATGAGGGTACGAGGGATTCCAAACTGAGTGACAATATTTTCCTAAACAAATTTCTTGGCATCCACATCCCTAATATTTTACAATGGTTCAGCTTCAACCTACTTGGTGAAGTAATCCATGCCGACCAACAAATATATTTTATTCCCTGCTGCTTTTGGGAAAGGACCTACAATGTCCAATCCCCATTGAGCAAAAGACTAAAGATTGGACAGTGGATTAAGGACTCCTCCGTGTTGATGAATGTTTGGTGCAAATCTTTGGCATTGGTCACACTTTTTCACATATTCTTGTGCATCTTTCTGCATATTTGCCCACCAGTAGCCTTGTGTGAGGGCCCTGTGAGACAAAGATCTGCCCCCCATGTGGCTTCCACAAATCCCTTCATATAATTCTTCTAGGAGTAGTTCAACTGCTTCAGGGTGTATGCATAGTAGATATGAGCCAGAAAAGGATTTCTTATACAATTTTTGGTCTTCGGACAGCCAAAACCAAGGAGCTTTCCTCCATACCTTGTCAGTTTCGGACTTACTCTTGGGCAAGATATCTTACTTAAGGAATAGGACAATAGAGTCCATCCAACTAGGCCTCATCCTTATTTGATGAACATAAACCACATTCCTTTCCACCTCAATGGGTCTACACAAGTCCTTCACAAGGATCACTTGAGGTAAACTTTGTGCCGAGGAGGTTGCCAGTGTGGCAAGAGAGTCTGCATGTGTATTTCTACTTCTAGGGATTTGTGACAAATGAAAAGACTCAAATCCAAACTGTAAATTTCTAACCTGATTCAAATATTCCTGTATTCTGAGATCTTTGGTTTCCAACTCCCCTTGAACTTGGCCCACGACCAACCTTGAATCAAAGAATATTTTCACTGCTTTTCCACCCATTTTCTAAACCATGGTCATCCGTACCAGCAGAGTTTAATACTCAACTTCATTATTTGTGGCCGAAAAGCCCAATCTCAAGGATTTCTTAATTGTAATCCTCTCCGGGGATACTATAACTAGCCCCACTCCAGATCCTCTATGATTTACTGCACCATCAACGTAGAACCTTCCAAGCAAAGGTTCTTGTAGAGAGATGGCACCAACCAATTTTTCATCCATGTTTTGCACCTCTACTTTCTCTTCTAATAGGGTTTCAGCAAACTCAGCTACCAGGTTGGCAAGGACCTGACCCTTGACAGAGGTGCGAGGGATGTATTTGTTATCAAAAGCCCCTAGGATCGTACCCCACTTCGCAATTCTCCCCTTGTAGTCAGTGCTCCGAAGTAGAGATTTGAGTGGGAGCTGGGTTAAGACAACAACTGTGTGTGATTGGAAATAGTGGGGGAGCTTACGTGTAGGATGCACCACTGCCAGAATGGCCTTTTCTAGTGGGAAGTAACGGACCTAGGCCTTATGTAGTGACTTGTTCACATAATAAACTGGCATCTCCATACCACTATCAGCCTGTATTAGCACCAAACTCACCGCATGGGAGGACATTGCAATGTAAGCAAACAAAACTTCATCCACCTCGAGCTTGGACATAATGGGTGGCCGAGAAAGATACTCTTTCAATTGCTGGAAAGCCAGGACACACTCCTTGGTCCATTCAAATCCCTTCCATTTGTTCAACAATTGAATTAAAGGTCTACACCTGTGTGCTAATCGAGAGATGAATCGGTTTAGAGCAGTGGTCATCCTTGTTAGCTTCTGGACCTCTTTGGGATTCTGAGATAGTTGCAGATTGTTGATTGCCTTAATCTGGTCAGGGTTGAATTCAATTCCGCGATGTGTGACCATGTAGCCCAAGAAATTCCCTAATTCGACACCAAAAGAACACTTGGGAGCATTAAATCGCAGCTTGTGTCTTCTCAAAGTCTCAAAGATATTCCCGAGGTCATTAATGTGCTCAGATTCCAACTTGCTCTTGACCACCATGTCATCTATATAGACCTCAATGTTTTTCCCTAACTGTGGCTCAAACATTCTGGTCATCATCCTCTGGTAGGTAGCCCTTGCATTCTTTAAACCAAAGGGCATCACCTTATAATGGTAATTCCCGATAGGAGTAACAAAGGTTGTCCTCTCTTGATCGTCCAAAGCCAAAGGTATCTGGTGGTAGCCTTGAAAAGAGTCCAAAAAGCTCATCCGAGGATGACCTATGGTGGCATCCACTAGCTGGTCTATCCGAGGCATGGGGAAAAGGTCTTTTGGGCAGGCCTTGTTCAGATCTGTGAAGTCCACACATACCCGCCACTTTTCATTCTTCTTCTTCACAACCACAGTATTGGCCAACCATTTAGGATAGAACACTTCTTTAATAACCCCAGCCTGCTTAAGCTTTATCACCTCGTCTTTGACAGCGTCAGAATGATCCTTGGATGAGCGCCGAGGTGGTTGCTTTCTGGGGATGACAGATGGATTGACGTTCAAATGATGGTAGATGAAGCTCAGATCCACCCCCGGAGCATCGTAGGCATTCCAAGTGAACACATCAACATTCCTCTTGAGAAACTCTATCAGCTCTTCCTTCTCCTGAGACGGCAATTGAGTCCAACTTGAAAAAACTTCTTTAGGTCATCACCTACAGTAATTTTCTCTAAATCCTCACATTTCGCATCCTCGGCTAACCCATCTACAGGTAATGCTAGAGACTTTGACTACTATAAGCCTCTTTTAGTAGAGGCAGAGGACTCAGCTGCAGGCTGATGCATAATTGCAGCCATGAAGCACTGTCTAGCCATAGATTAACTCCCTACCAGCTCCTCAATCTGGTCCTCTGATGGATACTTCACTTTCAAATACAGAATTAAAGAAACGGCCCCTAGGGCATGAAGTTAGGGTCATGCCATAATGGCCATGTAGGGAGAGTATGCATCCACTACAATGAAATCTACTTCAACCACCTTTGAATCCAAAACGCCTGAGTGAGTTCCTTAAAGGAATCAATGGAACCTGTACTCAGACCATCAAACCACCTCATCGCTACAGGCCTCAAGCTAGATGGGAATACCTTACACATCAGGGCCTCGTTTTTGGAGTGCACAGTCATTCTTTGATTGAAGTAGCTAACGTGCTCTACAAGGTCTGTTCGACCATTATACATGGTGAACGTGGGCTGAGTGAACCGCCGAGGAAGTCTTCCTCCCTCAATTCTATGAGCGAAAGGTGATCTAGAAATTCAGTTGAGTGCTCTACTCATAGCATCATTTCCTAGGCCTCTCGAAGATGAATTTCTATTTTTGTGCTCATGATGGTAGTCTTCATCGTACGAGAAAGATTCACTAGGAGGGCCTCTTGATCTGCGCCTATAGTTACCATCCTTTTCATCGTCAGAAGAGAAATCAGAATTGGAAGGAGCTCGCTTTCGCCGTTCGTGGTGTAAGCTTCTCTTCAAGTGATCAATTTCCAGCTGCATGGCTCTGGTATTTTTCTCAAGAGAGAGATGGCTACCACCCCGAGAATGGCTCCTACTAGTATGGATAGTATGCACACTCCCCTCCCGGTCCCTTCTTTGTTCAAGATCATGGAAGTGATCTTGACGTTGAGACCCCATGGATTCTGTCTGGTTTGAACTTGAACTTACCATCTTTGAACGTTAGACTCACTATCCCACCAGTAATTCCCACAGATGGCGCAAATTGTAAGGACTAGATTTAAGTCCCTAGCCCAAAAGGTAGATGGACTTAGGCTCAAAAAGCCCAAAATAATGAATTTTTAGAGAGTGGGTTGGAAAAACTGGGCTTTAATGAATCAAACAGTCACTAAAGTGAATTCAGATCACCAGAGAATGAAAATTGACAAGCTTGTACTAAAGAAAATCATCCTCGGCACAGTCTGAGGATATCAGTTCTTATATATTTCCCTCAAGTTAGGTTACAAATGCAATTTGTGATTGCTACAGTCTTTTTCTCTTAATTCCTCGATCCTCTTCTCTCATTACTTCCTTTCCTTCTTATACTCTCTTCTCCTTTCCTCTTTACCCTCCACGTGCAGTCCACTTGGTTGGTGTTGATACTTGGTTCATTAGCCCTTTTCATAAGTCTTCATTTAGTAACTGTCAGGCTAAAAACCATTGTTCAGGTATCATTTCCACATTAATGCGGTCAGAGAGTTAGCTGTAGAGCATTTAATGCGGTGGTAGCAGCTTTCTCCTTAGATATTTTAAGACTCCGCTTTGTCCTATGTGTCTGTTATGCTTATCCGTTCCAACGGAACGTCTCAGAACGTTCCCCTGGATGGTAGACCACCTCGTCGGACCTTGGCTTTGTTTAGCCGAGGAGGCATTCATCCTCAACCCACTATGTTTAGTCATTATGACCAAGACTAACTTCTTCGTTTACAAACATGGACTCCTTTGACAATGTTTACTCCTCGTCAGACGACCCCTCGTCCTCGGCTCGGGCTTTAGGCCCACAATATACATAGATAATGAGCTCCTGGCCCAATACCCCTACAAGTTTAATTTTTTCTATAAAGAGCTATCATTTCCACTTTGATTTTACTACTTTAGTCAAATAAGTTCCATAATCGCAAGGAAAAAAAAAACCTATTTTATAATGATGGTCCAAAATTTTGCAATTTAAAACCAAAAATATAAAAAGATTAATGAAGAATTTGTTGGGAATAGAAAATTATACTAATAATTAGCAAAAAAATATTAATTAATGTTGCAAACGGATACATAATTCTATGCACACTTTACAATCATACTTGACAAAATTTATTTCATTTTGTTTGATAAATTATATAAAATAAATCCTATTAACTTAGTTTTAGTGTATTTAAATGATCTAGAAAAATAATGAAGCATATACTTTTGAGCCTAATCACATCTAGCAAAATAATAAAGCATTCAAAATATTGAAAGGCAATTTGAGTTCATATATGTTTGCATGAGATACATACTTGTCCATAGTAGCAATGGAAGCCTCATCTTTGAGATGAAGAATCAATGTAACACTAATAAAAAATAAAAATAAATAAAAATAAAAAAAGAGAAAAAGAGAACGTGGTTGATATATATATATATATATATATATATATATATATATATATAAATGATGCAAAAATTCATATCGATTTCTTGGGATAGATTTATATTAATCACCTCTTGAAGAATTTGGATTTTGCTTATCCCTTAATAATCAAGTTTTGTAACTTGATATTCTAATAAAATAATATTAATTTAATAATAATAATAATAATTAATAAAATTTAATTTGCAACTTGAGGAAAATAGAAACAACAAAAACGTGGGATGAGATTTAAATTTGTAAATTTTTAAAAATAGACTTTTAATTAGAGTAGAATTAAAATTTTGAAAATTTAGATGATAAATATTATCTAAATTAAATTTTTGTATGTTAAATATTATCCGTTAATTTAAGAAATATATCCTAAAAAATAAAAAAATAATGTTAATTAGATGATATATATTATCTGTGGGGGGAGAAAAGCCAACTCAACGTATTGGGCCCAATGCCCTATATGAGGAACACTGTTCGTCCGAGGAGATGAAGACATTCGGTCAGAGGCCCATGTAGAAGGAAAATGTCTGGAGATGAACACGTGTACTATCCGAGGAGATGTACATATGTCCGAGGAGTCCAATATCCTCGGATCCGAAGAAGTTTGGCCCAACAGGTGTATGGGAGGCTCAAGTGATCTTTCTGACAAATGTTAGGAGGGAAATGAGCCTCGGACACACATGAAGATGACAGGAACAGAGAAATATCAAGGAGACAGACTTCAACCACCGCATTGAATGCACTGCACCTACCTTTCTGGCCGCATTTATGTGGAGAAGACCCCTGAACAGTGCATTCTCAGCTACCGCCACTCATACAAGGCTAAAGGGGGAGTATGATGGGACATGCACTGAAGTGGGCGTCTAGATGATGAACAAGTGGACGGTGAAGATGTAGGAAGGAAGTACTATATAAGAGAAGGGTGCCTTTGATAGAAGGGGATCGAAAATCAGAAGTAGAAAAGAATGTACTCCATTGCTGTAGGTCCAAGAATTGTAACCCAAGTTTATGAATGAAAAACACCTCGTCGGACGTGGCATTTACATCTGTCCGAGCACGTATTAATACAAATTTACCCGCAAACATTGCTGTTTAATACTGTTATTTCATTGTTAGCCTAGCTTTTTCACCAACTTTCTACAAATTTATTGTCTTGGGTTCAGTGGGCTCAAAATCCTTACCTTCTTGGGCTTGGGCTGCAAAAATTGACCCTACAATTGGCGCCGTCTGTGGGAAGAGCTTGTGCAAGAGTGAAAACAACAGTTGATGATGGCAGGACAAGGTGAACAACAAGCAGAATCCAGGGCATCCCAACACGTGGACCACTTTGTCAACTCAGAGAGGAGGCAAAATCGTGAGGGCAGTGTACACACTGTGCGCCTTAGCCAGAGCCAATCACAGGGCGGAAGTCACATGTCCCATGCAGAGAAGAACCGTGACTTACAACTGGAAGTAGAAAAACTAAAGAGGGAGTTGCGCCATGCAAAGAGGAAACGGGCTTCCTCATACTCTGACGACGATCTTGATGACGAGCAGGATGTCTCTTATCAGCATAAATCTAAGACACCAGCCAGCGAGTCCTACACCTATGAAGAGGAGTCCCATCGTAAGAGGCAACGTAGAAGCCCATCACGTGAGGACATGGAGAATGATGCCATGAACAGGGCACTGAATCAGATATCTAAGTCACCCTTCGCGCGCAGGATTGAGGAAGCCAGACTCCCTCGGCGCTTTAACCAGCCAACGTTCACCATCTACAATGGTAAGACTGACCCCGTGGAGCATGTGAGTCATTTTAACCAGAGGATGGCTGTTTACTCCAGAGACGAAGCTTTGATGTGCAAGGTTTTCCCTTCCAGTCTTGGGCCTGTTGCCATGAGGTGGTTTGACGGCTTGAAGGCAGGCTCCCTCAACTCCTTCAAAAAGCTCACTCAGGCATTCGGCTCCCGTTTTGTCACATGCCGAAGAGTGGCCAGACCCTTCTCTTCACTGCTATCCTTGTCCATGTAGGAAGGCGAGTCCTTGAAGGCATATTCAGACAGATACTGGGAGATTTTCAATGATATGGAGGGCAACAATGATGCAATGGCCCTCAGCACATTCAAGCTTGGCCTCCCGACTGACCACGGTTTGAGGACATCTTTATCTGGCACACCGGTCACAAACGTGCGTCAACTAATGGACCGCATAGAGAAGTATAAGAGGGTTGAGGAAGATCAGCAGCAGGGCAAGGGAAAGGACAAGGTTATCCCCCAAGAGAGGAGGGATCCGAGGTCGGACCGTTACAATTACAATAAACCGCGGAGGGATTTTGCCGGGCAATCAGGATCGACGAATCCTCAATCGGTCAACACCGTGTTCAAAGAGCCAGTACACTAGGTCCTGGAAAAAATCAAGAACGAATCATTCTTCAGGTGGCCGAACAAGATGATAGGAAACCCTGAGAAATGCAACCATAATCTCTACTGCCAGTACCATCAAGACCATGGGCATACCACGGAGGATTGTAGGAGCCTGTGGGATCACCTGGACCAACTGGTTCGCGATGGTAAACTGAAACACCTCCTGCACCCCTCCAGCGGCCAAGGACAGACGGGCTCGGGGCCACGCAGAGATGACCCCTCAAAGCCGCCGCTAGGAACTATAAACGTCGTCTTCGCCGCGCCGGGGAGAACAGGATCCTGGCCATTGAAAGTTATGTCGGTGGGCCGACCATCCGCAGGGGAGTCAAGCCGAGGACCGAAGAGAGCTAAGTTTGGTGCCCCGCTGGTTATGGGATTCTCGGACGAAGACATGATTGGCACCATCCAACCCCATGATGATGCACTAGTCATTACCCTCAGAATAGGAGGGTACGATGTAAAGAGGGTGATGGTGGACCAGGGCAGTGCTGTGGAGATAATGTACCCAGACCTCTACAAGGGGCTAGGCCTAAAACCCCAAGACCTGACGCCATACGATTCCCCCCTCTTGAGCTTTGAAGGAAGGCCTGTCATCCCGAAAGGCCGGATACGCTTACCTGTGCAGTCCGGCTCCGAGGTGGTGGAGTTGGACTTTATAGTTGTGGACGCATATTCGCCCTACACGGCACTCGTAGGCAGACCTTGGATTCACGCACTTGGGGCTGTTCCCTCTACTTTGCACCAAAAGGTCAAATATCCATCAGAAGGGCAGATACATGAGATCCGAGGAGACCAGTCTGTTGCTCGACAGTGCCTGGTGGCTGCCATTCAGCATAAGACCCCAGCCGAGTCCTCGGACGTAGCCGGAAGGGATTTATAGCAACTACAGTCTCGGGGATTGCCCGTCGAATAACCAGATGAGGGCACTCGATGTGAGGATCTAACGAAAGTGGTCATTGGAGATGATCCTGATAGGTTCTTTCAAGTCGGATCTCAACTGCCTCTTCAAGAGAGGGAAGAGCTAATAGAGTTCCTCAAGCGAAATCTCGATGTGTTTGCCTGGAGTGCTTACGAAGCCCCAGGGGTGGACCCAGAGTTTATATGCCACCACTTGAAGGTGAATCCACTGGTCACCCCCAAGAAACAGCCTATTCGGCGCCCGTCCAAGGAATATGCTGACGCAGTGAGAGAGGAGGTAGTGAAACTCAAACAAGCTGGGGCTATCAAAGAAGTTTTTTATCCCGAATGGCTGGCAAATACCGTGGTGGTAAAGAAGAAGAGTGGGAAATGGCGAGTATGCGTAGACTTCACTGATTTGAATAGGGCATGCCCCAAAGATCCGTTCCCTATGCCAAAAATTGATTAGCTGGTGGATGCCACTGTCGGCCACCCTCGGATGAGCTTCCTAGACGCCTTCCAAGGCTACCATCAGATACCATTAGCCCCGGAGGACCAGAAGAAAACTGCTTTTGACACCCCTATTGGTAACTACCACTATAAAGTGATGCCGTTTGGCTTGAAGAACGCGGGTGCTACCTACCAAAGGATGATGACGAGGATGTTCGAGCCACAGCTGGGCAAAAATATCGAGGTTTACATAGATGACATGGTGGTGAAGAGCAAGGTTGTAGCCGAGCATGTGAAGGATCTTGAAAGTACCTTTGAGGTTCTACGAAAGTACAAGCTGCGACTAAATGCCTCCAAGTGCTCATTTGGGGTGGGGTCCGGCAAATTTTTGGGATACATGGTCACCCACAGAGGAATTGAGGTCAACCCCGACCAGATAAAGGCCATCAACGATCTACGAGCTCCTCAGAATCCCAAGGAGGTTCAGAAGCTAACCGGAATGACCGCTGCCCTCAATCGGTTCATCTCTAGATCAGCAGACAGGTGTCGCCCCTTTTTCTCTCTGCTCAACAAGTGGAAGGGATTCGAATGGACTGAGGAATGTGCTTTGGCGTTCCAGCAACTCAAAGATTATCTAGCTCAGCCACCAATCATGTCCAGTCCTGAGCCTGATGAGGTACTGTTCGCCTACATAGCCGTAGCTCCCTGTGCGGTGAGCCTGGTGTTGATACGATCAGACTCTGGTGTGCAAAGGCCCGTTTATTACGTAAGCAAATCGCTGCATGAGGCTGAGATTCGTTACTTGCCTCTGGAGAAGGCTATCCTAGCAGTAGTGCTTGGCACACGGAAGCTACCTCACTACTTCCAAGCCCACACGGTCATCGTTCTCACACAACTCCCACTCAAAGCTATACTCCGAAGTGCTGATTACACTGGTCGGATTGCCAAGTGGGATACAATCTTAGGGGCTTTTGATATAAGATATATGCCCCGCACATTGGTCAAAGGACAGGTACTTGCGGATTTGGTGGCTGAGTTCATGGAGCCCCAGTTAGAAGAAGTAAAGCCCACGTCAGGCATGGATGAGAAATCAGTTGGCATGATCTCCCAACGGAATCCCTCCCATTGGGAAGTGTACGTTGATGGCGCGGCAAACTAAAGAGGTTCTGGAGTTGGGCTGGTATTGATATCCCCCGAGAAAATCATTATCGAGAAATCGTTAAGGCTGGACTTCTCGGCAACGAATAATGAGGCGGAGTATGAGGCCCTACTGATGGGAATGACTATGGTCCGTAAAATGGGTGGGAAGTCCGTGGAGTTGTTCTCGGACTCAAGATTGGTAGTAGGTCAAGTACAAGGCGAGTTTAAGGCAAAGGACGAAAGAATGCAGGGGTACTTGGGCCGTGTTAAGCATCTGCAATCAGAGTTCGACTCTTTCAGTTTGCTGCACATCCCTAGAAGTGGCAACTCACATGCTGACTCCTTGGCCACGCTTGCCACCTCTTTGGCGCAAGACCTGCCGAGGATCATCCTCGTTGAGGACTTGCACAGGCCTACAGAGGCGAAGGCAGTTGTAGTCCAGGTTCACCAGGTCAGGGCCGGGCCGTGCTGGATGGACCCTTTAATCAAATTTCTCAAAGAAGATATATTGCCTGAAGAGAAGGGAGAAGCTGATAAAGTTCGGAGGAAGGCGACTAAATTCTGGTTATCCGAGGGTCAGAAACTATACAGACGCTCCTACTCGGGACCATATTTGTTATGCGTGCATCCCGAGGCGACTGAGCCATTGCTAGAAGAGCTGCACGAAGGAATCTGTGGGTGCCACACCGGAGGTAGGTCCTTGGCTCACCGAGCCCTCACCCAAGGCTATTGGTGGCCTAACATGCAAAAGGAGGCACACGAATATGTCAAAAGGTGTGATCAATGTCAGCGTTTCGCTCCAAACATTCACCAGCCAGGGGGAAATCTTAATCCGCTATCTAGCCCATGGCCCTTCGCCCAATGGGGCTTGGATATTGTGGGACCCTTCCCCAAAGCTGCAGGAAACAAGAAGTACCTCCTGGTCGGCACAGACTATTTCACCAAGTAGGTTGAAGCCGAGCCGCTAGCCAATATCAGAGATGTTGATGTACAAAAGTTCGTGTGGAAGAATATTGTCACTCGGTTTGGAGTTCCTCACACTCTCATCTCGGACAACGGCTTACAGTTCGATAGCAAGGCATTCAGGAATTACTGCAGTGAGCTAGGAATTATGAACAGATACTCCACTCCAGCTTATCCCCAGGGTAATGGACAAGCAGAAGCTGCCAACAAGGTCATACTGAATGGCTTAAAGAAGAGGCTGGATGATGCAAAGGGCAAATGGGTAGAAGAACTGCCACATGTACTTTGGGCTTACAGGACTACGCCTCGTAGGTCTACTGGAGAGACCCCCTTCTCAATGACCTATGGGGCTGAAGCTGTCATTCCTTTGGAGACCGGGTTCCCAACGTTGAAAACTAGCTTGTTCAGTCCGGCCGACAACGATGAGCAACTGCAGAAGAATTTAGACTTGATTGAGGAAAGGAGGGAGAATGCAATGGTTCGGCTGGCACATTACCAACAGAAACTTAGGCAAGGCTATGATGCTAACGTAAAGCTAAGGCCTTTAGAGCCAGGTGATCTAGTGCTGAGGAAAGTTGTGGGCACCGTAAAGAATCTAGCTTGGGGAAAGCTAGGACCCAATTGGGAAGGGCCATATCGCATCACTTCAGGAGCAGGCATTGGGGCATATTTCTTGGAAGACCTAGATGGTCATGTAATACCGCGTCCATGGAATGTAAATAACCTCAAGAGGTACTTTTATTAATCAAATCTTTTCTTCAACCGATGTGCCAATTCGCTGCGTAAAGTTTTCTCTCAAGTGTTTAAACTTAAATCCAGTCATGCCTGTAGTCCTCGGACTAGATGATTAGGGTTAGTTAACACTCATTCGCCACTAGCTCAAGTGTTTAAACTTAAATCCAATCATGCCTGTAGTCCTCGGACCAGATGATTAGGGTTAGTTAGCACTCAGTTACAGTTCTATAGTGTTTAAACTTAAATCCAATCATGCCTGTAGTCCTCGGACCAGATGATTAGGGTTAGTTAGCACTCAGTTACAGTTCTATAGTGTTTAAACTTAAATCCAATCATGCCTGTAGTCCTCGGACCAGATGATTAGGGTTAGTTAGCACTCAGTTACAGTTCTATAATGTTTAAACTTAAATCCAATCATGCCTGTAGTCCTCGGACCAGATGATTAGGGTTAGTTAGCACTCAGTTACAGTTCTATAGTGTTTAAACTTAAATCCAATCATGCCTGTAGTCCTCGGACCAGATGATTAGGGTTAGTTAACACTCAGTTACAGTTCTATAGTGTTTAAACTTAAATCCAATCATGCCTGTAGTCCTCGGACCAGATGATTAGGGTTAGTTAGCACTCAGTTACAGTTCTATAGTGTTTAAACTTAAATCCAATCATGCCTGTAGTCCTCGGACCAGATGATTAGGGTTAGTTAGCACTCAGTTACAGTTTTATAGTGTTTAAACTTAAATCCAATCATGCCTGTAGTCCTCGGACCAGATGATTAGGGTTAGTTAACACTCAGTTACAGTTCTATAGTGTTTAAACTTAAATCCAATCATGCCTGGAGTCCTCGGACCAGATGATTAGGGTTAGTTAACACTCAGTTACCGTTCTATAGTGTTTAAACTTAAATCCAATCATGCCTGCAGTCCTCGGACCAGATGATTAGGGTTAGTTAACACTCAAATACGTTCGTCCCCCGTGGCCCTTGAATCAAATGACACAGGTTAGTCAATACCCCCACACAGCTATTGTCACTGGGGCTTAGTGCTAAAATTCCTGACCACACTTAAATTAATTCTCACTTATGACTGTCTTCCTTAGTTATACTTATGACTGTCTCACTTACACAAACTACTCGCTGCAATCATTACCTGTTAGTAATTTTTATTCGGATTGTTCTTTTCAATGTCAATCTTAATTACTCACACCATAAGTATGATGTATCAATCAGGTTTATTTGCATTATTTTGTTATAAGTGCAATGTACAGTTATATGCAACAGTAATAAGTAGTAAGACATGTATTAAAAACATCATAGACAAATGGGAAACCATTCCATAAATAAAAGAAGAGTTTACAATTCTTTGGATAAAACAAAAGAAAGTACAGGTGTGAAAACAAAAGCCCTATACATCTATTCTTTTGCTGGGGGGAGCACGGGGTCAGCAGCCTGGCCTGTCCGAGCAGTTGCTTCAGGAGCTTGGTCCTTGGGCTCAGCAGGAATTTTCTCTTCACCTGACCCTTGGCATTTTCCTTTGACTGGTTCAGCTGGCTTATCCTTCCCACCTGGTTGACCAGCTTCTTTGCTTGCACCAAGGGTGGACGGAGGAGCTTGGCTGACCGGACTTGGCTCAGAAGCCTCAGGAAGCTGAGGGGCAGAAGGATCATCCACTGGGATCTCTCGGATATCAGGATCATAGTATATGCTCCCAGGCAACCACAGGGGAGAGTCCGAGGGGACCCCAGCAGCGTCCAATGCCTTTTGCCAGGTTATGTCGTAGTACTCACGACTAACTGAGGCAAACTGCTCAGTAAGCTGCTGCCCGGTCACTTCTACCCCCAGCTGATACGCCGCCTTTTTCTCAGCTTCAACCGACTCCTTGGCCAGTTGAGCTCTTTGCTCAGCTGCCTTGGCGCTCTCTTTGGCCTTTTGGAGTTCAGCTCTGAGACCCTTCACTAGCTCCCTTTCAGTCGCCAGGTTGATCTCTGACACGTTCAGCTGTTTGCGCTGATCCTCGGCCTGAGTCTCGGCGTTTTTCAGGCCGGCTTTGAGGCTGTTCCTCTGGTTGGTCATGTCTTTAAGCTGTTCAGACATGAGAGCATAGTCCTCCATCAGCTGACCGAGAGATGCCTCCACCTCAGACTTGGACTGGGTTGCTGCTTGGGCCTTGGTGTAGGAGTCCTTGTTCCATTCCTCGGCCACGTAAATTTGCTGAGTAATCTGCATGACATTATTTTCAACATTGGGTGAAGAAAGAAAGCAAAGCCAACTAAGGATAAAACCTGAATTAAGGAATAGTTCACTTACCATGGTCATATCCCTCTTAAGGGACAAGACTAGCTCCTGCTGGTTGAAGCGCCTAAAGGAGGCCATGTCATGTGGGAGAAGGAGTGGCTGTTGCAGCGCCTCAGCAACGTACCCTGCCCTTCCCCCGTCGTAATTCCTGAGGGATGTGTCCCATGGAATGGGGGAGCCATCCAGCTCCAACCTTGGAGACCAGTTGCGAGGCCCTCCTCCTCGGCGAACGTCGGCGACGACTTCGTCTCGGCTTTCAGTGGAGGAGGCCCTTTTGCTTTGTTGGTCCCTTGCCACCTTTTGTTGTTTACTCGTCTTGGGCAGCACGACCACCTCCCTCTCCTCAGGCTCGTGGGGCCTCTTCTTCTGCAGGTTTGGTATGGGTTTCAAACCTGGGTCAGGGACCTGTGTAGGCACTTGGGGGAAGGGTCATTACTGGTTTAGACGTCCCAGCATCTTTCTGCTCGGGCTTTTTGCCCCTGCCTTTCATTAAACTCCTCAGATCCATGTCGTCGTCCGAGGAGCCTTCGGAATGGGTGGCTAGTAAATTAGGGTGGACGCCTGATTGTTCGTAGGTCTCTTCCTCGGCGTCTGAGACCTCTACCACTTGGTTCACTCCTGATGCCTCTCCCTCAAATTGAAACCCGTCTATCTGCTCTTCTAGCGAGGAGGTGGAAGAGGCGACCGTCTCACCTTCAACCGCTTGTCCGAGGGGAACTTGCTGGAGTGGTTGGACAAGAGGGGGGATAGCACGGGCGCCAAGAAACCTTTCCGACCAACGTCAATGCGTGCTAGGCGATGGTCTCCCTGGACAATTGCGTTGCCGATTGGTTGGAAACCTTTTGGCTTCCCTGTGTATCCCAGAATAAGGGGAGCAGATCACAGTTGCCCGTCCTCGCTCACGAAAATCTCTGACCTTAATAGGTAATTAAGAGCGGCAATATTTGTAAGGCTGAGCCGAGGAGAAACTTGTCTTTTATCTGTTACAAATCACAGCAAAACATGGTTAGAAACTCAGAAATAGCAACCGAAGAGGAATCAGAAATCATTAAAAGACGAAAATCCTAAGCCTATGGTTAGTGTGCCTAAATCTAACATGTCCCACCTGGCTTCCCATGCTTGGTTGGGCAATGATGGCCGTCATGCCATGCGCCCGAGACGATCACATAGTCGTCTTTCATCCCTTTGTTGGATTTGGGAAGGCAAGAAATGAGCCTGACAACGTCCGACCGGGATTTTAAGTAATATCCCGCATCTTGCTGGCTGTGGCATTCGTACATATGTACTACATCGAGCCAGGTGAGTCCCAATCCTATGTGACGGTTAAGCTCCTCAATCGCTCCTAAGATCCTAAACATATTGGGCGCGCATTGCCAGGGAGTAAGCCTATGGTTCCGAAGGTAGCTAGTGGTGATGGGACCCATGGGGATTGTCATTCCCCCTTCTTTGAAGGCGATGAGGGGGATAACGACTTCTCCCGTCGTTCGATCTGTTAGTATTTTTTCTTGGGGGCAGTACCTCACACCCACGTTTGGGGGTATGCGATATGCGGCCCTAAACGCCTCCAGTTGCTCAGGGCTATCCACCAAGTACTGGAGTTTCCCCATGGTGCTTAAACGAAATGACTGGCCGAAGAGAGAACTAAATGATTTGGTGGACGACGACTCACCAGGACTAAATCGGAGAAAGGATTTCAGGCTTGTAAAAGGGTTCGTGCTGATTCCGGGGAAGTCTGAAACCGGCGGCTGAGAGATTTGGACGGAGTGGCACGCTTGTTCTTGCTGGAGCGTCTGAAGATTTGCAAAGTGAGGAAGAAATAACTTCCTCTGAAGTTTTATACGGGGTCAAGCGAAGGGTCAGGGGCACTCCCGCCCAAATCCTGAAGAAAAACCACAGCCGTTGGATCAGTCAGTCACCGTTGGATACGAAGGACAAAGCGCCACCTGGTGCAATTAATGCAGCACCTTGGGAATAAGGAAACCGCAGCGGCATTAATGAAGCGTCTGTCCCTACGTCTACACACGTGCCAGTTCAATTTTGCCTGTTCCCAAGCTTTTGCTCCGTGGCAAGTCAAAATCCTACTTTTTCTCTTCGGATGCGAGGGAAAAACTACAATTTCGAGGGGCTAATGTGGGGGGGAGAAAAGCCTAACTCAACGTATTGGGCCCAAGGCCCTATATGAGGAACACTGTTCGTCCGAGGAGATGAAGACATTCGGTCAGAGGCCCATGTAGAAGGAAAATGTCTGGAGATGAACACGTGTACTATCCGAGGAGATGTACATATGTCCGAGGAGTCCAATATCCTCGGATCCGAAGAAGTTTGGCCCAACAGGTGTATGGGAGGCTCAAGTGATCTTTCTGACAAATGTTAGGAGGGAAATGAGCCTCGGACACACATGAAGATGACAGGAACAGAGAAATATCAAGGAGACAGACTTCAACCACCGCATTGAATGCACTGCACCTACCTTTCTGGCCGCATTTATGTGGAGAAGACTCCTGAACAGTGCATTCTCAGCTACCGCCACTCACACAAGGCTAAAGGGGGAGTATGATGGGACATGCACTCAAGTGGGCGTCTAGATGATGAACAAGTGGACGGTGAAGATGTAGGAAGGAAGTACTATATAAGAGAATGGTGCCTTTGATAGAAGGGGATCGAAAATCAGAAGTAGAAAAGAATGTACTCCATTGCTGTAGCTCCAAGAATTGTAACCCAAGTTTATGAATGAAAAACACCTCGTCGGACGTGGCATTTACATCTGTCCGAGCACGTATTAATACAAATTTACCCGCAAACATTGCTGTTTAATACTGTTATTTTATTGTTAGCCTAGCTCTTTCACCCACTCTCTACAAATTTATTGTCTTGGGTTCAGTGGGCTCAAAATCCTTACCTTCTTGGGCTTGGGCTGCAAAAATTGACCCTACATTATCTAAATTAAATTTTTGTATGTTAAATATTATCCCTTAAATTAAGAAATATATCCTTACAAATAAAAAAAATAATGTTAATCTAATTTTATTTAATGATAAGAATGAATTAGAGTTTTGGTAATATATTATTCATTTTTAGTTTTTTTAAAATCTAAAAATTTAATAAAATTTTTGCAATTTGGTAAAATTACGTGGTGCAACTACAGCGTCTAAGCCCAACTTTTATTATATATAATATGATTTACAATTTTGTAATGAGAAAATGACAATACTTACAAACCATTTGGAGTAGGATGAAACTTTTAAAACATAAATCAAGATATAGTTTGTAATTTAGCATAAAATTTTAAATATCACTGACTAAACAAATCTATAATCATTAGTTACTCTTCGAATATAGGTAACTATAGAGATATTCTAAGCCAATAAAACAAATCACCTTCTAGAAAATTATAACATGATGTCATGATGTTTTTCATTAAATTATTTAAAACCCCTGAATTATTAAAGACCAGTGACAAAAATTTACTAGTTTATTATCTATAACAATATTTTACTTTAAAGACTTCTCTTTTTCTACGTTGGGCGGCAACTTTTTCTTTTATTTATTTTTTTTAAAAAGTTTCTTTTAGTCGGTGTTTATTAAATTAGACAATATCATAGGAATGTACTTAAGAACATGCCATGCATAATTTTGAACAAACTTTTATTTTTTGAGAATCAATTTGAAACAAACATAGTTGGCTTCCTTTGTGGAAAGATTCAACTACTCCGATTATCTTATCTTAAGAATAGAGACCAAAACCACGGTGTGTGACGTGTGACTGAATTGTAGGTACATCGTATATGAGTTTAGTCTTTTACCAGTTACAATTTTCTAATGCGAAAATGATGATGCTTACAAACCATTTGGTCTAGGATGAAACTTTTAAAACACAAATTAAGATATCGCTAACTAAATGGATCCATAAAATACAACCAGCAAACCCATTTCTAATTCACCGACTTGATAAATATATAATCAATTAATTACTCTTGAAATATAGGTGAAGATAGAGATTTCTAAGCCAATAAAACAAATCACCTTCTAGAAAATAACATGATGTCATGATCTTTTTTCATTAAATTATTTAAAACCCTTGAATTATTAAAGACCAGTGACAAAAATTTACTAGTTTATTATCTATAACAATATTTTACTTTAAAGACTTCTCTTTTTCTACGTTGGGCGGCTATTAAAAATGGGGAGAAAAGAGAAAATGACCAAGGCAACTTTTTCTTTTATTTATTTTTAAAAAAAGTTTCTTTTAGTGGGCGTTTATTAAATTAGACAATATCATAGGAATGTACTTAAGAATATGCCATGCATAATTTTGAACAAACTTTTGTTTTTTGAGAATCAATTTGAAACAAACATAGTTGGCTGCCTTTGTGGAAAGATTCAACTACTCCGATTATCTTATCTTAAGAATAGAGACCAAAACCACGGTGTGTGACGTGTGACTCACTTGTAGGTACATTGTATATGAGTTTAGTCTTTTACCAGTTACCTTCTTGGAAGGAAGGGAGAAAAACTGTACACGCGTGTTTACAATAGAGTTTTACTCTACTGCTGTTTTTTTTTTTTTTTAAAGATATGCATTTTTTGTTTTCCTATACCTACACCCCACTCTTATACTTTCTTCTCTTCAATTGCATTCAAACACATTTCCTGATGCACTGATCTGGTTCCTATTTCTTTCTCTGATTCAATTCACTCCTTTCTTAATCTCCTGTTTATAGATCCTGTGATGGCTTACCAGAACAATAAAGGAGCCTCTTCTTCTTTTTCTTCCACTCGCAAATGGAACTATGATGTCTCAACCTTGGTATCTCCACAAATAATATTGCAGAATTATGGACTATGAGATATGGTCTTAATTTAACATGGCGGTTAGGTAATAAAAACATTATTTTAGAAGTGGACCCAATGCTTGTTCTTAAACAACCGAATCTGTTATACATACATATATATGAAATTTTTTTTTTTAAACTTTGACTTGAAGTCATGATTTTAAAGTTAAAAATTATAACTTTAAGTCAATTTCAGTAGCTTTTTCATGCGTGTGTAATAATTTTTATCCTATATTGATACACAAAAGATGGAGACGGATCATATTCTTCAGGAGCCCATAATGCCATGGGTACTAAAGAGTAGTTTACAAATTTGAGAAAAGAATAATATCTGCCTTTCACATCAACATGACAACATGGTTATAATGCATGAAAGTTTATAAATTTGGTTCTAGGACTACTTTGTTCCAATTGTCTGTTCTTGATATATACAAAGCATTGATGCTTTTCATACATTTGAAACAAGCTTCAGATTTCTTAACCCAAAAGTCACTTATTTTTAAAACACCGACATAGGGGAATTACTTGCACATATATACAGCTAATTCAACCATGGCAGTTGGCAGTGGCATCCCCCAGCTTGACCCTCTCTCTCTCTCTCTCTTTTTGAATAAAAACAATGTTTATGTAAGGATTACTTATCCAAAAATAAAATAAACAGAGTCTATAGTTTCTACCTTCCAATGATGTTGTAGATCTAATTTTTTATTTTCCTTCTTTCCTTGTTCTTTTCCTGTACCTTTTGGGCGATGCCGACGACCAAAACTCAAACCAACGACAAAATCAACGTGGAATCTATATTCTATAATAACCCTTTAAATTCATTATGTTATAGAGTTTACTTGAGATAAAATCCTATATTGTTTCTCAAAAAAAAAAAAAAAGAGAGAGAGAGAGAGAGATAAAATCCTATAGGATATTAGCTAGATGGAAGGGATTAGGTTATTCTACTTTTGGTATCTGACTGTTTTAGTTTTTTTTTTTTTTTTTAATAAAATTTCCGTATTTATTTATTATATAGGTTGGTAATCAATGTCATTTTAATAGTTCTACAAAATAATATATACTATATAGTGTGACTTGTAATTTAACTTGGAATGATATTTGTGAGTTCTATTTTTTTTTTTTTTTTTTTTTTTTTTGAGAAACAAACACACACACACACAAGGGAGAGGGAAAGGGGTTCTAACACAAAAGCACACCACAACTCCACTCAAAAGCCATGGTAACTTTTAAGGGAGGGTGGGGCAAGTTATACTACACACAACACACTCTCTTAAGCAATGTGGGACAATTACCCATTCTTTTTTAGTTTAGTTGGTAAAGTCTCTTATCGTCAAAAAAAATATCTAGCTTTCAATCTCTACTTATACCAAAAACCAATTAGTGTCTTAGTTTGATAATAAAGAATCATCACCAAAAGTGAACGTCATAAATTAAAACTATTTTTAAAAAAATAAAAAACTTGCCGTGGTATTTTTATTTTTTTTATTTTTTTCTTTATAGAAGAAAGCTATGAGTTTGCAGTAAACTTAACATCTTGGATAAAATAACCAAAAGAGGACATAGAAGTAGACCTCTTTTTTAAAGAGTCGATGGCAATCTCCAAACACCAATTGATACCTTAGTTTGATGATAAAGAGTTATCATCAGGAGCAGTGATAGAGCCAGGACTTAGAGTTAGGGGGCAGTTTTATTGTTAGCTATATGTAGTGGCTTCAGCTTTCGGCTTTATTGCTTAGCCGACAAGGGTTTTCTTTTATTACTATTTTTTTTATGTGTGTGTAGAGTGTGTATTTTGTTGGTAAGGACAAATTATTTTGTTTAAACTTTTTTAAAGGACTAAGTTGTTTTTTTTTGGTAAAATTGGTTGATTGGTCTCAAATTTTTTATTTTTTATTTTTATTTTTTTTAGCTTTGCTATTGCCTATTGGTAATTTTTGATATTGGGCTAATATTTTGGGCTTGTATTTTTTTTTTTTTTTAGATTTTAGATTTATAAATTTTTTTTATGGACTTTAAAAGAAGGAAAACACTAGATCTACAACTTTTTTTTACAAATTTTTATTGTGATTAGTGGTTATTATAAGTAAAAAAGTAATGTAAGTAGTGGACTTAGATGCAAAATGTAATTTTATTGAACAAAGTTGCTAAAATTAGTACCTAAATATATAGTTATATAATTATATTATTTTAAAAAAAAATAGGGGGGGGGGGGGCATTGCCCCCCAAGTTCATGAATGGCTCCATCTATAATTAGGAGTGGACATCATAAGTTAAAATTATCTTTAAAAAATTATAAAACTTGACATGGTATTTTATTTTATTTTTTTTAAGAAGAAAGCTATGAATCTGTAGTAAACTTAGCATCTTGGATCAAATAACCAAAAGAGGATATAGAAGTAGACTCCTTCTTTAAAGATTTGATGACAATCTCCGAGTCATACTGACTCCTATTGAGTTAGTGTCGAGACTGCTATCGAGGAGGTAATAGGTTTTGAGCTTCTATTGATAGGTATTGAGATAGTATCGAGACTGCTGTTTTCCCTGTAAAAGGAAAAAGAAAAAGAAAAGGAAGGGTAGTGGGCTGTCGGGTTTGTGTCTGTGACCCACCTCATAAAATAGTAAAGAAAAGTTTGTCTGTGTGAAGAGTACTATTATGATACCCTCCCATATATATATATATATATATATATATATAATTATATATTTTTTTCTATTAGCTTATTTTCTAATGTTCGAAATGAAAAGTGCATTTAACTAAGTAAATTACCTAAAAGTCACTTATTTTTTAACCACAACGCGGTACGCGGAGAACTACTTGCATATATATAGCGCTAATTCCACTATGGGAGTTGGCAGTGACACCTTCACCTTCTCTCTCTCTTTCTCCCTGCTTTTGGCTTCATTATACTGGATCCATATAAAAGCAAAGTGATTCTGAATTCCCACTCACTGCATATGTGTGGTTGGGACTTTCATATATATATATATATATATATATATATTGAATTTGTACCCAATGAAAGGCAACAAATCTGCCATTATAATATTTACATTAAATGAAAATATCCCATTGAGGGATTTCCTTTATTTGGCACGTGTTTGACTTTGGCTGCCAGCTTTGGTGTGATTGCTTGATTCAAGGAGCCTTAATTCACGTGTGCTGGATGCATGGGTCTTTGATTCAGAAATATCTTCAATACTCCCCCGCAAGCTCAACGGGAGGGGCTGAACGTTGGTCTTTGATTCAGAAATATCTTCAATACTCCCCCGCAAGCTCAACTGGAGGGGCTGGACGTTGAGCTTGGAGTGAAGGAAGGAGAATCAGATGGAAGACGGGCTTTGTGAGAGCATTTGCAAGTTGATCTTTACTAGATAAGAAGCGAACATCAAGATCACGGCGAGCAACTTTTTCATGGACAAAATGATAATCAATTTCCACATGTTTGGTGCGGGTATGAAACATGGGATTAGCGGAGAGGTAAGTGGCACCAATGTTGTCACACCAGAGAATAGGCGAGTTGGGAAGGAAAAGACAAAGTTCCCGGAGTAGAGACTGAAGCCAAATCAATTCTGCAATAGTATTAGCCAAAGCTTCGTACTCCGCCTCAGTGCTAGAGCGAGCCACAGTCGGTTGTTTCCTTGAATTCCAGGAGATGAGATTAGGCCCTAGAAAGATACAAAATCCGCTGGTAGAGCGTCTGTCATTGGGGCAACCAGCCCAATCAGCATCAGAGAAGGCACTGAGTTGAGGAGAGGGGTTGCAACGAAGAAAAAGACCATAATCTAAGGAATGTTTAAGGTAGCGCAAGATGCATTTGACAGCAGTCCAATGAAGATCTGTTGGCCTATGCATGAATTGACAAACTTTATTGACAGCAAAAGAGATGTCAGGTCTTGTGAGAGATAAATATTGGAGAGCCCCAACAGTGCTGCGGTATTGAGTGACATCAGAGATTGGATTGTCTTCAAATAATGAGAGCTGATAGGCTGTAGACATAGGCGAACTGATTGGTTTGGCATGGAGCATGTTGGTCCTCTTGAGTAGAGAAAGAATATACCTCTTTTGACATAAAAATAGCCCATCTTGTGAACGGTGGGCCTCAATGCCCAAAAAATAATGTAGGTCACCCAAATTTTTGACAGCAAAGTTGGATCCAAGAGCTAATATGAGAGAGTCAACGGCTTGAGAGGAGGACCTAGTGATGATGATGTCATCAACATAAATGAGAACATGGCGTAAATGCACTTTTAGTCCCTATATTTTGACCCAATTTTTATTTTGGTCCCTACATTTTATTTTTACCACTTTTAGTCCTTAAACCAATTAACTCGTGACATTTAAGTCCTTACCGTCACCCAACTAACAGAAAATGCTGACGTGGCTAACGGCACAGTAAAATAATAATTAAAAAATATATTTTAGCATTAAAAAATTGTCATGTCAGAATTTAAATTAAAAAAATTAATTTATTAATTTTAACTAAATGAAAAATTAAAAAAAAAACTCGGGAAGAACATGATGAAAACAAGAACTCCAACCCAGATCTAACCCAGATCAAAGAACTCAAGAACACAAACCTAAACACAGAATTTTCTTTCTTGACCCGTGACTGCCCTCAAATCACAACCACAAATCCACCGAAATCTGCCACAAAACCATCAACTATCCACCACAAATCCAAAACAATAAACCCATCCACTACCCACACAAACCCATCGGAGCAAACTACCCCACCCAAATCTGATTAAGAAAAAAAAAAACTCAGCTAGTTCAGGCACCATTCCTCTTCGAATCCCAAACTCCAATCTGTGAACGAATCCCACCACCAAACTCCGATTTGTGCCATCACTGAAACCCACCACCAAACTTCAATCCAGCCATTGAAACCCACCACCAAACTTCAATCCAACCATCAACCATTACCGATCCAGCCACCAAACAATCACCAAAACTCCACCACAAACCCACACCCTCCACCACATTGATCCACAAACTCAGACCTCCACCACGCCGATCCCTACAAACCCACGCCCTCCACCTCACCACGACAAGTCGGCAACATCATATGCACAAAAACCCACCAAAAAAAAAAATGCCAAAGAGAGAGACCCATTGATTTGAGAGAGGATCTTTAGGCATATGGGTTTGGGTTTGAGCAAAATCAAGAGATAAAGAGAGTTCAAAAAGGCTAAGTACCAAGATAGAGGGAGAAAGAAGAAAAGGAAAGAATGGAGGCGGAGAAACTGAGAGAGAGACCGCTCTGGGGAAGAAAAAGAAAAAGAAAGAAGAAAACAAAAAAGAAAAAGAAACCACAAGCACCGTTGAGATAGGATTGTGGTGTTTTGATCTGTATTGGGGTTGATTTTTTGTTTTTAATTTTTTTTATTTAGTTAAAATTAATAAATTAATTTTTTTTAATTTAAATTCTGACGTGGTAATTTTTTAATGCTAAAATAGATTTTTTAATTATTATTTTACTGTGTCGTCAGCCACGTCAGCATTTTCTGTTAGTTGGGTGACGGTAAGGACTTAAATGTCACGCGTTAATTGGTTTAGGGACTAAAAGTGGTAAAAATAAAATGTAGGGACCAAAATAGAAATCGGGTCAAAATGTAGGGACTAAAAGTGCATTTACGCCATATAAATGAAACTTTTCCTGGTGAGAAATGAACAAGGAAGTGTCTGAGAGAGAGCCGTGAAAACCCAACTCAAGCAATTTCAAACTAAGCCGAGAAAACCAAGCGCGAGGGGCTTGCTTCAGCCCATATAGTGCCTTGTGTAGCTTGCAAACATGATGAGGATATTGAGGATGAACAAAGCCGGGTGGTTGTTTCATGTAGACTTCTTTATCTAAAAACCCATGTAAGAATGTATTCTAGATATCAATTTGTTTAATGGACCATCTGCAAGACACGGCAAGAGCAAGAATGGTGCGAATTGTGATGGGCTTAACCACAGGGCTGAAGGTATCAGCAAAGTCGATGCTAGGTAGTTGATTGAAGCCTTTAGCAACAAGGCGGGCTTTGTGGCGATCAATAGAGCCATCAGGCTTGTGTTTGAGTTTAAAAACCCATTTACAACCCACAATATTCATGGAAGGATGGGGAACCAGGGACTAAGTGCCATTACGTAAAAGAGCATCAAATTCGACATTCATGGCGGTACGCCAAGGGGCATGTTTAATAGCTTCAGAAAAACAAGTTGGTTCAACATTCTTGCTTGAACACACCGCAGTAAGAGCTTTAGAAAGAGGATATTTGATAGTACCATTAGAGAACACTTTTGGTTTAGTGATATTGTGTTGTAGCCGAGTGACCATGGGGTGTGTGCGCACAGGAGGAGAAGGAGGAGATGGATGGGAAGATGGTACCATTCCAATGGTGCTAGTGGTTTGTTCAGCCTCGGGCAATGGAGGAGAGGAGGTAGTAGATGGTGAGGTAGGGGAGTGAGCATGGAGAACATGTTTTAAAGGGAAAGAGGTGGAGGAAGTAAGCAATTTTGAAGAACCAATATGTTTGATATCCAAACCTGTTCCATCCCCAACGCGAATTTGGTCTGGTCCTTGATATTCTTCGGCATGTACATTGAGATTATTCAGATCAGGTGTCAAATGATTGGTGGACCTTGAATCTGGATACGAATTAGCATCAAATTGAGATGGAGGACTAGCAACAATGGCAGCCATATTGGGAGATACACATTGAAAGGAATGATCAAAGCGATGGTAACAAGTGAGAGCAATATGGCCAGGATTCTTGCACACCTGACAGATCGGACGTGAGTTGCCATTAGCTGCATTACGCCCATGCCCCCGACCACGATTATGGTTATGTCCATGATAAGATGGTCCTTGATGAGAGGACTGAGAGTGTGGTGGAGATCAAGTACTGCGTCCACGAGAATTAGAGGAGCGAGTGGCAGCATTTGTTGAGGGAAATGGGATATCTAGGGCAACATGGTTTCGCTCAATGCGTTGTTCATGGCTTAAAAGATGACCGAAAATGTCTTCCAAAGAGATGGGGTCGACTCGGGTGGTAATTGATGCGACCAAGGAGTCATAGGTGGAATCTAGGCCACCCAAGATGTAAGAAACCACCTTAAAGTCCTGTAGAGGTTGGCCAATGGCAACTAAGGTATCAGCAAGTGTTTTGGCCCTTTGGTAATAGTTGGAAATGGAGAGGTTGCCTCTCTGCAAGGTAGAGAGTTGATATCAAATCCTGAGAATACAAGCCTAAGATTGAGATGAAAAGGGACAATCTAGAGTGGTCCATACTTCATGGGAAGTGGCAAGGCCCACCACATGATTCTGAATTCCCACTCATTGCATATGTGTGGTGGGGACTTTCATATATATATATATATTGAATTTGTACACAATGAAAGGCAAAAAATCTGCCATTATAATATTTACATTAAATGAAAATATACCATTGAGGGATTATAATATTTACATTAAATGAAAATATCCCATTGAGGGATTTCCTTTATTTGGCACGTATTTGACTTTGGCTGCCAGCTTTGGTGTGATTGCTTGATTTAAGGAGCCTTAATTCATGTGTGCTGGATGCATGGGTCTTTGATTCAGAAATATCTTCAATAATCCATATCTGTTTTGTAGTTCAAGAATCACCAAATTAACATCCAATGGCTTTTATGGGCACAGAAAGCGCATCCGCATCTTCTTCTTCTACCACATCTGGATTTAAATACGATGTATTTCTTAGCTTCAAGGGTAGTGACACCCGTAAAAATTTTACAGACCATCTATACATTGCTTTGAAGCAGAAAGGTATATTCACATTCAGGGATGATGAAAAACTTGAGCGAGGAACATTCATTGCTCCAGACCTCTTGAGAGCAATTGAAGAATCGAGATTTGCTGTTGTCATTATCTCGCAAAACTATGCTTCATCGAGTTGGTGTTTGATTGAACTAGCAAAGATTGTTGAGTGCATGGAAAAGGAGAGGCTTATAGTTTTGCCTGTTTTCCACTACATAGATCCTAGTGATGTGAGGAATTTGAAGGAGACTTTTGGAGAAGCCTTTGCTAAACATGAAGAGCGTTTCAAAGATAACATAGAGGAAGTATACAGATGGAAAGCTGCTTTGACACAAGTTGCTAAAATTGCTGGATGGGATTTACAAGACAAGTAAGAATTTCTTCACTTCACCATACGATCACTTTCTTTTCTTGTCTTTTTGCTTTTGATTTTCCTTTCTTGTCTTTTTGCTTTTGATTTTCTACTGGCTAGTGATATTTAAGTCAACCAAATTCCAACTTTGATAATTGAGTAACTTCTGCAAAGTTTGTATATAATCAATTACACTTCAAAGGGAATTTGATGAGTTTCAGTTTCTCATATAAATTTTCAAGTAAAAAATATTATATGGATCACAAATAAGTTACTTTATGTATATTTGTTAAAGATAGCAAGTCACAAGTCCACCATTCTTGTCCAATTCCATTGTAGAAAATACAGCTAGTATTCCATTCATGCCCTCTAAACTTGCCTATTCTTAATATTTTAATTTTTTTTAAAGTAATGCACCAATATTCTTTGAGGTTTTACAAAATGGCACTCATTCCCAAACATTTCAAGATATGACACTCTCATTCCTGAAATTCTATTAAATACAGATATCTGTTGCATCTGGGGTGGAGCCAGACCAGTAGGGTGGGCGCAATTGCCCCCAACCCCACCCCTAAATTCCCTCAGGTTCTCTTAAAAATTGAGATTTCAATTTTGTGTGTATAATATTCTTAATTTAAAAATTTTAATTGAAAATATAACACTCTCCAAAAGCACAAAAAAATCTTATTTGTAACCTTAAAATAATAACATGATATGCATCCACATTGAATTAAATTTCTGTCATTAGCTTCTCAAAAAAAAATTCTGTCATTATCTAAAAAAAAATTATAATATGATATATTATCGCAATATCCCCTAATCAATTTGCCAATTTTTATATGTTGTTTTCAGAATTCTTTGAAACTGCTATATACTTTAGTCTTTTAACTCTCCCAATATAATCAAGGAAAAAAAAAATCTTATTTGTAGCATAAAAATTATGCCATGGTATGTTTTCACAATTTTTTCTAACCAATTTTTTGAATTTTATTTGTTGTTTTAAAACTTTTTTGTACACTGCCATATAGTTTTTAAAGGACTTTAAAAAATCAAAGACATACATAGAACATTTAAAATTTTTTGAATATATGAACATACTATTAATACTTCCAAGTTAATTTATTTTTCATCTCACTTTTAAGCATTCAAATTATATGTTTTACATCTTCTCAAAAAAATTATATGTTTACTTCTTTGAAATATATATATTATAGTCAGCTTTAAATTATGATTTAGTTTAAACATAACAATGATGTCATACTAATTCCAATACTACTAGGTGCTGTACCCAAAAAAAAAAAAAAAAAACCGAGGCTCAAATAAGAAATTGAAACCGATTACCAAAAAAAAAAAAAAAGCTATAACTTACATCTACACTATATTTTCTTTATCAATCATTTTTTCTTTTTTTGTTTAATAAATTACCTAAACAATTACATTAGATTTGTGAGAATTGATGATTGATGTTAATTGTTAGCGTATACATGTTAGCTTACTGGGCTTGGGCCCATTATAGTATTAAACTTGCCCTTCATTCTTATTGCTTATACTACAAAAAAGATATGTCTATATAAAGACTCACTTTTACATTTTTGTACCCAAAATAATAGCTCATTTTTATAGGTTAAATCACAATTCATGCTCAGTAATATGTGGTTTTGTTATTTTGAAAATTTTTAATTAAAATAATTATAAATCAGGGAAAAAATATTTATCTTTTCTTTTCCAAATTGGAGGAAAAAAGGGAAAGGAAATTTTTTTAAAATCTCCTCTAGAATACATAAATACAACAAAAATTTATACATATTTAACCCCCAAAATAAAATAAAATAAAAAAAAACTCCAACAAATTTTCTATACAATATTTTTTCTGAAACAACTTTTCTTTACCTTTCCACAATTTTCCCAACAAACAAACAACTTCTACACATTACACCCTTTTCCGTCATCGACAATATGTTTGTGGCGCAAGGGATGCAAGTCACCGCCACAGCAAAACTCCATGACAATGCAAAAGAGATGCGAGTCTTCAAACTCGGCATGGAGCTTAGGCAAAAAAGGATGGATGGTCCAGCATCTTCCTCTCCATCTCCGCTCTCTGCACCTTCTTCTTCTTCTTCACCAAGGCCTCTTTGTCCACCACCTTCATCCCGTAGATGTCACCTGCATTTTAAAAAGTTTGTATTAGTTTTTTAGATTTTTTAATTTTAAAAAATGTTTTTGGGGACAATAACAATATGATCTCAAGCACTAGTTTAGGAGGATGGAATAAAATTAAATGAAAATGAATGAAGAAAATAATTTTAGAATATTTTTCCCTTCCTTTATTTGAGAGAGTTTGAATGGAAGGAATATAATCATTCAAATTTTTTACTAAAACTCTTAAAATACTCCTATATATTCAACTATTTATTTTGAAATAGGGGTTTAATGATGATATTTTCATAAAATGATTCCGTTTCTTTACGTTTATGTTACTCCCAAACAATGTTACTTACATTCCATTCATTTCCATTCATTTATTTTAAAACATCCAATCAAGGTTACTTAATTCAATTTCATTCCTTTCCTTTTCCTTACTTAAATACATTCCATTCCATTAATTTCCATTTCTTTATGATTATTCATTTCCATTTCATTTCATTCCCTTATGAACTCCCAAACGAAGCCTAACTAAAGACCTTAATTGAATAAATTTGAAAATTTAAAATTTAGAGGACTCAATTGAATGGAAGTGAAGTTAGAGAAATAAATTGAATTTTGGTCGAAGTTAGATGATGCAAATTGTAATTTAGTCTTCTTTTATAATATGACAAATAGTGAATTTTCATTGATAAATCTATAATAGGATTGTAGGGTTTAGAAAATGTTTAACTCTTGTAAAACCATATAACATGTAATTTGAACCCATCCTTTTTATATATTATTTTACTAGACCTGGGAAATGAGGTGGGTTGATCAGGTTTGGGTTCAAACTAGTTGAGTTTGGGTCAAATTGGTTTCAGGTTAGAAATAGTTGTCCTAAATGGGTCACAAAACCTATGACTCTACCCCAGTCTTTTGAGGGCTGGGTTGACCCGATATCACCCATATCTTTTCACATTAAAAAATATGTATAAAATAAAATAAACCAATCATTCTATCTTCTCTTCCTTTAATAACAAATAAGAGAACTTACAAACAAAATCACTTAAAAATAAATGTTGAATAACACATAAAATCTTTTTTTTTTTTTTTGACAAAGTTGAATAATACATAAAATCATAAATTAACACAGTCCAAATTAAATAATACATAAATATTTAAAGTTATATGGTCCAAAGTTGTTTACTAATCTTATCATCATTACACACGAACAGAAAAACAAACACTAGATTTGGACCATATCACATTAACAACGTCATCAGGTGCACCTATTGCATCCAAAATATAAATAAACTTAGATTATCTTCGAAGATAACTAAATATATAAAATGTTATGAAGAAAATATAACATATTGGGGAAAAGAAAAATAAGTAAATAATTAATATGAATTATGTAAGGACTGGTTTGGATTTTTAGCCCAAAATATGATTGGGTCCAAGCCCAATAAGCCCAAAACAATGAATTTGTAGAGAGTGGGTTGAAGAACTAGGCTTTAGTGGATGAGGTAACAGTTACAATGGGATTCCAAGACAATCAAATAAAAATGAACTAAGTTTGTATAAGAAAATTTGTCCTCGACACTATTCGAGGAACTCTATTCCACTATATATTGAATAAGAATGCTTACAAGAATGGTTGAGATTGCTACAGTATTTTCTTTTACAAATTTTCGATCCTCTTTCTCAGGGCCTCTCTCCTATTTTATACTATCCTCCCTTATCATCTTCACCCTTCACATGCAGATCAGATAATTGGAGTTGGTTCTTGTCCCATCAACCCCTCCCCAAAGTCTTTTGGGTAGTAGCTATAAGGCTAAAAATCACTGTTCAGGGATCACTTCCTCATTGATGCGGCCAGGGAGTTAGCTGGGGTGCATTCAATGCGGTGGCAGTAGCTTTTCCAAAGATATTTTAGGACTCCCTTCTGTCCTCTGTTCCTGCAATGCTTATCCATGCTCGTAGAACTTCTTGGATCATTCCCCCGGACGGCAGGCCTTCTCTACGGACCTTGGCTTTGGCTAGCCGAGGAGGAATTCATCCTCGGCTCTCCTGGGCCATTATGACCAACACTATCTTCCTCACCTACTAACACGGGTCCCTTTGGCAATATTCATCCCTCCTCGGATGGCCCCTTATCCTCGGCTTGGACCTTAAGCCCAATACATAAATGGATAATGAGATCCTAGGCCCAATGTCCCCACAATAGCCCCTCGAGATTCTTCTTTCTGGCTCCTCGGGAAGAAAGGAGGATCTCGATGTCACACTAGCCAGTTCGTGCCCATCACACATCTCCTCCATCTGTGCAAATGCTTTTTTAACTTCCCAAAACATGCTCCTGATGTTTCGGCAAACGAGACATGCCTTCATTAAAGTTTGGCGGCTTGCTGTCTCCCACATTCTACGACGCGGTGCGGATCCAATAGTTGGGGATTTGGATGAAACATGGGCGGGAATTCTCTCGCTTGCAGCTTTTTCCCTTGATATAAATACCTTTCAAATCAACTTTCTATCTCACTTTAGCATTCACTTAAGTTCTAGCGCACATACATTGAACCTGTCTACTCCCTTAACTCATTCGTGCCTCCATAAATTTCGAAAGCCCATCCGAGGACATCTTTCCTAATTCTGTAAGTCTTTATGAATCCTTTCAAGTTGTTTTTCCATATATTTTTCTGTTCATTGTACTTGTCTTCTCCTTGGCTCCACTCTCTTTCTCAATCTTTTTAGTTTTTCTTCAAACCCTTCCAAAAAGTGGTAGATTTAAGAGTTTGGTAAACTCCGAGGAGGGAATAGAAAACTTTAGGGCTAAGTATAGGATCCCTTCAACAGTAGGCATTAGGTATTGTAGCCAAGGGCAATGGCATGAAGCCAGGCAAGAGGGAGATGTAGTTATCCCTATGATTGCCTTTATAGAGGGAGGGATGACCATCCCTATAGGTATCGTAACTAGGAATTACCTTAGGGCCTTCAGGCTAGCTCCCACCCAATGTGCACCCAATATGTTCAGGATTTTAAGTTGTGTAGATGCCCTCAATGAAAGGATGGGTCTAAATCTTACACACCGTCAACTAGGTGTACAACCTTCATCACCTGACTGGGCAGGGATACTACCTTAAGTCCAGGTACCCTGAGGTGAGGCTCATCCAGTGCCTCCTTGAATCTAACAAGAGTCTGAACAAAGACTTCCTAATTCTATCAGGGGAATGGCACGATGGCCTCCCCTGCCCAACAAGAGAAGGGAAGCCAGGTGGGGTTATAGATTTAGGATTGAACAGTTGTATATGAATTTTTAGTTAATTAGTCTTTTTTTTTTTTTTTTGCTAACAACACTTCCCTGTTTCTCTCCATGATTTTGTAGATAAACACGCCTCCGTGCCTAACTTTAATCTCATTAACTAGCCTAGCTTAGACAAGATATTGAAGGCCAAGGTGTTTGTCCATACAGATGGACAGCTGAGGTTGGCTCACTTGATTCTAGACTACATTCCGATCTCAAAGTCCTTCCAGGCGCCGAAGTGTGTGATCAATGCAAAAGACCCTCGCCTACATCAAATAAGTGTAGCTGCCCCGGGTTTCCTCATGCCTGGCCTCACCCTGAGGGTGTTCACGTGGCAACTCCCATATTTGAAGGCATTCCCAAAGTAGGAGCCTCCTCTTCTCGTCCAATCATCAAGGAAGAGAAAGAAGAAACAGAAGAAAAGGAATAAGAAGTAGTTGAATTGTCTGACTCGGAAGACGAGTTTGAAGTGTTCAACCGATCTCAGTCACTGGAAGCCCCAGTTGGCGACATCAGTGATTCCTTCCCTAACCCAATAGATCTCCCTCAAGAAGAGTCTGTCGTCTAAACAAACATGGGTATCCAGAAGAGATAGAAGACCAGCTTGTTAGAGGTGATAGAGTCCTCGGTTGGGGGCAAAGCACCAAAAAAGCCACCCTAGGCCAGAATTCCTCCTCCTCCCCCAACCTAACCTGCTAATCACAAACGAAAGAGGGATCAGAGGGGGTAGGAGGTAGCAGAAGGGGGGAAGGGCCCCCAGTCCAAAGAGATTGCCCCCCACTAAGTGAACCAAACAGCCTAGGGTGACTCAAACCCAAGTAGACAAGAGGGGAGAGTCCTTTGTGGCAATCCCAGTTTGGGCCCCAGCCATGATCTTGGATAGGGCTCCCCTTCCAGCAAATGCCTTTATCAGGCATTCTCAAGAATGGGCTGCTGCCTATGTGGTTGATGCTGCGAAGCAAGCTCTACTCCTCCCAGCAAACATGGTAGACCTCCGTGAGATGAGGAAACACGAAGTCTTCCTCAGCCTCAAAAAAGAGCTCGCCTTGGTAAGTTCTATGGACATTTCTCATTATATTTTTTTTTTACTATAACAAGTATTTCTTCGTTCTTACTTGTTTATTCATCTCTCTTTTTCTTTATTGTTGTGACATTCCTACTTCTCTTTATAGGCTGTTCAGGCTGCCCACAGGGTCGAGGAGATAGTTATTAGCTCTCACAAGCTAGCCAAGGACAAAGAGAGCAGGTACATCGCAGCTGTGAAGGCCTTTGAGATAGCTGATCAGAAATCTAAAGACCTCATAGCTAAGCTAGCTGAGGCCGAGCATGCTAGGAAAAGTGCTAAGTCTGCCCTAGATGGGGTGGAGAGGCAAGCTGAGAGCCAGAGGCTGATCCTGTGCCAAACCAAGGACAACTTGACTGCGGCCAATGAGCAGATAAAGGCATTGAACAAGAAATTGGAGGAAGCTGAAAAGGCCAGAGAAAAGGCTGAGCAAGACGGTTACGAAATTGGGGTAACTGAGACCGAGGATGCCCTAAGGGCTGAGGTCGTGGGGGTATGTAGGCATTACTGCCTCCAAGTGTGGACCGAGGCCATCAACCAGGCTAGGGTTGAGGCCTCATCTACCCTTAGGAGAGCAGAGAATGTATACTATCCCCAGCCCTTTGTGCCTCGGCTCCTTCCAGCTCTAAGGCTAGCCAGGCTGCCACGGAGGTAGAAAAAGGCCAAGCTAGCCCTTCCAAGGTCCTCACTTCATCCCCTGCTTCTCCTCAGGAAGTGGTGCAGGCCGAGGAAACTAAGAAAGCAATGGAGGCTAGCAAGAAAATGTCCAAGATGCTGCTCAGGCCGAGGACCCTTCCAAGAAAAAGGAGAGCTTCAAGGACATGGAGATAGTGCTGGCTACCCTTCCCATACCTCCGAAGGAAGACCTTAAAGGCAAGGGCCCAGCCTCTACTGCAGCTACCAATACTTAGCCACCAAAGGACCCCAAAGGCAAAATTTTAATAAAGATGAAATCCTAAACAGTTTGTGTGTGTGTGTGTGTGTGTGTGTTTTTTTTTTTTTTTGTTCAGTTGTACTTTTAGCTCCTTTTTGTAATCTATCTGCTTGTTTAAAGGCTTAATATTAATGAAATCTGCATATTTCTTCTTTTATATTCTTATTGTTTATACTAGACCCTCATATGATTTATGTTTTACTCGATACTTAAGAAACATAACAACAAGATAAGTTTCAACCTCTTTACTTGCACTATCAACAAAAATGAGTTGAATTTACTAAGTCCATCATCTCGGCAGAACATAATCCTTGTTTTAACAACATATACAGTAATATAGGTCCATATGCAAGTTTAAACCACCTTGAGCTCATTCTGGTTAGCAAATTTAAAGGCAAGGATGGTTAATTAATCTTTAAGCAGATGCAAGTATGCTTGCAAATGCTTTAAGTGATGCTCATGGGCATCCATCGGGGTATAAGTCTTTACCATTCAGGATGGTTGATTTCATCAGACATTTAAACAATCAGTAGAAAAAGCTAACTTACTCAAGATAGGTGGTCTGAGGATCCAAGCATGATGAAGTCTTGTTTGAGACTTAGATGTCAATAGGTATTAATTTTCCCAAAGTTTGTGGTCCGAGGAGTCAGGCATAACTTAGGTTCTGTTTAACACTTAGATACATGTCAATAGGTATTAATTTCCCCAAAGTTTGTGGTCCGAGGAGCCAGGCATAACTTTGGTTTTGTTTAACACTTAGATAGATGTCAATAGGTATTAATTTCCCCAAAGTTTGTGGTAGGTTCTATTTAACACTTAAATAGATGTCAATAGGTATTAATTTCCCCAAAGTTTGTGGTCCGAGGAGCCAGGCATAACTTAGGTTTTGTTTAACACTTAGATAGATGTCAATAGGTATTAATTTCCCCAAAGTTTGTGGTCCGAGGAGCCAGGCATAACTTAGGTTCTGTTTAACACTTAGATAGATGTCAATAGGTATTAATTTCCCTAAAGTTTATGGTCTGAAGAGCCAGGCATAACTTAGGTTCTATTTAACACTTGACCAAGTAGTGAAACACATGACAAATAATTATAACAAATCAAAATATAGCCAAGACTGCTTTCATAAATAATAATACCTTCTTAGGTTGTTTACATTCCAGGGACGGAGTACAGTTTTTTCATCTAGATCTTCCAGATAATATGCACCTATTCCTGCCATTGAAGTAATGCGATACGGTCCTTCCCAATTAGGCCACAGCTTTCCCCAGACGGGATTCTTAGCAGCACCCAAAACTTTTCTTAATACCAAGTCTCCTGGTGCTAAAGGTCTTAGCTTCACACTGGCATCATAACCCTGCTTAAGCTTGTGTTGATAGTAGGCCAATTGGACCATTGCATTTTCTCTTCGGTCCTCAATTAAGTCTAAGCTCTTTCCTAACAGCTCATCATTGTTGCCTAAAGTAAAGGAACTTGTTTTCAGCGTTGGGAAACTAGTCTCTAGAGAAATGACAGCCTTGATCCCATACGTCATTGAAAAGGGTGTCTCTCTTGTTGACCTGCGAGGTGTAGTCTGATATGTCCAAAAGATGTGTGACAACTCTTCCACCCACTTTCCCTTCACATCATCTAGCCACTTCTTGAGTCCGTTCACTATGACCTTTTTAACAGCCTCGGCTTGTCCATTCCCTTGGGAGTAAGCCAGGGTAGAATATCTATTTATAATTCCTAGGTCACAACAGTACCTTCTGAAGGCCTTACTATCAAACTAAAGACCTTACTATCAAACTGAAGGCCATTATCCGAGATGATGGTATGAGGGACCCTAAATCAAGTGACGATATTTTTCCAAAAAAATTTCTTAGCATTCACATCCCTGATATTAGCTAATGGCTCAGCTTCAACCCATTTTGTGAAATAGTCTGTGCCGACCAGCAGATACCTCTTATTTTCTGCTGCCTTAGGAAAAGGACCTACAATGTCCAAGCCCCATTGAGCAAATGGCCAAGGGCTGGAAAGAGGATTAAGGACTTCTCCCGCTGGTGAATGTTTGGTGCAAACTTTTGGCATTGGTCACACTTTTTAACATATTCCTGTGCTTTCTTTTGCATACCCGGCCACCAGTATCCCTGAGTAAGGGCTTGGTGAGATAAAGATCTTCCTCCCGTGTGACTTCCACAAATTCCTTCATGTAGCTCCTCCAGCAGTAGCTCTGATGCTTCAGGATGTATACATAGCAAGTATGACCCAAAAAAGGAGCGCTTGTACAAATTCTGGTCCTCGGACAACCAAAACCGAGAAACCTTTCTTCGCACTTTCTCAACTTCTGATTTCTCCTCAGGCAAGATGTCCTCCTTAAGGAATAGCACTATAGAATCCATCTAGCTCGGCCCTACCCTGATTTGATGGATCTGGACCATGCCTTTTTTCACCATAGCTGGTTTGCACAAGTCCTCAACAAGTATGACTCGAGGTAAATCTTGTGCCGAGGATGTGGCAAGAGTAGCCAGGGAATCTGCATGTGTGTTTCCACTCCTAGGGATATGTGACAAGTTAAAAGATTCAAATTCTGATTGTAAGTGCCTAACCTGACTTAAATATTCTTGCATTCTCACGTCCCTGGCTTCTAACTCCCCCTTTACCTGGCCTACGACCAATCTTGATTCCGAGAATATCTTTACTGCTTTCCCCCCCATTTTCTGAACCATGGCCATTCCCACCAATAAGGCCTCATACTTAGCCTCATTATTTGTGGTCGAAAAGTCAAGTCTTAATGATTTCTCAATGGAGATCCTCTCAGGAGACACCAGAACTAGCCCCACTCCGGATCCCTTTTAGTTTGCTGCACCATCAACATACACTTTCCAGGATAAAGAATCTTGTAAGGAGATCATGCCAATTGATTTTCCATCCATGTCTTGCTTCTCTGCCTTTGCTTCCAACGAGGGTTCAGCAAACTCAGCTACCAGATCGACGAGGACTTGGCCTTTGACAGAGGTCCAAGGCGTGTACTTGATGTCAAAAGCCCCTAGAATTGTGCCCCATTTAGCAATCCTCCCCATGTAATCAGCACTTCGAAGTATAGATCTGAGCGGAAGCTGGGTTAAGACAACAACTGTGTGCGCCTGGAAGTAATGAGGAAGCTTTCGTGTAGCATGTACCACCACTAAAATGGCTTTCTCCAGTGGTAGATAACGGACCTCGGCCTCGTGTAGTGACTTGCTCACATAATAAACTGGCCATTGTATGCCACTGTCAACTCGTATCAACACCAAGCTTACAGCATGAGGGGCCACAGCAATATAAGCAAACAAGACCTCATCCACGTTAGGACTGGACATGATAGGTGGCCGAGATAGATATTCTTTAAACTGTTGGAAAGCCAAAGCACACTCCGGTCCACTCAAATCCCTTCCACTTATTCATTAAGAGGAAGAAAGGTTTGCACCTATCTGCAGACCGAGAAATAAACTGGTTCAGAGCAGCAGTCATTCCAGTAAGCTTCTGGACTTTCTTAGGATTCCGAGGTGGTTGTAAACTGTTAATAGCCTTGATTTGATCGAAATTAACCTCAATTCCTCTGTGAGTTACCATGTAGCCCAAAAACTTGCCTGATCGTATAGTAAATGAGCACTTAGAAGCATTTAGGGTCTGTTTAAATACAGCTGAAAACTAAAAATTGAAACTGAAAACTGAAAAATACTGTAGCAAAATAATTTTTAAATGTGTGAATAGTACTGTGGGACCCATTTTTTATAAAAAAATGAAATTTGTGGGTCCGTGATTGTGCACTGTTCATTAAAAAAGTCAAATATTACGACTACCGCAACAGTGATGAACAGTAACAATTTTGGTTGAAATGCATAAAAAAAAAAAGAAGTTGAAAACGCAGGCGCCCAACGTGGACAGCCAAACGAGCACTTAGGCGCAACTTGTGTTTCCTTAAAATATAAAAAATGTTCCCGAGGTCTCTCACGTGCTCAGACACCACCTTACTCTTCACCACCATGTCATCTATATAGACTTCAATGATCTTACCCAACTGCGGCTCAAACATTCTGGTCATCATCCTCTGATAGGTAGACCCTATGTTTTTCAAACCAAAAGGCATCACCTTGTAATGGTAGTTCCCAATGGGAGTGACAAAAGCGGTCTTTTCCTGGTCGCCTAGGGCCAGTAGTATTTGATGATATTCTTGAAAGGTATCTAAGAAGCTCATCCGAGGATGGCCTACAATCGCGTCTACTAGCTGATCTATCCGAGGCATAGGGAATGGATCTTTTAGGCAGGCTCTATTCAGATTTGTAAAGTCTACACAGACTCGCCATTTTTCGCTCTTTTTCTTTACCACTACGGTACTGGCCAACCACTCAGGGTAAAAAACCTCCTCGATAGCCCCTGCCCTTTTAAGCTTCATCACCTCGTCCCTAATAGCATCAGCATGTTCCTTGGATGGGCGCCGAGGTGGTTGTTTTTTAGGGGTGATAGATGGGTTAACGTTTAAATGATGGCAGATGAAACTCGGTGTAGGCTGTTAAATCCTCTGGTCTCAAATTCAGCCCTTGTATAGGTCGAGGTACATAATCTCAACATTACTGCTTTGGTCCACCATTACCCTCTTCACGTCATATCTCCCAATCCTGAGTGTGACCACCAAAGCATCATCATGGGGTTGTATGGTTCCAATCTTATCCTCGTCCAAGAAACCCAGCACTGGCTGGACAGCCATTCTAGTCCTCTGCGGCTCCGAATTAGTGTCCTCAGCGGATATCCGAGCCACAAACATCACTTTGGAGGGACAAGAACCGGTTATCGCTGGAGCAGAAAAGATGATATTTATCGTTCCCAAGGGAGGTCTTGAAGAAACATCCCTCCTGGGTTCTAGGTTTGCTGGCCCTGCTGACCACTAGAATGATGCAAAAATTGCTTTAATTTTCTTCTCGGACCATCTGGTCCAGATGTTCCCACAAATTTCTACAGTCCTTCGTGGTGTGTTCCTGGTCTTGGTGGTACTAGCAATAAAGGCTCTGATTGCAACTCATGGGGTTTCCTGCCATCTTATTTGGCAATTTGAAGAACAGCTCATTCTTGATCTTCTCCAGGACTCGGTGTACCGATTCTCGGAACACCGTATTAACCACCTGAGTATTGGCAGGCACTAGTTGCCCAGCAAAGTCTTTCCGAGGTTAGTTGTTATTGTACCGGTCCGACCTGAAATCCCTACTCTCCTAAGGGATAATCTTAGCCTTTCATTTTCCCTGTTGCTGATCTTGCTCGACCCTTTTATATTTATCAATTTGGTCAATGAGTTGGGGCACATTGGTGACAAGTTTGCCAGTCAGAGATTTCCTTAAATCGTGCTTGGTTGGGAGGCCCACCTTGAAAGTACTGATAGCCACGTCATCAAAGTTGCCATCTATCTCATTGAACATTCCCTAATATTTGTTCGAGTACATTTTCAAGGTCTTCCCCTCTCGCATGGATAAGGATAGTAAAGAATCTAAGGGCCGAGGAACCCTGCTATAGGTAATGAAATGAGAGCCAAATGCCCTAGTGAGCTCTTTAAAGGAACTGATGGAATTTGCCCTTAAGCCATTGAACCACCTTATCGCCACGAGTCTCAAACTGGATGGGAACACTTTACACATCAAGGCTTCATTCTTGGAATGGACAGCCATCCTTTGATTGAAATGGCTCACATGCTCAACAAGATCTATTCGACCATTATAAATGGTGAACGTAGGCTGATTGAATCACCGGGGAAGTTTTGCTCCCTCTATCTTGCACGTGAAAGGTGACTTAGAGATTTGGTTCAACGCTTTTCCCATAGTGTCGTTCCCCAGGCCTTTACGAGGAGGGCTCTTGTACTTACGTTCATGATAGTGCTCCTCATCGTAGGAGAAAGACTCACTAGGTGGGGTTCTTGACCTCCGTCTATAACTGACATCACCTTCATCATTATAGGAAACGTCAAAGCTGGACAAGGTTTGCCTACGTTATGCACGGTGCAACTTCCTTTTTAAGTGGTTAATCTCCGATTGCATGGCTCTGTTAGTCTGCTCTTAAGAGACGTGACTGCCAACTCGAGAATGGCTTCTACTAGTATGCGCAGTGTGCACGCTGCCCTCTTGATCCCTCCATCATTCCAGATTAAGGAAATCATCTTGTTGTTGTTATGGCCCTGTGGGCTCTTGTTGATGGGGACCTGATCCTACCATAGTTAACCGTTGCACTCATTATCACGCAAGTTCTTCCCACAGACAGCACCAATTGTAAAGACTAGTTTGGATTTTTAGCCCAAGATATGATTGGGTTAAAGCCCAATAAGCTCAAAACAATAAATTTGTAGAGAGTGGGTTGAAGAACTAGGCCCTAATAAGTGGGATAACAATTAAAATGGGTTTTCAAGACAATCAAATAAAAATGAACTAAGTTTGTATAAGAAAATTTGTCCTCGACACTATTCGAGGAACTCTATTCCACTATATATTGAATAAGAATGCTTACAAGAATGGTTGAGATTGCTACAGTATTTTCTTTTACAAATTTTCGATCCTCTTTCTCAGGGTCTCCTTCCCATTTTATACTATCCTCTCTTATCATTGGAGTTGGTTCTTGTCCCATCAACCCCTCCCCAAAGTCTTTTGGGTAGTAGCTATAAGGCTAAAAATCACTGTTCAGGGATCACTTCCTCATTGATGCGGCCAGGGAGTTAGCTGGGGTGCATTCAATGCAATGGCAGCAGCTTTTCCCAAGATATTTTAGGACTCCCCTCTGTCCTTTGTTCTTGCAATGCTTATCCATGCCCGTAGAACTTCTTGGATCATTCCCCCGGACCGCAGGCCTTCTCTACGGACCTTGGCTTTGGCTAGCCGAGGAGGAATTCATCCTCGGCCCAAACTCCTGGGCCATTATGACCAACACTATCTTCGTCACCTACTAGCACGGGTCCCCTTGGCAATATTCATCCCTCCTCGGATGGCCTCTTATCCTCAGCTTGGACCTTAGGCCTAATACATAAATGGATAATGAGATCCTAGGCCCAATGTCCCCACAAATTACATCTCAATTTACTTGAGAATTGTGCACCAAGTTGGTGAGTAATATTGTCAATATTTTCAACTCCAATATAAAATTTTAATATAAATTAGCATTCAATAAACACATGTCAATAAAGAGCTATATTTTTTATAACTATCACTATTATATAAAGGAAATTAAATAAGTAGAAGTGACAAAAAAAAAGGGAAGAAAAGAACAAAAAAGGACTCAAAATGAAAAGTTCATGTGTTGTTGAAAAATGGTCAACCTGTAAGTCAACCTGACCTGAACTTTCACAAGATTGAATTGACTTGTCTTTTTATGTGTCCAAAAAAAACCCGACCCATATTCTTTTTTTTTTCTTTAAGTTTAATCAGGTTAATGAGCTCAAGTCCTATTTTGCCTGGTCTAATTTTGACATGTTGTGATGAAAAAATCCAGGAATAACTGCAATTATATTTTCAATTTCAAAAGCTTTATTGAAGGTTATTAATTTCATATTTAAAAATGTTGGCATATTTTAACCATTCTCACCCAATAGCACCATGTAGATTTTTTTTTATGAGACCACTACTCAGATCACATATGTGTGTGCGTGTGTGTAGGAATGCTTTGATAAGAAAGGACAACTGATTTGCTAAATATTTTCTATCTTTATGGCATTTGCTAACTCAACAAAATATTGTCCTACATTCATTGCAGACATGAGGCAAAAGTTGTTGAAGAAATAGTTAGAAAGTTATTGGATAAATTGACTTCTACATACTCAATTGTTCACAAGGATTTTGTTGGAATAAACTCTCGAATGGAGGAACTGGTGAATTTATTAGGCATAGGGTTGAATGATGTTCGCTTTATAGGGATTTGGGGAATGGGGGGATTGGGCAAAACAACTCTAGCACGAGTTGTTTATGATAGATTTCGTCATCATTTTGAAGGCAGCAGCTTTCTAGCCAATGTTAGAGTAGAATGTGAAAAACATGGTTTAGTTCATTTTCAGAAACAGCTTCTTTCTGATATCTTGATTGAAATAAATATTCATTTTTCAGATGTTCAATGGGGAAGTAATGTGATAGAGAAAAGATTATGTTATAAAAGTGTTCTTATTGTTCTTGATGATGTGGATCAACTTGATCAATTAGAAGCGTTAGCAGGCGAGCGAGTTTGGTTTGGTCGAGGGAGTAGAGTCATTATAACAACAAGAGATCAACATCTATTGATCAAACATGATGTGGCTGGAGCTGAAATATACAAGGCTAAGGAATTGAATAGTGATGAAGCTCTTCAACTCTTAAGTCGAAAAGCCTTCAAGAAAGACCATCCTTTAGAAGGTTATGTGGAGTTGTCCAAGAAAGCAATATGTTATGCTCAAGGCCTTCCTTTGGCTCTTGATGTTTTAGGTACCTTCTTGAAAGGTAGAAGCCCTGATGCATGGGAAAGTGCCCTAGATAGACTAGAAGAAACTCCTCAAAAAAAAGTTTTGGATACACTCCGAATAAGTTTTGATGGCTTGGAAGAAACAGAGAAAAAAATATTTTTAGATATTGCTTGTTTCTTCAAAGGAGAAGATAAAGATCGTGTAACAAATATACTACGAACTCCCCGTTACAAGCCAAGCATTGATATAGATGTTCTTGTGGAAAAATCTCTCATAACCATCTTAAGGGGAAATTTGTGGATGCATGATTTACTACAAGAATTGGGTCGGCAAATTATTCATAGTGAGTCCCCTGAACAGCCAGGTAGTCGCAGTAGGTTGTGGCTCAAGGATGATGTCCTTCATGTACTGAAAAATAATACAGTAAGTTGATTATGTAGAATTTTCCTCTTTATTTTTTTTTCTTTTTCACTAGGTAGATGTATTGTATTTTTTCTTTCATTTTTTTTTTCTATCATTTTATAAAATATTAGTTCCTCAGTATTATTTTTGTTTAAAGTTTTTAAATCATTATACATTTGGAAAATTATGTTATGAGTTGACTTGATGCTTCTCCAATTAGGGATCAAAAAAAATTCGAGGCATAATGTTGCATTTGCCCCAACCGGAAAAAGTGCAACTACACACGGAAGCTTTCAAAAAAATGGAAAATCTCAAATTTCTAATAGTTGTGAATGTACTTATTTGTGAACCACTTGAATTTCTTCCCCGCAGTCTAATATTTCTTAAGTGGCCCAATTATTCTTTTCATTGGCCATCCGAATATTTTCCTGAACAACTTGTTGCTATTGAGATGCCACATAGTCGCATTAGATTGCCAAAGCTAATCAAGCAGGTATGATTATGTATATTTTTAAATTGAGATTTTTGTTAAATTTTTTATTTCAAATTTTGTTGTAGATAACTTTCGATTTTTTTTTCCTACAGGATCGTTGGTTAGAAAATTTGAAAGATGTCAATTTCAGTGGTTGTGAATTTATTACGGAATTACCTAACTTATGGGCCCCAAATTTAGAGAGTTTGAAGCTTGCTAGATGTGAAAATTTAGTTAAATTAACTGAATTAGGGGCCCCAAATTTAGAGTATTTGGACCTCTCTAATTGTGAAAATTTAGTTGAGATTGATGAATGCTTTGGATCTCTTGAAAAGCTTAGAACGTGGGTTCTTAATGATTGTAGAAAACTACAAATTCTTCCAAGCCAGCTCAGGTTGAAATCTCTTTATTCTTTTTATCTTTCTGGCTGCTCAAGCCTTGAGAAGCTCCCTAATTTTCATCCAGAAATGGAATGTTTACATTATTTATCTTTAGAAATGAGTGGTATTAGAGAGTTGCCTTCATCAATTGAGCATCTCACTAAGCTTGACAAATTAAACCTTTTTGGATTTCAATGGATATGAAGGCATAATTGAATTAAATCTTTTGATGAAGCCTGATTACTTCCCCGCATTGGAAAAGATAACTCTATGTTGGACCAATATTGTTACCATCCCTGAATGCATTAGCAGATTTCCCAGATTAAAATAACTTTTTTCTAGGAATTGCAAGTTTCTTCGTGAAATTCAAGGACTTCCAATAAGTGAGGTTTTTGTGAATAATTCCATGTTGTTGAATACCTCACCAAGCGGGCTATTTAATCAGGTCTCTCTCTTTCTTTAAGATATATATAAAGAAACCATTTTTGTTACTTTATCTAAATACTCTACGAGATTTGCTAAATGAAAAATATTGAATTTTCTAATTGCATGCAGGTAATAGGAATTATTGGGATTTTACCAAATAGAGTATGTGGTAGGGCAAGAAGCAACAAATTAATGTATCCAAAATGGATTTTGGACATATCAATGGATTTTGTACGGGTTCATTTTTGGGGAGAGCGCTTTGATGGCTTTGGTCGTGCTATTTATCTTTCAAGAACTGATATGCTGAAATGGTTTAATCATCAAAGTGTTGATAACTCCATATTTTTCTCTGTTGGTCGCAATTTTCCAAAATTGGTTGTCTGTATTGTTTCTGGACCAGAGGGCTTTGATGGCTTTGTTGAAATTTCCATCAATGGTTATGAAAATCGTCGATATGTGTCTGTTCATCTACAGTGAAATAATCATTATCGATGGACACAATATTTATGTTCTCTAACTCAATGGTCTCTGCTGCAGAGACATTTGAATGAATCAAATCCAACTGACCAGAATCTTGTTGAGGTTTCACTTACATATGAGTCAGATGACACCTGTTATTCTATAACAAGGTGAGGGACCTGTCCTCCTCAAGAATCTGATGACGATGATGATGTTGATTACAGGAATGAGTTGCCATTTTATGGATCTGATGATAAAGAAGAATACCAGTCTCCTCCTCAAGAAGTTGATGCTGTTGATTATGGGTATTCTATGAAAGGAAGAAACAGAGGACACGTTGATGAACTCTGAAGAAATATGCCTCAATCAAAAAATCACATTGAAACTATTTCTCCTCGGTCGTTTCTGACCGGTTTCTTTTTGCATTTGATGCCAAGGTATGTTTCCATTTTTGGTAGCACTGTTTCATTTGCGTCTGTTACACAATGGCAATGGATATCATATCAACTTATAAGTATTTATTGTGTTTCTATAAAAAAAAAAGGGTACTGAATAAGTTTCTGAACTTAAAATTTGTAATTTGGTTAATTGGTCTTATTTTTTTGTTAATGCAGTTGACTAGGATGGTTGTGGTTGAAGTCACTGGCAGGCCCCAAATTTCCTTTTGCCTTGGATGCGAGCTCTGTCTGGTATGATTTTGTGTTTTTTCGATCTGATTTTTCAAATTGAGATGCATAATTTTTGCTTAGCTTACCATGGTGAAGAAAGATCTTGCAATTGTTTCCTAGTTTTATTCATTCGTTTGGACTTAATTGGTTTCTTGATTTAAAAAATTATGTACACCAGTCGCTTAGAATCCTGACTTTTGTAGAAAATGTGTATCATTCTGAATTTTAGAAGCTACATCAAATTTGTTGGCTTTGTACAAGATTGTTTGAGATAAATCGTAAATGATTTGCATCACACCTAAATGGTCTATAATAATTTACTAGGTTAACTAGTCATTTAAGACGTGATGATGTTGAAAAATCAACAGTAAGTCACACGGTCCTAATGTGCTCGAAACAATACCTACACAACACAAAAAGAGAAGACCCAACAGAGAGCATTGGTGTGGTGCCGGCCAAATATCCTCCAAATGTCAAGTTAGAACTTCTCACAACTCTAGAGTGCCAGAGCTGGGGTGAATTATGCGTACCTTAATTTATAAGGGTCTTGGGTTTTTATAGCAGTAGAAGGTTGACCTCTCTTCCTTGGTTTAGAAGTCTTTTCCTTATAGGAGTCTCTATGAATGTATTTTGCGAAACCCTTTCCTTGTAGGAGTCCTTTTGATTAGCACTAAGCGTGGGGCACAAGATGTTTCCATATACAACATACGTGGAGACCAAGTAGAGCCACGTCAGAACCGTCAGTCTCACAAACCCCTTCTGCTTATTGGCGTCAGCTTTCCATCTTCATCCCAAGTTGACCTCATCAGCTTTGAGCTGTAGACTCCCTACTGGTGCCATGTGTCAATAGATACAATGCTGACGGGTTTGTCTGGGACGTTGCTTTACACCTTTACACCAATGAGTTCATATTTACAATTTTATCCTTATCAACATGCTAACCAAAAATTAAAATGGTTGTGCATTTTAATGTCTTTGGTTGGGTCTCTGGAAGAATATAGCTTGTATTTGACTGGTTGAAGAGTTGGTTGAAGGTCTTTAATATTTTTTGTTCTTTTTCTATTAATAAGAATATTTGATATAGTGAGGATCGTAGGGCCACGATTTCATTATTGTTGGCATAGCAACTGTAGCTAGTGGCTATTATAACTCTTTTATTCCTTTTAAGTTTTTGCATTTAATATGATCTTTCTATCCTTGAGGATCCTTTGTCCACATTTTATAGCCAAATCTGTAAAGGTCAAACTAAAATTTCAAAGTAGTTTTGAGTCACCCTATTGCTAGAATACAAGACAAGCATTAACAGGAAAGCTTCAATTTCTAGTCAGTCTTATGCAAGTAGTAAAGATAGTTGGAAAATGAAAATCAGTATTTAATAGGTTGACCCAGTTCTGAATTCTGCAGAAGGTTATGAGCTATAAGCATCTCAAACTTCATGGCATACTGTGAACTGAAGACAATGGTAGTCTAGCAAATTTTGTGTGGAACCTTTAAAAAAAAAATCCGTTGATGAGCCCTCTACATTGAGGTAAACTTGAAGCTCCTCTGCACATTGATGAAGTCACTTAGACCTAAACTCGGCTTAACCCTGTATTACAAATGCAGGATGAGACACATTGTTTCCTTCAAGTTGGAGGAAATGACAAACCTTTCAAGTACTCAAAGAATTGCCTCTTGGCATGCTTGTCCTCAGGTAAATAATATCCATAGACATTTGTCCATTTAAGAACTTGCCTCAATTCTACTTTCTGCATAAACAGCATATTTGATGAGAACAAGGAGGGTATGTGCTTTACTTTGAATAGACTCAAGTATTGGGGGTGCTACAAGAGATCCAAACTTCAGTTCTATCCAGTTAAGCGTATTGGACAAGAATGAACTCAGTAATTGTATCAATAGAGGCCTTGAGAATTGGTTTCAAAGCTACTTTCAAGTCTCTTTCTTTCACACTCACACTCTCACTGTCTCTCTCTCACTATCTCATGAAGCTCCATATTTTCGATTTTACAGGGCTACTCTAGTCAACGCTAGATTTATAATGATTGTTTTCCTAAATGTGAAATTCTGGAGTGGTTTTGCAATCAAAGTGGTTCTTTATTGAGAATCCAGCTAATTCCAAATCTTTATACTAATTCTGACTAGATAGGAATTGCTCTATTTGCTACATTCACAGTGCACAAGCATCCAACTCTCATTCTTGACAATTCAGCTACAGAAATTTCTCATGGCTTTTATTTGTTCTTTAAGAAGTGACATGGGCAGCTGGATAGTGTCAAATAAACATTACATCACTGAGTCTGAACACAACAAATTTATTTGGTTAAAGCAACATAAGATCATGCATGTACCTCATGCTCGATTTTCAGATAAGTTGAATTGTAGCAATCTCTTAACTGCTTTATTTGGTAGTGATAGCCAAGACTTGATGGTGTAGAACTGCGGTTACATTCTTGTGTACCAGCAAAATGTGGGAGAGTTGGTGCAAACATGTTTTCTGATAATTCTGATCTCATCCATCAATTTACTGCTCATCAATCTAGAACAAAGCAGCAGAGCCATGATGATGATGATGTTGAGGGGGAAACCAGTGGAACTGGTGGATCTAGTGGGACATTGAGAGGGCTTCAAGAAAAAATAAAGCAGCAGAGCCATGATGATGATGATGAGGGAGAAACCAGTGGAACTGGCGGATCTAATGGGACATTGAGAGTGCCACATTATCAGGAAAAAGTTTGTGTAACTTGCTATCAAAAATTCATTGATGCCAAAGGCCAACCCATTATTGTCATCGTCGAGAACGCTCTGAGGTACCTCTCTGTTTATCTCATGACCTTTCTATGTCTAGTTGACAAGACTTTCATTTACACTTTATACCATCTATAACCTTCTATACCATTGTTAAAGAGAGCACAACTTTTTTGGTGTCTATTTTATAAATGATCCAAAATACTCTTTTACATTAATTATAAGTTCAAAAAACTTAAACTAATAAGATCAAATAAAAAATAATGAACTTCAAACATCTAACTTTTGAATACACGCTGCACTTGTGAAGAGCTTTTTTATTATAATTCTGATATAATCCCATAAATTTTTGAAAGTCCAAATTTTTTTACAAAAGGTTTTGCGTTTTGGAAGTTCATATTTTTCCACGTCATTATTCTAGTATGTATTTTTTAATTGAGTTTAAATTTTATAAAAATTCTTTATAAAACTTCTTATATTTATCCCATCAATTGATAAATGCTTTGACTACTAGAAGTCTATAATTATTAAATTTATATTTTGTTGAAATTTTCCCAACATTGTGTGTGTTACTGAATACTTATCAATATATCCATATGATCGTTGTTTCCCTCCAATTAAGATTCCAGAGTTATTCAGCCACAACGCTTCTGGCTCCTCAATGGGAATCCAGTTACCTTCAAATTTGCATAATGATTCTAATTGGCTGGGATTTGCTATATGTGCTGCATGTTCAGTCCAAGAGTATCCAACTGAATTTCTTGACAATCTGGAAACTGAAATTCCCCACCACCTTAGTTGTCTGTTTGAGCAAACGATCATTAAGTGCTCTACCGTGCCTTTTTACAATATGGAACTCATCCATCAATCATTAGCTAGTGATTCTCCAAATGATAAGCCAAAGAATGAAGCTGGTTGTTCTTATGAGGATCCAAACCTTGGAAGGTTGAGAAGACCCATTTACCCGGAGCAAAGCAGTAGAGATAGCATCTATCTTGAAGATCAACAGCCTGATAATCAACTCAGCAAAAGTGATTTACAGGTAAAAAATTAATGTGTATTTCCTTTCAAATTACTACCAAGCTCCCTTCTAGTTCAGTCATCGGTGGCATTGTCTGATTCCCCTTATAAGGAGAGCCATAGTTGAATCATCCCTTCTTTTACTGATTTTAACAATTTTGAATTGTTGGAAAAATTCTCTCATTGAACATCATGTTCCTATTTTACAGGAATTTGATCGAAGTTTGGTGTATAATTCTTGTTTTTCTCCAGGTGAAATTCTTGAGTGGTTCAACCATCGTAGTGGCGAGCCACCAGTGACAATCCATCTACCTCCAAATTTATATGATGATAGTACTTGGAGGGGACTCGCTCTATGTGTTTCTTTCTCAGTCAACATCAAGGATCCTACTGCCATCCTAGACATTCTTGATTCAGAAAATGCTCATCATCTTTATTGTCATTTGGAAAGCAATGTTGGTTCTTTGGAACCTCTCCATGCCTATTGCCTTACTAAAGAAGATGTCATGTTGTTACATCTAGGTGGATTCATGTGGCTATCCTGTATACCACGTAGCTCATTTCCAGATTGGTTGAATCAATGTAATCACATTGAGGCTTCAATTGTTAGCGATTGCCCAGACTTGACAGTGGTGAAGTGTGGACTCCATGTTGTACTTCAGCATGATGAGGAAGAGTTTAAGCAAACTACAAGGCACGGCTTGGCCTCATTGTCTGACAATTGGGGTCTCATCCTTCATTTGACGGCTCACAGTCGAAAAAGAAATAAGCAAAACCTCTCCATGCTTAAAGAGAAAGGCAAGCATGTGCTAGAATAGCATCTCCTCTTATTGTTCTGCTGCTTTTCTTAGCGGTTCTCCCTTCTGTTCTCAATTACAAATCTAACTAGACACTAATAGTGAGCTGTTAAAAAGATGCTTTAATTTTATTGGAAGGAACAATTAAAAATGAACTATTTGTTTGCACATTTTCTTTGTTTTAAGGGAATAAATGCATGTTCATGTAGTAATCACTCGAAAGTGATCTCTAGTTGAGATAATTGAGTAGAAAACAATTATCATAAACAATGTGACTTCTACACATGTTGGAAACACTTTCTGTAAGGTGATAATTGCCCACACAGAGTTAAGAAAGTAGGCTCAATTGGATTTGTATATAGTAGCTGATTGGAATATGGTTGTCATCTTAAAGAACATTTGGAGCCTATTCACTTAGTCAAGTTTCTGTGAGTAGCCTAGGTGCATAGGCATTTACTGAGAAATAAGTGCTTCCGAATAGGGAAAATACCCAAGAAATTCCTTTGTTCATTGTTATTGATTTTTAACAACAATTTATTGTTTGCTTTAAAATAATAATAATAATAACAATAATAATAATATTAATAAGGGAAAGGAAAGTAAAATGGTGGATAGAAGATTGTGCTTGGAGGAAAAGATGGGCAATTTTTTTTTTGAATTATTTTTATAATAATTCAATTGTTACCAAGTGGAGGAGAGGAGATTTTTTTTTTATAAGTTTTTACAACAAGTGAGGAAATGAGGATTTGAATTATGGTTCTCCTCATAAAGAAGATCATTCAATACCACTGAACTACAAAACTTTTGGTTGGAGGAGAGATTTGATTCATTTGAACCTAAATTGAAGACGGATGAACTAATAAGTAATTTGTCACACATCTCTCAAGTGTTGGCACAAAAAGTTATTAAAATAATAATAATAATAGAGAAAAACGATATGTACCTATAAAAGTTAACATTTTCTAAGTGTATCATCCATAGTAAATTAATATCAGAGGACAAAGATTGAATCCAATGCTTTGTGCAACGAACCCATCAGAATTATGACACGTGTCCACTTTTAACCACATGTCATGATCTTGACGGTCTAGAACATTGGACCAAGTCCAATTTTAAGTACCATGAGTTTTGAATATTGTTTTCAAATCAAGGTGAATATTTGGACCACTAGCTTCATGCATCTACTTCATGGACACCAATTTTACTTTTATTCTATTTCTCTCTTATATATTATACTAACATCATGTTCTTCACTGAATTATCCATTACTATTTAGCTACCATCTCTTACAATCAATTTCACTTACAATCAATTTCACTACCAACAAGGTATAATAATACATATGTTTATAAGAAAATCAACAAGTTCGAACTCCCAATCATAAAAGGTTCGAAATTCAAATAAACTTTAGATTCCAAACGTGTAGTCCAAGGTTGTGTTTGGCATTGACTTAAAAAGTCAATTTTTTTTTACTATTTAGTTTATTTTTACTACTATTCATGGGTCTCGTTGCACTTTTTGGTACTATTCTTGGTTCCACTGTACTATTTCAGCTACCTTTTAGTTTTATTTACAGTACTTTCAGCAAAAAGTTTTCAATTTCAGCTAAGTAAGATGTTCCCAAACGGATTCTAAGTCTAACAACTATCTTTTGCTTAAAAAAAAAAAAGTCTTAACAACTCTTTAGAATCAAGGCAAGATTACAGAACACAAAAGCATCTTCCTTCTTAGCAATCAAAAGAAAATTAGTAAACACATAGTTTAAATTTAGTTCCCAGCATAAAAAATTATAGCAAAACTTAATCCTCATATTAATTCTAATCCCAAATTAACGAAAGCAAAGGACAAACCTAATACCAAATAAGTCAATATCGTACCGGTAACAGCTATACTGGCAATATATATTGCATTGGCCATCAAATAAGTTGCTACTCCTCTAAAATGTGTCATCAGATAAAATATAAGGCCGTACTGGCAATTTTCGATTGTTTCACCCAAAATAGATATTTCAATTGATATAATAAAAGATATTTAAAAAAAAAATGTCATAGATTATATTATTTAAGCTAATGCATTGGGTTAGTGTATTTAGGCTAATGTTTGAGCTTATAAAATATATGGATTTGATTATATATATCTTTATATATACACGCGTGCATAAGTATACAAAGAGTAGTAACCCGAAACAGAACATCAATATCAGCTGGTACCGAAATATTTCGTTCTCCTAGTTAAATCAAAACAACCTTTACTACAAAATTGGCTTTCTTACTCAATACTACTCTGAAAACTAGTCTATATGGCCTGCATATCTCCTAAGAAGCCCATTTACTTTAAGCCTTTGTAGATTTTAAACACAATTGCAAGCCTCCAAATTTTATCCCTTCCCTCCTAACAAAACTTTAAGACCATTTATTCAACAAAGATTAGTTAAATATGTGCAGAAATTATGATGAATAAAAAAAAAGTGTACATGGTTTGACTTTGTGGCCTATATTCATGGGACAAGAGCCTAAAAAGTCATATTTTCTTGTACATTTTTCTTGATAATACATTACAATAGAATCCATTGTTATAATGGGATTACATACAAAAATAAAAAATTTGAACTTGAATTTGAATTGCATATTAATTGTCTCAATCATACAATTTTCTGTTGCAATCAATTATATAATTTTCTCTTGAAATCAATGTCTTTATTTGGTCTTCAATGACCTAGAAAGTGAAATATGAATTCTAACAAAAAGACACTCAATTTGCTTACCATACTTCACAAGGTACATCAATTTCTTTCAAACTATTAGCCACATGGATTGGAACAATTAAAAGAGATAGAAACTACGTGGGGAGGCTCAACAAAGTACTCAAAAGAAGCATGAGCCTTCCATCATTAGACAAATAAATTATTCCATCGGCCTAACATTCTTCTCTCTCATGCTAGTGTTTGATTCTCACTTTATTCAATCCAACAAAATCTCTCCAAATAAAATTCCTTTAACAAACATTCACATATGAACTTAGTGTATTACAATATTATTATTCTTCTAAGTAAGGTTGGGGATTCAAATCTAAGTACTTCCTATTCAAAAAAATAAAAATCAAATAATGTTATTGAGTTAGACTATTAGCTTCTTTACTTTTCTTTTACCAAAGCTTTGAACATTTCAACCCTAATTATTATCCCCCAAACTCAGTTCTCTTCTCTCCATCCACAAAGAGATGTACCATAAATTGGACTCTATGAGCTGTCCATGGTGTGTACGTAGGACTTATCACTTAACAGTGTGGCTATATATGTTTTAAATGTGAAGGCATTTTGAGATATAATTGATGAAAGAAAAATGTGTTTCTATAACCCAAAAACATATAAATTTTTTTTTTCTTGGTTCTCAAACCAATCAAAACAAGACTACCTACCAAAATCCTATCAATTTTATATTAGGAGTGTGGGCTTTGCATGTCTTTGTCCTGGACAAGCCAAGCGCCATGAACATGTTCACTTATAACACATTATCCTAATCTTACCAGTGGTCTAGTGCCAATCTTAGTTGTCCCAAATATGAAAGCATAAATTGTTCTATTAGGCTTTTATGTTAATCCTAGCAAGACAAGTCTGAAAGCTTTGGAGTCCAAATCTTCTATCTCATTTTTCTTGCCCCACTCTATACTCCACCAATAAACACTTGCCACGTGTTTTTGCCTAATTAATTAAATACTATAATTATTGACTTATTAATACTATGGTTATTGATTAATAGTAGTATTTAATTAATTAGGTGAACACGTGGCAAATATTTATTGGTGGAGTATAGAGTGAAGCAGAAAAAGTTGGACTCAAAGCTTTGACTCCCTTACCATTCCTTTTTGGACTCTAATCAGTTAATTACAAAATCCTTAATTATAGTTTCTTTGAACATCTCACAATTAATATCAATGTTTACGTGTGACTCTTTGAATAAAACAATGTTTATTAAAGGATTACTTATCCAAAAGAAATGGAAAAACAACGTATAGTTCCTAACTTTCAATGATGTTGTGGTCCTTGTAGATCTAATTTTTTATTTTCCACCTTTCCTTGTTCTTTTATGTATTTTTGGTTTTGGGGCTACGCCAACGACCCAAACTCAAAGTGACAAAATCCTCGTGGAATCTCTAACCCTTTAAACTCATTAGTTTATGTTGGTGCAAATACAATGATAATAGAAATAACACAAAGAAAAACTGAATAATACTTCTTAATTTTATTACTTTAAAGAGAGAAATTACACAACACTATTTAGACTGAGGCGCGACACTCGCTCTCTTTAAGGAGATTCAAGCCCTTGGTTGGCTAAACTTTGTAACCGGTGCAGACCTTCTCTGACTTGTCTCCCCCAGGATACAACAGCCCAACAAGTGTCGTATGGCTAGAACAACCTCTGCACAAAGTGTTCAAGCCCAAAGCTCCACCAAAAAGAACATCCTTCTTTGACAAGAATCTCTCTATTTTTTTGTGTGTATATTGTATATTGCAGTAACTTGGATTTTGATACCTCCACTCTTCACCTCCCTTTTGCGCACGTATCTAGCACAATATCTTAGACAATACATTTTAGCTCATTGATCACCACACTTAAAAGCAATAAAGAAGTCTCTCTCATTTTCAATGTGGAATTACACATTTTACTAACTCTTTCTCTTTAATATTAACTCATACATCTTTACATTTAAGTTGCCTATTTTATTCATTTTAATTATTTAATATTAAATTGCTACAATATCCCCCCACTCATTTTAATATTAAATTTTTAGTAAAGAGAGATTACCATGCAAAGATGAGCCACTATGCACATTAAGGTGTGCCTGCATTGAACTTTCACTTAGTAAAACAGCGAACTTAACTCCATAGTTGTAGTGGTATCCAACTTGAACTATGGCTGATTTTGGGAAATTAATTGTCATTGCTTACACACAAAAACCCAAGTGTTGACATGAGCTTTAATAGCTAGCATGTTATGGTCGTGTTCTGATCTTAGTTTTCATGAATGTATTTGAGATTAAGTCTAACTCTCATAGGGAGCAGCCCCACCCCCACACTCACATAGGTGAAATTTTATCAAGGGTGCTCCTGTAATTTTGACACCCCACTCATATGAGCTACAAATTTCATTAAGAGTTTTTTACTCAACCTCTTCACATTACCGGATAAATGCACTTACATAATAGGGATGAACAAAAAAAAATTATTTACAAAATAAATAATTAAAAATAAATAAATTGTGCATTTCTTACGACCATCATATGATTCATTTTTCCCATTGAACCCAATTCTCAGGATCTCTGGTCCTTGGGTTGGGTATCCTCATACATGGCTCATGATTCTATGGACTTTAGTCCCATCCCCCTCGATGTATTCCAGACTCTATCTTTTGCCAAGGCCTTGGTAAATGGATCTGCAAGATTATCATTAGATTTAATATAATCCACAGTTATGATGCCACTACTCAAATAAGATCGCACGGTACTGTGCTTTCTTCTTATAGGTCTGGATTTACCGTTGTAGTAACGATTTTTAACTCTACCAATTGTGGCAGTGTTATCACAATGAATTAATATAGGTGGAATTGGCTTTTCGCACAGTGGAATTTCATATAACAAATCTCTAAGCCAATTTGCCTCTTCACTAGCTGAAGCTAATGCTATTAATTCAGCTTCTATTGTTGAATTAGCAATTATTGTTTGCTTTTTAGATTTCCAACAAATAGCTCCACTACCTAAGGTAAAAATATAACCAGTGGTAGAGAGAGAATTACCTGACAAAGTATTCCAATCGGCATCACTAAAACCTTCAATCACAGCAGGGTGTTTTTTATAAAATAAGCCATAGTTTTTGGTACCAATTAAATATCTCATGACTCGCTCAATAGCTAGTCAATGATCTTTACTAGGCTTGCTAGTAAATCTGCTAAGTACTCCTACTGCTTATGCAAAGTTAGGTCTAGTACAATCAGTAGCATAATGCAAACTACCAATAATACTAGCATAATCCTTTTGATTAAAAATCTCATCATCATTATTCACAGGATATAAATGAACACTAGAATCAAAAGGAGTAGCTACACTTTTGTGATCATGAAAATTATATTTTCTCAATATTTTCTCAACATAATGTGATTGATCAAGATATATTCCATCACATACTTTTGTAATTTTCATGCCCAAAATAAAATTAGCCTCACCAAGATCTTTCATATCAAAATGGCTTTTAAGCATATTTTTTGTCTCGTTTATAACATGCATATTTGAGCCAAAAATCAACATATCATCCACATAGAGGCTAATAATAACATGTAAATTATTCCATGATTTAGAATAAATACATTTATCACATTTATTTGATTTATAACCATTCTCAATCATGCAAGAATCAAACTTTTCATGCCACTGCTTAGGTGCTTGTTTTAAGCCATATAGGGATTTAGTTAGCTTACATAACTTGCTTTCTTGTCCAGGCTCTACAAAGCCTTCGGGTTGATCCTTATAAATCTCTTCCTCTAGGTCCCCATTTAAAAAAGCGGTTTTTACATCCATTTGATGAATTTTCAAATCAAAATTGCAGCAATAGCAATTAACAATCTAATAGATGTAATTCTTGTTACCAGAGAAAAAGTATCAAATAAATCAAGATCAACTTTTTGTTTAAAGCCTTTTGCAACAAGTCTAACTTTAAACTTATCTATTGATCCATCCGATTTCAACTTTTTTCTAAGGACCCATTTACAACCTATGGTCTTACAACCCGGTGGAAGATCTACTAATTTCCAAATTTTATTAGAAATTAGAGATTCCATCTCATCATTTACAGCCTCTTTCCAAAATATAGCATCATGTGATGTTAAAGCCTCTTTTAAATTTTGGGGATTTTCCTCAATGTTAAAAACATAATAATCAGGACCAAAATCCTTTTCAACTCTTAACTCTTTTACTCCTTCTAGGCTCCATTTCAAAATTTTCTTGATTTTGTAAATGTGTAGTAGAAGAACTAGGTTGTGACAAAATATTTTCTTCACCCCCACTATTTTTCAATTTAAAAGGAAATTTTTCTTCATGAAAAATTGCATCACCAGATTCAAAAATTATTTTGTTTTCAAAGTCAAAAAATCTATAGGCTGCACTATTAATTGCATAACCAAGAAAAGCACAGGTAGTAGCTCTAATTCCCAATTTAGGCATTTTAGGGTCGATAAGCCTTACATAAGCAAGACAACCTCATACTCTCAAATATCTCAAATTTGGCTTATGTCCTTTCCACATCTCAAAATGTGTAATGTGTGACTTTTTATGCGGCACCCTATTCAAAACATGACATGCAGTTAAAATAGTTTCACCCCAAAAATGTAAAGGTGCACTAGATTCAATTAACATGGCATTTGTTAACTCAATTAAAGTTCTATTTTTTCTTTCAGCCACACCATTAGAAGCGGGTGAATATGGTGCAGTAGTTTCATGGATAATTCTCAAAGACTGAACAAATGAGTTGAATGCACGAGATTCATACTCACGGCCTCTATCACTTCTTATTCTTTTTATTTTTCTACCGAATTGATTTTCAACTTCTTTTAAAAAATCTTGAAATTTTTCAAAAGTATCACTTTTATTTTTCAACAAATAAATAGTTGTATATTTTGAGAAATCATCAATAAAAGTGATAATATATCTATTTCTTTCACGAGTTTAAATTCCCTCAAATTCACATAAATTAGAGTGAATTAACTCAAGCAATTCTGTATTTCTTACAACATTTTTATGAGGTCTTTTTGTAATCTTAGCTTGACTACAAGTTTCACATTTTTCAAAATCTTTTGACAGTCTTGGAATTAATCCTAAACTACTTATGATTTCCACATATCTACTATTTATATGACACAAACGAGCATATCAAAAATTAATAGAAGAAAGCATATAAATTGAACTGGTAGATGTTTTATTATTCTCAACATTCAATTTAAACATTCCATCACAAGCATAACCCTTGCCCACAAATAATCCATTTTTAGTGATTACATAATTATCAGATTCCATCGTTTTCTTGAAGCCAGCCTTGTTAAGCAAAAAACTTGACATCAAATTCTTCCTCTTGGACGGAGTGTAAAGAACATCTTTCAATGTTAGCACGTGTCCAGAAGTGAATTTCAATTCAACCTCACCACTCCCAAGAACCTTGGTTTTGCTAGAGTCACCAAGCATAACAGTTTTTTCTTCTTCAAAAGGAGTGTACAACTTTAACCAATTTTTGTCATAGCAGACATGCCTATTAGCACTAGAATCTACCCACCACCCTTCAACATATTGCACCATATTGATGTCTGTAATCATAGCCACTAAAGGCTCTTCGGTTACGTTAGCCTGTGGGACAAATTCGCGTTTCCGAAATTTGTAAAATCGAGCAATATGCCCACTCTTGCCACAGACAAAACAGGATCTATTAAATTGATCTTGTGAAGGGGGTCCTTGGTTCTTATTGTAATTTTTATTCGGGTTTCCCCTTCCTTGAGGTCTATTATTATTTTTAAAGGCTCTTTTTTAGGCTTCAATTGACTATTTCTAGGAAAATGATTTTTGGGCATATTATTATTGGCTGAAATAAGATTTACCTTTATGGTGGAATTACCATTGCTTTCTTGTGTCATGAGTGCATCTTGTCCTCTAGCCTCCTCCTCCACACGGATGTGTGTGATCAAAGTCTCCAAGGATGTCTCCTTTTGTTTGTGCCGCAAAGTCTTTTGGAACTCCCTCCAAGATTGTAGTAGTTTATCAATTATGTCAGCTACCAGCAAATTGTCTCCAATCTTTATGCCTTCGGATCTCAATTCTGCAACGATCATTTGGAAGTCTTGTGCTTGATCCACCACCAATTTTCCATCCACCATTTGGTAACGGAAAAATCTGCTAGCAGCATACTTCTTTGCACCTGCCTCCTCTGTATCATACTTGCTTTGTAAAGCTTTCCAAATTTTCTTAGCAGAATTGTAAGTTGTATCATAATAATCATAGAAATAATCGGCAAGACAATTCAATAAATAAGAGCGACAACTATACTCACCTTTTGTATACTTATCTATTTTTTCTTGATGTAGAATATATTCTTCATCACTCATCTCATCGGTAGGAACTTTTGATGGATTCTTGTCAGTGAGGATGTAGGAGACTTTGAGAAGACTCAAGTAGAAGAGGACCTTTCCTTTCCAACTCTTGAAGTGGGCTCCCTTAAAGTGAAAGGGCTTGTTAAGATCTCCAACAGGCTCATTTGGTTTCTCTTGTGTAGGTTTCATGTGTTGAATCTTCTTAAAATTGTTGGTGCAAACACAATAATAATGGAAATAACACAACGAGAAACTGAATAATACTTTTGAATATTATTAACTTAAAGAGAGAAATTACACAATACTATTTGGACTGAGGCGCGGCACTCGCTCTCTTTAAGGAGATTCAAGCCCTTGGTTGGCTAAACTTTGTAACCGGTGCAGACCTTCTCTGACTTGTCTCTCCTAGGATACAATAGCCCAACAAGTGTCGTATGGCTGGAACAACCTCTGCACAAAGTGTTCATTTTAATACCTCCACTCTTCACCTCCCCCTTGCTCACGTATCTAGCCCAATATCTGTGCCAATACATATTAGCCCATTAATCAACACAATTAAAAATAATAAAAGAGTCTCCCTCCTTTTCAATGTGAGATTAAACATTTTCACTAACTCCTCATCTTCCATATTCACTCTCACATTTTTACATTTATGTTATAACATTGATTCATTTTAATTATTTAATATTAAAATGCTCCAACAGTTTATAGAGTTCACTCGAGATAAATCCTAGGATATGAGCTGGATTTAAGGATATTCAATAACCTATGGTCAAAAACAACGACTGTTTTATTTTTTATTTTTAAATAAAACGTTCATATTTATTTATTATATAATCAATGTCATTTTAGTACTAATTCTAAACAGTAATTTATACAGTAAAGTACAAGTTTGGTCTCTATAATTTCAAATGTGTCAATTTAATCATTATCTTATGGAAAAAGCTGACATGATTAACCAAACACAAACACACATTATAAATTTAGAAATAATAGAGGAAGCCCAATTAAGCAAGACCCACACCCATTCATCAAAAACTCACCAAGAGGATTGATCTCCCCATAATATGCAAGTAATTCAAGTTGCCTAATGATGCAAATCATGCTCCTCCAAATGCCAAGCAAAATCAACTAAACATCATCAACCACATACACCATCAGCGACGTAACCCCCTGAATGTCCTCCTTCACGAACTTTGACAATGAGCCATTTGCCCCCAACACCTCTCATATTCCAAGCAATCTCTCACAAATTCATACCCTCACTGCTACCAATACTTTCCTTGCACTTCTTCTTAGAGCTAAATTGCATGAAAGCCGAACCAGGCATGTCATCTGCGTACTCCACCGTAGCTTTCCACCAGGCATGTCTTCCCATTCCCATTATACGCTTTAGCTTTGACATCACCAAATCCATGTGAAAGGAAGAGGAGGTGAGAGAAAAAACAATAGAGAAATTCATTTATTGTTTATTGTTCCTCTACCAAAGGTTTTTTATGGCCAGAGAAATTATGAAAACCTTGGGAAAATGTGGGAAAATGATGGAAATTGGGTTTTGAATTCTGGGTTTTTAACCTGTTTGGTTACCAAGAAAGCAAAAGAAAAGAAAAGAAAGCTTTCAAAAGTCACTGTTCACACAAAAAAAACCCCTCCAACCGCCTCTCCATCTCCAAATTTTTTTTTTAGATTTGCTACAGTAGCTCTCCAGGCCTGGAGAGCTACTGTAGCTTATGCAAAGAATATTTCCCCTTAAAATAATACCGGTTGAATTAAAAAAAAGACTTTTTTCTCTTTCCTCCCTTTCTCTCTCCTCTCACGGCTACAAACACAACGGCTACAAACACAGCCATCTTTCTCTCAAACATCTCTAAACTCAAGCATAATCAAATACAAACTCAAAAACATAATCTTAAAATTAATCAAACCATAACAATAAAAGCAAAATCCAATTCTTAAAATTAAGTTGAATCAGAACAAGCAAATATGAAAAAAAAAAAAGAAAAAAGAAAAAAAAAAGAACAAGCCGATCTAACCCAGCCTGGTGGTGGGGAGGAGGATGAGTAGTGGTGGGGCGGCGAACGTGGTAGTGCTACATGGTGAATGCCGATCTGTGCAGAACGCCGATTTCCACTTCTCTGCCGGTGATCTATGTGTGTATGAGAGAGAAATTATTTGTGTGAGAGAGAGAAAGAAAGAGAGAGCTTCTTGAATACTCTGGAGTAGACGAAGAGAAGAAAAGAAAAAAGAAAAAAGAAAAGTGAAGAGAGCTCCAGTGGAGTAGACGAAGAGAAGAAAAAAAAAAGAAAGTAAAGTGAAGAGAGCTCGGACGAAGTGCCAAAGAACAAAAGAAAAAAGAAAAGTGAAGATAGAGATAAGAGAAAGTTGTGGAGGAGAAAAAAAGAGGAAAAAAAGAAAAGAAAAGAAACGTGTGGATGAAGAAAAAAAAAAGATAAGGGAAAAATAAAATAAAGAATAAGAAATTAAAATTGAGAAATGTCACTATAATATTTTCACAATAAATCTTAAAGTAGTGGGTTGTTACTAACTAATACCAATAAAAAAAATATTTAAGTGATGTGTTCAAATTAAAATAAGTAATAACTTACCACATATGATTTATTATAAAAATATTGTAAAATATTAATGACGTAGTACTTCTCATTAAAATTAGATAAATGAAAGAAGATTGAAAAAGAAATATTAAAGAAAGAATGAAGAAATAATATTTAAATGGAATAGAAAAAATAATAGAGAGTATATTAGAAAATGTATATGAAAAAGTAGGTAGGCAAAAGGTAAAATGAACTCTGTTCACACTCCAAACAGTACCAAAATTTAAAGAGCCTGCTAGAGATGCTCTAAGGACACATGACATCTTATGTGGCATAAAAATAATATTTTAATCTCACCGTTACTCTCATCAGTTTTTTCAATCCACTATTTAACGGCTGAGACTATTTTGACACAATACCAAAAAGGTTAGAGACTAAATTAAAACATTTGAAATGTTAGAGACCAAATTGAAAAACAATATAAAGATTAGGGACTAAACTTGTAATTTACCCTTAATTTAAAGAAATCCAACCACAAAAAAATAGCTAGAAAAAGACACTCAGATGAATAAAATGTCCTCGTTGAGAGCAGGAACAACTTCCGCCATTTCGGGGGTGTAAAGATTAGGGACTAAACTTGTAATTTACCCTAATTTAAAGAAATCCAACCACAAAAAAATAGCTAGAAAAAGACACTCAGATGAATAAAATGTCCTCACTAAGAGCAGGAAAAACTTCCAACACTTCGGGGGTGTTTGGTAGATGTACTTAAATAACAGTTTTAAGTATTTAAACACTGAAACAAGTATTTGCACAACACTTTTTAACTCACACGTATTTCCACAACACTTAAACAACGATACTAAAAATTTCTAACCAAACAGGACTTCATTTTCCTTTGCTTTGTGTTTAAAAGTTGACTTTAAAAGTAATTGATTTGCCTAAATTATAAAAGGCTTTATTCAACTTTTTGGAACCAATTTATCTGTACAAATCCACAAAAGGCTTTATTCCACTTTTTGGAACCAATTTTTTATCAGTACAAATCAACAAAAGGCTTTATTCCACTCTTTGGTACCAATTTATTTGTACAAATAGATTCCAAAGATGCACATTCTTGCATGATCATACATTTGCCTAAACCCAGTTAAGGTCTTTGGCCATATTACATAGCATTTTCTCTATACAACTATATCTTTATATCTTTAAAATATGCGGAAATAAAAAATGAGTAATGAATTATATAAATCTAGCAAGTTAATTATCCAAACCAGCTTCATGTCAATGAATGAATCAGTAAGATAAAGATTAATTTGAACTCATGATATCAGTTTTAAGGTGTAAAAAATACCACCAACGAAGGCACCATTTTTTATTAACTAGAAATTAATATAAACAATACAATTAGTCTCACATGAATTCATATTTAAAATTATAATTAGGTTTGGGTTCAAGTGATTGTCTAACAATAATGGTCTCATAATCTCATTTATGGTGTCTCATGTCAGTAGTTCGAATTCCCTCCCCCCCCCCCCCCCCCCCCCCCCCCCTTCTTTACTATCTACTTATTCAAAGGCAAAAACAAAAAGCGTAAAATTAGCTTTATATCTTCTTCTCAAAAAAAAAAAAAAAGTTTTATATCTCTCTCTTTTTTTTTTTTTTTTTTTGCACTGGTAATTGGCTTCATATCTATATGGACAAAATTCTCCTCTAAATCAATTCAAAGAAAATTTCTTCCAACTCACTATATGACCACTTACATATGTTTTAAATCACCTAACATATACCTAAATCATTTAGGCTAAATGGTTATTAACTCTCCACGTAGTGTGTCACTCATAATTTAATTATTATCCCAATAAATTGTGAAATTTTGTTGTTTATCCACTATTCTTTGAACAAAAACAATAGTATTTATGTAAGGATTACTTATCAAAAAATAAATATAAATTGGGAAATTTGTTATTTTTATGTGTTACTCTTTGAATAAAAACAATGTTTATGTAAGGATTAATTATCCAAAAATAAATTAAATTAAATTAAACAAAGTCCATAGTTTCTATCTTCCAATGATGTTTTTATACAAAAAAAAAAAAAAAAAAAAAAAAAAACTTCCAATGATGTTGTAGATCTAATTTCTTATTTTCCTTCTTTCCTTGTTCTTTTCCTGTTGGGCGACGCCGACGATTAAAACTCAAACCAACAAAATCAACGCGGAATCTATATTGTATAACCCTTTAAATTCATTATGTTATAGAGTTTACTTGAGATAAAATCCTAGGATATTAGCTGGATGGAAGGGATTAGGTTATTCTACTTTTGGTCCGACTTTTTTAGTTTTTTTAGTTTTTTTTTTTTTAATATAATTTTCGTATTTATTTATTATATAGGTTAGAAATAAATATCATTTTAATAGTTCTAAAAAATAATTTATACTATTTCGTGTGACTTGTAATTTAACTTGGAGTGGTATTTGTGAGTTTATTTATTATATAGGTTAGAAATCAATGTCATTTTAATAGTTCTAAAAAATAATTTATACTATTTCGTGTGACTTGTAATTTAACTTGGAGTGGTATTTGTGAGTTCCAGTTAGTTTAGCTGATAAAGTCTTTTGTCGTCAAATAAAATATCTAACTTTCAATCCCTGCTTACACCAAAAACCAATTGGTGCCTTGATTTGATGATAAAGAGTTATCACCAGAAGTGGACGTTATAAATTAAAACTATTTTTAAAAAAATAAAAAACTTGGTGTGGTATTTTTTTATAGAAGAAAGCCATGAATTTGCAGTAAACTTAACATCTTGGATAAAATAACCAAAAGAGGACATAGAAGTAGACGAGTTAGTAGACTCCTCTCTTAAAGAGTTGATGACAATCTCCAAAAACCAATTGGTACCTTGGTTTGATGATAAAAAGTTATTATCAGGAGTGAATGTCATAAGTTAAAATTATCTTTAAAAAATTATAAAACTTGATGTCGTATTTTTTTTTTTTTTTTTTAAGAAGAAAGCTATGAATTTGCAGTAAACTTAGCATCTTGGATCAAATAACCTAAAGAGGACATAGAAGTAGACTCCTCCCTTAAAGAGTTGATGACAATCTTCAAGTCATCTTGACTGCTATCAAGGTAGTGTCGAGATTGCTATCGAGGACGCAGTAGGTTTCAAGCTTCTATTGATAGGTATCGACACTGCTATCGGGAGGTATCAAGATTGCTATTGAGGTACATGCTGAAAATGCACTTTTCTTGACCTTTTCTTGAGTAAACTTTGTGTCTTCAACTTGATCTTCAATTACAGCTTTAATACACAACAAAACTCAATAAAAGACACATTATTTGGCATGATTTAACAATACCAAAACATAGGACCCTAACAAAAATTTATATTTTATCTTTCAAAATTTTTTGGTAGTAAAAAAAATACATTAATTAATTGATTAATTGCAATATTCATAAAAACATAGAAGGAAAGATAAAAGACGAATTGAACGCATGTATTAGATAAACGTAAGTGGTTAGTTGATACATTGGAAAACTTTATTATGAGGATCATTAATGGTTTCTTTTTCCTATATTTAATAGGGCATTGTAAGAGAGTTGCTCATACTTTGGCAAGTACATTACAAGATGAGGACTACATAGGGCTCCCAAGTTTGGCTAGAGGATTGTCCTCCTTTTATTCTATACCTTTTACAATTTGATTTTCATTCTCAAATCTCAATAAAACGACTATAGTTTATTACAAAATTTAAAATAAAAAATAAAAACTTATTTTGTAATTAATGAGACAATCTCAAAGGAGGTTTTTTTTTTTTTTTTTAGAAGGAATCTAAAAAAAGAGTTTGGAACCCTTAAAATTAAAAATAATTTGTAAGTGCACAAGATTGGTTGATGTTGTTGATTAATTTATAACAAGGAATTTTTTTTTTACTATTACTTATTAAAGTAATGTTATTTTAAATGTTTTTTGTAAATATATTTTTTTTGGTTTATTTTATTAACTGATCCCGCTTTGTGATGTAATGTGGTGTTTAGAATTAATATTTAAATCCAAATATTTTGTATCTTCGGTCTGTTTAATAAGAGGATTTAAATAAAAAATTTTGTTTTGAAAAACATAAAATGGTGAATTCCACACTTGAATCTATTGTTTAGCTAATGTTTTCTAAATACAAGTTTCATAAAATTATTTCCTATTTTCCCTATTGAAAACAGGAATTTGAAAATGATCAAGAGAATGTTTTCAAGATATATAAAATGTTTTTAATGGCATAGTTGTAAATAAAATGAAAATAGTGGACTCCATAGATTTTCCAAAACTCTTCTATATCTTAATTTTTTTTTTTTTTTTTTTTTGGAGAATACTAAGGGTATGTTTGGTAACTGGTTTTTCCCCTTATTTTCTATTTTCAAAAATAATTTTCTATTTTTAAGACTAAAAAACTTTTTTTTTAGAGAGGAAACAATAGTAGAATTTATTAATTGAGAATCATTATATACAATAGAGAAGAGAAAAAGGGACATTCTATTAACTAAATGGTGACCCCCTCATTCTCTATTGCGACACTAGCATACGCTAGAGTAGCATGATTACATCGTAAAGAAAAAAAGAAAAGAACAAAGAAAAAAGAAAATCTTCAAAATCCAAACTACTATAGAAAAAGGCGATTCTTCACTTCAAAATCTACAGATGCCTAGAAAACCAGAAAAAGTGCCAAACGACACCTTCTTGATTTACAAGGACATCAAAATGATGAGTTTTTTTTTTTTTTTTTTTTTTTTTTTCTTAGGAGCGTCATTATGCCTGGCAGGGTTGCCCTGCTACCTCTGTCGATCCCGTAGTTGATACAACACCTTGCTCATTCTCCATAGTTCTATGTTTCTTTTCTCCCTTAACGACCGTAGCCTCCTTATTCACGTTTTCTGCTTGCTTTCTTTTTTGCCCAGGTTCCACGTAAAGAATTGAAGAATTAATAAGAGTCTGAGGTCTTGTGGTAAGCCTCTTCCAACTCATCATTGCTTTTGAGCTTTCAATTGTAGACTTCTCCACGGACTTAACTACTTTTGGGCTATGCATGGATTGACTCTCAAAAAACAAAAACAAAAAACAAAAAGACTAAAAAACTTGTTTGGCAACCCAAAATGAATTGAAAACAAAAACTATTCTTAAAACTCAAATTGTGAAGGAAACTGAAAATATGCAAAAGGCTATTTTCAGTTTCTAATTTTCAAAAGTTAATTTAATGGATTTGTCTCATTTAATGATTTAGCATTGGAGTTCAAATCCTAGTAACAACATATTTTAGTATTTTCTATTTTTTTTCAAAAAACTGTTTTTTAAATTTCAACTAACCATACATGTTTTTTATTTCAAAAATACAAGAAAATTGTTTTTTATTTATACTCCCAAAAACATTTTTTTAAAAATAGAAATAAAAACTGTTACCAAATATAACCTAAGTATTTTTAACACACACACACATATGGGGAGAGGGGAGAAGGTTTTTTAAAGAAACTTCTCTTTATCACAAATTGAAGTTTATCCTTATATAAAAATAAAAAATAAAAAAAAGGTACATTAGTTTTACTCCCACACTTCAATTTTGAAGCTCATAATTAATTATCCAAAAAAAAAAAAAAGTAATCTACACACTACTTTCTATAAATTTTTTTTTTTTTATCTCAAAGTAAAATGGTCTCCCAAACATCATTTTTTTTTTTTTTATAAAAAATATATTTTGAAAATTGTTCTTAAAAGTGAGAGCCAAACACATATGATGTAAAAATTATTCTCTAAAAACTAGTCTCACATTCAATTTTTTGAAAATTATTTTCTTATTGTTTTGAAAACAAAAACAAAAGTCCTCCTACCAAACATGCCCTTATTTATTATATGAAACTCATTCATATATTAAACAAAATAGATTTTCACGATACGTTTAAATTAACATTGTGTTTTTAAAATATGGAATGTCTAGGCTTTAGGATTTATCTTCAAATTTTTTACTCTTCATGAAAATCTTTCATCTCCTTGTAAGGATTACCAATTAATTGAGTATGCAAATTGCTCATCATGTATTATTCCCTTTTGATAAGAAAAAGAAGGTAGAAGTATTTTATTGAACTACTCCATTAATATGCTTAGTTTTTACTTCACAATTCAAATTTAGATATTATGATACAATTGATTTTGATAAATAAAAAATTTACTAAAATTATTACATTATAAAAATCCATTGAAAAGGTATGGAATATTGTATTATTAATAAGTTTTTCTATGAAATTTGTATTTGAATTAATGATTAGAAATTTAGAAATTCTTTTAAAAAATTATGTTGGGATAAGATTCCTTGCCATTAAAATTTTTAGTAAAATGCAAGATACTTGACATTTATTTAATTTTGTGTGATTGATGAAACTTGAAAGAAAATTGAATATTTAAATAGGTGGGGATCTTATTCTTATCCCAATCTAAATTAGAATAAACTAGATTAATTAATTGGAATTCCATAAGAGATGGGGTTAGGGTTTTTGAACCCAACACCTCATGGATTTCATGATGTTTTCAGAAGTCAGAACCATTATACCAACTCATTGAGGTTTTAATTATTTAGTTTAGATATATATGAGCTTGTTAATTTCAATATGAAATCAACAAATGGATAAGTATAAATTTAACTATTTGTTGGTAGGTAGATCATGGGAGCTGCTTGAACTTAAAAAAAAAATACTTAATTAGAATTTTAAAGATTCACTTGGTCAATAACTATTATGTAAAACAAAGCCATCACTCATCACAATTGATTTATTATGTAACAATGTAGTCATTGGCATAAAATATATCAATTTACGTTACATTAATAATTTACTTTTTAGTTGCCACTTCAAGAGAATAGCTTTATAGTTTAGTAATATTAACTAATTTTCTTATGAAAAGAATCGAAGTTCAAATTTCAATTTTCCAATTCTTGTAACAATTCAATTATTTAGGAAAGAAATTACTTTTTTTAAGGGAAAAAATAAAATTTACTTTTAAGTCCCATGCTATGAAATAGGGAAGCACTTGGTTGATTTGGTACAATTGTTATAAGAGATGTTACGTGAGACCATAAATACTACATACAGTGATAGAAAGTTCAGCCCTAGCTATTTTTAAAACATTGACTTTATGAGGGTTGTGGGGAGTGAAACAATCTCTACTCAGGCTTGGGGCCCAAAGAGTCATTGGGCCACGGGAAAGTAATTGGGCCTTGCCTCTCAATTGAGAGGAATGCTTAAAGAGTAATAATTCAGGGTGAAAGTTGGGTCACCAAAGGTGTTTCAGGATAAGGTAGAGCACCACGATTAGCCCATTACCACGGTAAGGAAAAGTTATTAGCATTAGTCGAGTCCTAATGTATGGATGATCTTTGTGACTCTGTGTGATCTCTGGAAGATACTAGCAACCACGAGAAACTCCTAGAAGGTGCAAGAAGGAGGAAGATTTTTACCTCCACATTTAATGAGGAGGCTTACCTAACCTCTGGCTCATGAGATAGCTTGAATAGTACACGTAACCCTTTGGCCATCAGAATCCCAAGATAAGAAGGTGAGAAAATCGATAAAGTAAAGGAAAATATCCCTAATATTTTGGCTAGAAGCCTAACAGCTGGAAGGAGGAGAAGGAGGATGGAAGATATAAAAAGGAAAGAGACCAAAAGAATGAGGGATCCACAGAGAGAGAGAGAGAGAGAGAGAGAGAGAGAGAGAGAGAGAGAGAGAGAGAGAGAGAGAGAGAGAGAGAGAGAGAGAGGAACATTCAGTGATATACCTCGGGAAAAAGAAAAATCTTCCCAAGGACATATGAGCATTTGTAATAGAAAAGAAAGTGCTTTTAATGAGAGAAGAGGTCCACTTCTTGTGTTTCCCATTGTAGAGTGTTTTGTTCCTACTATTTAATTGTATCTTTACTGTGTGGAGTTGTGAGGAAGGAGATTCGAGACCGCCTCCCCGGGGACTCATTAATTGTTTCTTTTTTCTATAATCGACAAGGACATTAATTACAAGATGAGGACCCAAGGCATCAATTTGTTTTTGGCGTAAGCAAAGATCGAACCACAGATCTTTTATTCAACCATTAAAAACATTACTAGTTGAGCTAACTAGAACTCACGATTTAAAATTGAGATTTCCATTCTTAATTCTCAATAAATTGACCATCGTTCAATTTTGGTGTAGGCATGGTTGAACCCACGATTTTTTTTTTTGGAGAAAGAATCTCAAAATAGTTTGCAGCACATCAAATCTAAAAATAGAATTTGTTAGTGCATAGGATTCATTGATGTAATTGATTAATTTATAATTTTATAGCATGGAAATTTTTTACAGTGCTACCATTGCAGTTTTCTTCAAACAATAACATTCTCTTTTTAGTGGTTTTGAATTATTTTAGAGGTTTTTTTTTTTTGTATTTTAATCATTTTTATAAGTAAAATAAATTTATTAGTATGTACAATTTTGTTAATATAAATTATAATATCTTCATCAATAAGTAATGTAAGATTACTATCATTTAATGAGGTGATAAAATTAAAATAATGTGAAATATTATGTAATCTTAGATTACTGCAATCTTGTATAAAAAATGATTTTATTTAAGAACCTCTTAAAGCTAATGCACTTTTGTTATATGCTTAGTTTTTATTTAATTTTATTATTTAAGATTTTATTTTTGTTAATAGGAGTTGATTAATTAGATAATAATAAGATAAATGGTTAGTAGCACTGCTTTGAATCAGTCAATTTATCAATTAAGGGATCTTAGTTTCCTCGAAGCAACCAATAAACCAATTAGGTTAATAACAACTTTAGTGCATTTCTTTTTATTCCTTATATGTGCTTAAATCTATTTATCTCGCTTCTCAAAAAAAAAATCTATTTATCTCACCATTTAATAATAAAAAAATAAACAAAAAAAACTAGTTTTTTTTTTTTTATAAAAAAAATAAGCTAGTAATTTATTTAAAAGCACTTTTTATTCTCATTCTCGTTAAAATGTAATATTTTTTTTTTCTTTTACTTTCAGTCATTCTCTCTTTCTCAAATAAGCTCTCAGACTCTCCACTGATTCATCATCAAACTCTCGTCCTCCTCAAACTCTCACAGATTAACCCATCATCCTCATCCATCATCCTCACCGATTCATCATCGTCCTCACCGCCGCCACCGAAGCTCACACACCATCGTACCGAAGCTCACTCATCGTCGCCAACCCACGCACCATCGCAGACCCAATTCATCAGCTTCCTCACCCATCTTCAAAGCCCAGCTCCGTTCATCCATCATCCTTCGCCGATCAGTTGATTTTGCATTTGGGTGTGTGTGTGTGTGTGTGTTTGCATATGGGTCTCAACTGGAAGTGTAGTGTGAGTATAGTGTGTAAGTGGTCTTTGCATTGGGTGAGATTTTTTGCATGTGTTTTTGATTAAATGATCATTTAAATCAAAATTATAATTGATTGTTCAGCTGTTTTGTGATGCTTTGGTTTGAGTGTTGTGAAATGTCTGATTGGCGTGTGTATGGGGATTTTAAGTACTAATAGAACATAGTGAACGTGAATTTTGTTAGCAGTGGATATAAATTGTTATGTATGTATGTATGTATGTTCTTTGGAATATTTTTACAAAAGTATTATAATTTTGATTAATTGATCATTTAAATCAAAATTTATAATTTGCTATTACGTGGCTGTGGCTGTGGTGGTGACCGTGGTTGTTATGATTATTATTTATTGTAGTGGGTGTATATTATTTTATTAAAATAGGGTATTGCTAACGAGTGTTTTGTACAGTGATAATAGAAAATAGGTTATTGCTAATGAGTACCCTTAGGGCACTCATTAATAATTCATTTTAAGAAAGTTTCGATACTACTTTTATGAAAAATAAAAAAATAGTCAAAATATTAATTACTTTTTTTTTATTTTTCAAAAAATTTTATTTAAATAGATTATTAATGAATACCATAAGGGTTAGGGCACTCATTAGCATTTCCTTACAAAATAAATAAAGTGGCTTGATGCATCCATTTATAATCGATTAAGTCCATATCATTGCGCGTTGTTGGAGAACTAAATAACAGTATAGTAGCTTCGTGGAAAACGCCTGTTACAGTGTTATGTCTATACGTTTTTCTATACGTTTTGCCTCTCTTCCCCAAAAAAGAGGGATTTTTTAGAAAATAACTACAAAACCCAAACAATATTATTAATTAGGCAACGTTTCAAACATATTGCATTTCTAACAATTCGACTTCAGAAGAGTCGATTTTACTGTTTATATCGCCTATTTTTTGCCAGTTGAAGAAGCCACGTAGATAAAGAAATTGAGTCCTTTGGACTTATTTCTTATACACAAAAACCGACTTCGCTGGAGTCGTTTTCTATACAAAGAAATCAACTTCAGTGAAGTCTCTTTCTTTGTGTAGAAACCGACTTCAGTGAAGTCGATTTCTTTGTATAGAAACCGACTCCAGTGAAGTCGGTTTCTTTGTATAGAAAATGACTCTAGTGAAGTCAATTTCTTTGTATAGAAATTCAAATTTGTGAGTGCATGAAAACTAAGTTCCTACAGCTACTGGGATGGAGGCAGCGGGTGCTTCAGGTGAGTAGTGGTTACCTGAACTGCATATTTTTAAAATTGTTTGTAGTTTTCTCTTTCTCATTTCTTTTTTTCTTTAGGGTACACTAACATCAATCACCAAAAAAGAAATGAGAAAGAGAAAACTACAAATAGTTTTAAAAATACTCACCTGAAGCACCCGCCTATGCCCAGCTCCATCCCAGTAGCTGTAAGTAATTTGAAGAGGCTCATCTGAAATACACAAAAAGCTTGAAATCTGAAATACACGAATTTGAATTCTATACAAAGAAACCGACTTCAGTGAAGTCGGTTTCTATACTGGAGTCGTTTTCTATACATAGAAACCGACTTCACTGGAGTCGGTTTCTATACAAAGAAATCGACTTCACTGAAGTCGGTTTCTACACAAAGAAAGAGACTTCACTGAAGTCGATTTCTTTGTATAGAAAACGACTCCAGCGAAGTCGGTTTCTGTGTATAAGAAATGAGTCCAAAGGACTCGATTTCTTTATCTACGTGGCTTCTTCAACTGGCAAAAAATAGGCAATATGAACAGTAAAATCGACTCATCTGAAGTTGAATTGTTAGAAATGCAATATGTTTGAAACGTTGCCTAACTAATAATATTGTTTGGGTTTTGTAGTTATTTTCTAAAAATCCCCAAAAAAGAACCCACTTTACTTCTGTCTCTCACTGACCCTCTCTCCCTCTTTCTGTCTTTCGCTTACTTTCAGTTCTCACTTCTCAATCATCTCTCATTCTACCTCCGCCTCACTTCACGATCAGAACCCAGGCCAGCCTCAATCTCTCTTACTTCATTTATTCACCCTCCAACACAAGCAGATCTGGATAAAAGCCTCTAAATCTATTTCAAGCCATCTCGTCAGTCTCTCCCCAAACAAACAGATCCGGCAAAAAAGAGGTAACTTCGGCTTTTGAGTCCTGACAACCATTGCCTTTAAAAAAAAAAAAAAAAATTTAGGGAAAGAAACCGGCAAACCTGTGCACGTTTCCGACAACCGGACGGTTTGACCGCGGTCGGAATGGTTTCCTGCAAAGATAAAATTTCCGGTTTTGTGGGTTTAAAAAACCGGACTTGTGACCGGTTTCTCTCTCTCTTTCTCTCTGTTTTTGGCTTCATTATATCTGATACATATCTATTTTGTAGTTCAAGAATCGCCAATTTAATATCCGATGGTTTTTATGGGCACAGAAAGCGCTCCCTCATCTTCTTCTTCTATCATGTCTGGATTTAAATATGATGTCTTTCTTAGCTTCAGAGGCAGTGACACCCGTAAAAATTTCACAGACCATCTATATGCTGCTTTGAATCAGAAAGGTATATTCACATTCAGGGATGATGAAAAACTTGAGCGTGGAACATTCATTGCTCCAGAGCTCTTGAGAGCAATAGAAGAATCGAGATTTGTTGTTGTCATTATCTCACAAGACTACGCTTCATCGAGTTGGTGTTTGGTTGAACTAGCAAAGATTGTTGAGTGCATGGAAAAGGCGAGGCTTATAGTTTTGCCTGTTTTTCACTACATAGATCCTAGTGATGTGGGGAATCTGAAGAAGAATTTTGGAGAAGCCTTTGTTAAACATGAAAAGCGTTACAAAGATAATATAGAGGAAGTATATAGATGGAAAGCTGCTTTGACACAAGTTGCTAAAATTGCTGGATGGGATTTACGAGACAAGTAAGAATTTCTTCACTTGACTGTACGATCACTTTCTTTTCTTGTCTTTTTGCTTTTGATTTTCTACTGGCTAGTGATATTTAAGTCAATCAAATTCCAACTTTGATAATTGAGGAACTTTTGCAAACTTTTGCAAAGTTTGATAATTGATGAGTTTCAGTTTTTCCTATAAATTTTCAAGTCAAAAATATTATATAAATCACACATAAGTTACTTTATGCATATTTGTTAAAGACAGCAAGTCACAAGTCCATCATTCTTGTCTAATTCCATTGTAGAAAATACAGCTAGTATTCCATTCATGCCCTCTAAACTTGTCTATTCTTAGTATTTTAATTTTTTTTAAAAGTAATTCACCAATATTCTTTGAGGTTTCACAAGATGACACTCATTTCCAAACATTTCAAGATATGACACTCTCGTTCTTGAAATTCTATGAAATACAGATAAGTTCATCTCCCCTCAAATCATTGCTTTTCTAATTGAATATTCCATTATATAAGACTGTTGTTATAAGAGGTGTGATGAACTTATTTGTTGCATCTGGGGTGGAGCCAGACCAGCAGGGTGGGCACAATTGCCCCCAACCCCACCCCTAAATTCCCTCAAGTTCTCTTAAAAATTAAGATTTCAGTTTTGTGTGTATAAAATATTCTTAATTTAAAATTTTTAATTGAAAATAACACTCTCCAAAAGCACAAAAAATCTTATTTGTAACCTTAAAATAATAACCTGATATACATTCACATTGAATTAAATTTCTGTCATTATCTAAAAAAAAAAATTATAACATGATATATTATCGCAAAATCCCCTAATCAATCTGCCCATTTTTATATGTTGTTGTTTTCAGAGTTCTTTGGAACTGCTATATACTTTAGTCTTTTAATTAACTCTCCCAATATAATCAAGGAAAAAAAATTCTTATTTGTAGCATAAAAATTATGACATGGTATGTTTACCATTTTGTCTAACCAATTTTTTGAATTTTACTTGTTGTTTTAAAACTTTTTTTTACATTGCTATATACTTTTTAAAGGACTTTAAAAAATCAAAGACATACATAGAACATTTTAAAAATTTTGAACATATGACCATACTATTAATACTTCCAAGTTAATTTATTTTTCATCTCACTTTTAAGCATTAAAATTATCTGTTTTACTTCTTTGAAATATATATATTATAGTCAGCTTAAATTATGATGTAGTTTAAACATAACAATGACGTCATACTAATTCCAATACTACTAGGTGCTGTCCAAAAAAAAAAAAAACCTCTAATACTAGGCTCAAATAAGAAATTGAAACCAATTACCAAAAAAAAAAAAAGTTATAACTTACATCTACACTATGTTTTCTTTATCAATCAATTTTTTTTTAATAAATTAACTTTTTTTTCTTATATTAAAAACATTTTTGGAATTATTTTTTTTCAATATTTTATTTTAATCTTGTCTCCATAAACCCAAATTCTGGCTCTGTCACAATTTACATTTATTAAACCCCAAGGTAAAAATGTCATTTCGTGAAATCTCAAGGGAAGATGGTGTATTTTGCCAAAAAAATAAATATCATTAATTCTCATATCCCACCCTCTCTCTCTCTCTCTCTGTCCCTTTCCTCTGTAGGTAAAACTAAGATCATCATAATACACTTTTATCTCTAATCCCAAAGGATGGTGGATCCAATAATGAAACTAGATAAAAAAAGATTGAGCATTTGATTTTATTTTGGTGCAACTTGGATGCCTGGAAATGGATGGTTGCTTTTATGGGTTTTGGTTTTCTTGCTCACATTTTTGTTGGACTAGTTGTGCTTATTTAGTTCATGTTTTCGTCTAATAGAGACATATATAATTCCTAATACTAAAGTTTTTAATTTGATAGAATTTCTTTTTGGGCTATGATTTTTTTTTTTGGTCGAAGGGCTATGAATCTTGATGTCAAATGGTTTTGGACTTTGTCTAAAACAAATTCGTGTATTTAAAGTCTATGATTTTTAATGATTTACCTAAACAATTACATTAGATTTGTGAGGATTGATGATTGATGTCAGTTGTTAGTGTATACATGTTAGCTTACTGGGCTTGGGCCCATTATAGTATTAAACTTGCCCTTCATTCTTATTGCTTATACTAAAAAAAAGATACGTCTATATAAAGACTCACTTTTACATTTTTTTTTTTACCCAAAATAATATACAGAAAAAATTACACAAAATAATAGCTCATTTTTATAGGTTAAATTACAATTCATGCTTAGTAATATTTGGTTTTGTTATTTTGAAAAATTTTAATTAAAAAAATTATAAATTAAGGAAAAAAATATTTATCTTTTCTTTTCCAAATTGAAAGAAAAAAAAAAGGGAAAGGAAATTTTTTTTAAAATCTCCTCTATAATACATAAGAGATTAAATTCTATAAGGACGTGGTGTAAAACCCATGTTTTACCCCTCCAATCCCAACATGCCACATCATCTTATCACATATTTAAGAATAAACACAATCACACCTAATCAATTCTAATACCCATATATAAATCCAACCAAATTAGAAATCTATCGAGATGTTATTAGGTGTGGTAGGATGTATTGAATTTTAATAAATTATAAGTAAAATGCTAATGTGGCAATCACTTATTGGATGGTGTAAAACATAGGTTTTACACCCCATCCTTATAGAATTTAATCTCAATACATAAATACAACAAAAATTTATACATATTTAACCCCAAAAAAAAAACTCCAACCAATTTTCTACACAATATTTTTTTTGAAACAACTTTTCTTTACCTTTCCATAATTTTCCCAACAAACAAACAACTTCCACACATTACGCCCTTCGCCATCACCAACAATTTGTTTGTGGCGCAAGGGATGCAAGTCACCCCAGAGCAAAACTCCATGACAATGCAACAGAGATGCGAGGCTTCAAACTCGGCGTGGAGCTTAGGCAAAAAAGGATGAATGGTCCAGCATCTTCCTCTCCATCTCCGCTCTATGCACCTTCTTCTTCTTCTTCACCAAGGCCTCTTTGCCCACCACCTTCATTGCGTAGATGTCACTTGCATTTTAAAAAGTTTGTATTAGTTTTTTAGATTTTTTAATTTTTAAAAATGTTTTTGGGGACAATAGCAATATGATCTTAAGCACTCGTTTAGGAGGATGGAATAAAATTAAATGGAAATGAATGAAAAAAATAATTTTAGAATATTCTTTCCCTTCCTTTATTTGAGAGAGTTTTAATGGAGGGAATGTAACCATTCTAATTTTTTACTAAAACTCTCAAAATACTCCTATATATTCAGCCATTTATTTTAAAATAGGGGTCTAATGGTAATATTTTCATAAAATGATTCCGTTTCTTTCCTTCTATGTTACTCCCAAACAAGGTTATTTACATTTCATTCATTTCCATTCCTTTATTTAAAACATTCAAACAAGGTTACTTAATTCAATTTCATTCATTTCTTTTTCATTTCTTTCCCTTACTTAAATACATTTCATTCATTTCCATTTCTTCATGACTATTCATTTCCATTCCATTCCCTTATAAACTCTCAAACGAAGCCTAATTGAAGACCTTAATTGAATAAATTTAAAATTTAAAATTTACACTCAATTGAATGGAAGTGAAGTTAGAGAACTAAATTGAATTTTGGTCAAAGTTAGATTATGCAAATTGTAATTTAGTCTTCTTTTATAATATGACAAATAGTGAATTTTCCTCCATTGAATTTTCATCGATAAATCTATAATTGGATTGTAGGGTTTAGAAAATGTTTAACTCTTGTAAAACCATATAACATGTAATTTGAACCCATCCTTTTTATATATTATTTTACTAGACCTGGCAAACGAGGTGGGTTGATCAGGTTTGGGTTCAACCTAGTTGAGTTTGGGTCAACTTGGTTTTGAGTTAGAAACAGTTGTCCTAAACGGGCCACAAAACCTATGACTCTCTTTTGAGGGCTAGGTCGACCCAATATCACCCATATCTTTTCACATTAATATATATATATATATATATATATAAAAAAAATCAATCACTCTATCTTCTCTTCCTTTTATAACAAATAAGGGAACTTATAAACAAAATCACTTAAAAATAAATGTTGAATAACACATAAAATAAAAAAAATAAAAAAAATTTGACAAAGTTGAATAATACATAAAATCATAAATGAACATAGTCCAAATTAAATAATACATAAATATTTAAAGTTATATGGTCCAAAGTTGTTTACTAATTTTATCATCATCACACATGAATAGAAAAACAAAAGCTATATTTGGACCATATCACATTAACAACCTCATCAAGTGCACCTATTGCATCCAAAATATAAATAAACTTAGATTATCTTCAAAGATATCTAAATATATAAAATGTTTACTTATATAAAAAAAAAAATATATATATATATATATATATAAAATGTTATGAAGAAAATATAACATATTGGGGAAAAGAAAAATAAGTAAATAATTAATATGAATTACATCTCAATTTACTTGAGAATTGTCCACCAAGTTGGCGAGTAATATTTTCAACTCCAATATAAAATTTTAATATAAATTAGTATTCAATAAACACATGTCAATAAAGAACTATATTTTTTATAACTATGACTATTCTATAAAGGAAATTAAATTAAGTAGAAGTGACAAAAAAAAAAAAAAAATGGAAGAAAAGAACAAAAAAGGACTCAAAATGAAAAGTTCATGTGTTGTTAAAAAATGGTCATCCTGCAAGACAACCTAACCTAGACTTTCACAAGATTGAATTGACTCATCTTTTCATGGGTCCAAAAAAACCCGATCCATGTTCATATATATATTTTCTCTTTGAGTTTAATTAGGTTAATGAGTTCAAGATCCATTTTGCCTGGTCTAATTTTGACATGTTGTGATGAAAAAATCCAGGAATAACTGCAATTATATTTTCAATTTCAAAAGCTTTATTGAAGGTTATTAATTTCATATTTAAAGATGTTGGCATATTTCAACCATTCTCGCCCAATACCACTATGTAGATTATTATTTTTTATGAGGCCACTACTTAGATCACATATTTGTGTGCGTGTGTGTAGAAATGCTTTGATAAGCAAGGACAACTGATTTGTTGAATCTTTTCTCTATATGGCCTTTGCTAACTCAACAAATTGTTGTCCTATGTTCATTGCAGACATGAGGCAAACGTTGTTGAAGAAATAGTTAGAAAGATATCTAATAAATTGATTTCTACATACTCAATTGTCCACAAGGATTTTGTTGGAATAAACTCTCGTATGGAGGAACTGGTGAATTTATTAGGCATGGGGTTGAATGATGTTCGCTTTATAGGGATTTGGGGAATGGGGGGATTGGGCAAAACAACTCTAGCACGAGTTGTTTATGATAGATTTCATTATTATTTTGAAGGCAGCAGCTTTCTTGCCAATGTTAGAGAAGAATGTGAAAAACATGGTTTAGTTCATTTACAGAAACAACTTCTTTCTGATATCTTGATTGAAAGAAATATTGATTTTTCAGATGTTCAATGGGGAAGTAATGTGATAGAGAAAAGATTATGTTATAAAAGTGTTCTTATCGTTCTTGATGATGTGGATCAACTTGATCAATTAGAAGCGTTAGCAGGCGAGCGAGTTTGGTTTGGTCGAGGGAGTAGAGTCATTATAACAACAAGAGATCAACATCTATTGATCAAACATGATGTGGCTGGAGCTGAAATATACAAGGCTAAGGAATTGAATAGTGATGAAGCTCTTCAACTCTTAAGTCGAAAAGCCTTCAAGAAAGACCATCCTTTAGAAGGTTATGTGGAGTTGTCCAAGAAAGCAATATGTTATGCTCAAGGCCTTCCTTTGGCTCTTGAAGTTTTGGGTTCCTTCTTGAAACATAGAAGCCTTGATGCATGGAAAAGTGCCCTAGGTAGACTAGCAGAAACTCCTCAAAAAAAAGTTTTGGATACACTCCAGATAAGTTTTGATGGCTTGGAAGAAACAGAGAAAAAAATATTTTTAGATATTGCTTGTTTCTTCAAAGGAGAAGATAAAGATCGTGTAACAAATATACTACAAACTCCTCATTACAAGCCAAGCATTGATATATATGTTCTTGTGGAAAAATCTCTCATAACCATCTTAGGGAGAAACTTGTGGATGCATGATTTACTGCAAGAATTGGGTCGGCAAATTGTTCATCACGAGTCCCTTGCACCTGGTAGTCGTAGTAGGTTGTGGCTCAAGGAGGATGTCCATCATGTACTGACATATGGCACAGTAAGTTGATTATGCAGAATTTTTCTCTTTATTTTTTTTCTTTTTCACTAGGTAGATGTATTGTATTTTTGCTTTCATTTTTTTCTAACATTTTATAAAATATTAGTTCATCAGTATTGTTTTTGCTTAAAATTTCAAAATCATTATACATTTGGAAAATTCTATTACTTTTTATAGTTGACTTGATGCTTCTCCAATTAGGGATCAGAAAACATTCATGGCATAATGTTGCGTTCACCTCAACCAGTAGAGCTGCAACTACACACTAAAGCTTTCAAAAAGATGAAAAATCTCAAATTTCTAATACTTGAGAATGCACATATTTTTGAACCGCTTGAATTTCTTCCCCATAGTTTAATATTTCTTGAGTGGCCGAATTATCCTTTTCATTGGCCATCTGAATATTTTCCTGAACAACTTGTTGCTATTGAGATGCCACATAGTCGCATTAGATTGCCAAAGCTAATCAAGCAGGTATGATTATGTATATTTTTAAATTGGGATTTTCTTAAAAATTTGTATTTCAAATTTTTTTGTAGTTAACTTTTGTTTTATTTTTTTCCCCTACAGGAGTGCCGATTAGAAAATTTGAAAGATGTCAATTTCCGCGGTTGTAAATTTATTAGGATATTACCTAAATTATGTGTCCCAAATTTAGAGAATTTGGACCTCACTAATTGTGAAAAATTAGTTAAATTACCTAAAATTTGGGCCCCAAATTTAGAGAATTTGGACCACAGTTATTGTGAAAATTTAGTTAAATTATCTAAATTATGGGTCCCAAATTTAGAGCCCGTTTGTTTAGGCGTTTACATTGCACAGAACGCCAGTTTCGCGAATCGCGATTCTAGGATTGTGTTTGGCTAAGCGATATCTGCAGGATTGCGTTTTCAATTCCGCAAATTTTCGCGATTCTGAAAATGAAGTTTTCTATTGCTTTTTCAGCACCGCACGGTTTGGACGATTGGGTTGCCGCTAACTGTTTCGGCTGAAAACCCAAATTAGCCTCAACTTCAGTAAATTATTTACCAAAATCCCAGCCTATCCCTTCACGATATATGTGTATCTCATCAATCTTGGTTCTCTCCTCATCAGTTTCACGATATTCACTTCTTTCTTCTCTGTTATTGCTCAGTTGCTCTCTCTGATTATCGTCGTTGTTATGCATCACGATTTCTAGTAAAAATTCTCCATTACCATCTCTGAAATAATTATATTGATTTGGGCTTTTGCATGTTAGTTTAGATGACTAATTAAACTCAAAATATTAGAACTTACATTGACTGAGGGATTTGTTGTTGCTGCTGTTTCTTTACTGGTTGTGAAGTTTTTAAAACAATTTCAGATAGATGGGGTTGATCAAAACCATTTGGATTGGATGGGATTAGTTTTTTCTTGTTGAATAGTATATGGGTTTGAAGAAAATTTTAGGTTGTTGTTGCTGCTGCTGTTTCTTTACTGGTTGTGAAGTTTTAAAAAAAATTTCAGATAGATGGGGTTGATCGAAAATTTCAGGTTGTTGTTCTATTGCTAGTGAAAGTTCAATATGGGTATGAAACACCCTTGAACGTTTAGACCCCAAATTACAAAATATCAATTCAAGTTTATAATCAAACAATTAATGTGCAGAACATGAACATAAGCCAAACACAGAATTGATAAACAATCTAAGCCAAATATAAACACATCCACAGCAGTAAATATAAAGGCAAAGATAAAGGGAAGGAAGATGCAAACACACGGACAACACATGATGTGTTATCGAAGAGGAAACCGAAGTCCTCGGCGTAAAACCTCTCCACCGCCCTCCAAACGGTCAAATAATCCACTAAAGAATGTAGTTGGGATACATGAATAGTAGAAGACCTTCCAAGCCTAATCTACCCAAATACCTAAGCCCTCCAAGCTTCTTGCTCCAACGAGGTTACGCCGAACCTATTTCTTCTTTAGCTTCCCGGATTCCGCTATAGCCCATAGCATCAACCAATATGAATTGGTCCCTTCCTAACTGCTTCCCAAAGCACCAAATAAACCTTCTCACAGATATGGGTATGGTGAGAAAAGGATTTGTTCAATAGCCTCTCAAGGATGTATCAATGGAGAGGAAGAGAGTAGAGGAATTTGTAGAGACTCTAAGGTAAAGATTAGGGATGAGGCAATCTTATTTTTCTCTAGGGTTTCTCTCACAAAAATTCTCTCTGGAAGCTCTCTCAATATGATGGGTATAAGGGTGTATATATAGTAGGATGAGAAGGGAATGCAAAATGTCAGTTTTTGCCAAACAGGGCAAATTGGCGACTTGGTCTCGCGGCTTGTCCAAGTCGCGAGTTCCAGTCGCGACGTAACGGCCTGGCCAGCCTGGACCTTTTGTCCTGTAGCGTGACAGCTGGCGCGACCCTTCAGCTTCCCAGTGTGCCTCTCACGTGCCAGCTTTTGGCGGCTTGCCAGTCATGATCCACCCGCGAGCCCTAGCCGCGAACCTCTGTTTTCTTGCACACTCTTGAGCTTTTCTTCACATCTTCTCACACACTACCCTTACAATTTTCCCACCTAAATACAGGGTTACTAAGTGCTAAATTACAAGCAAATTGGTCACGGAATAAAACCAATTAGATGGTTGATTAAATTCAACCTTACAGCTAGTTTTGTCGTTTACTAATCTAAACTAAAATGTATTGCTAGTTTATTACGTGTGAAATTGTTTTACCTATAACAGAGTATTGTTTGTAAGAGCATTGGAATTTTTACATATTGAGTTATATATACATAAAGAAGCATATCTGAAAGAAATGTGTATTTTAATTGATTGTTGTTGGATTGAAAAACTGAATGAGTTGAACCCAAGCTTAGTGCTCTATGAAATCCTTCAACTAATTAGGCTTTGTTGTATTACTTAGACTTTAGCCTCTGTAACAGCAGAGTTTCTGACTTTCTGTAGCTTTAGAAGTGCACCAAGTTTCTATCATTTCGGTAAAAAAAAAGAAGTGTACCAAGTTCTTTTCCATGAATTAATGCAACTCTTTGAAAGTGGAATTAATCATATTTTCTATAAGGGTACACTAGAGCCAATGAATAAAAGGTTTTTAATTGTTCTAAGAATTTTAAGTTGCAGATGCATATAATGGAGTTACTTTACTGGTTGTCTGATTTGGGCATTAGCCTTCCAATTTGTAAAAGACAATTTGAACTAAGCAAGGAATATATATATATATATATATATATATGGTGCTTTTGTAGTGAATCTTATGGAAGTTTCTGAATTTGATTAGAGGTTCTCAGTTTATCTAATATGTTTGATTGTTTAATGCATGCATATATATATATATATATATATATATATATAATTTACCACTTATTAGGAGTAAATATATAGAAGATAGTGAGGATCAAGCCATAATACAGTCAGTGTTCTAAGCATCAGTTATGATTTTGGGGAGATTAACTGGTTTTCAATTCCCAATTTCATTTGTTTTCTGTTTGGAAATTAGATAATGAAGGGATTGAACTAGAGTAATTGCTAGTTTTCAAGGAACTTAAGCTCTAGATTTTAACTACATATGATTTGATCAAGACATAGGTTGTTAGCTAATGCTGTTAAAGGGGAGTTGGTTACTCATATACTTTTTCAGTTTTTGGCAGCTTAGAATTATAGTCTGTTGTGGCTTTGGTGTTTGCTCTCATTGGTTTAATTGCAGACTGCAAAGATCTATACATAACAGTATTGGTTGCTGGAAAGGGTCAGGGGGAAGGTTGCTTTCATTGGTTTAACTGCAGACTACAAGAGTTGCCATTTAGGCTAGAGCTCATGGCCCTTTCTGTCTAATTTATGATATCTCTAAATTGTTGGACATGGTTGCTGTAGCTAGTTAGTACATTACTATATATATTCTTCTTAGAATTCATATCTTGGAGACAATCGTCTTTTGGTTGCCATTTGGCTGTCTTCTGACACAAGAAAAATGTTACTAGAATTCATTTTTCTTACTATTATATAAGGTAGTCCTTTTAGGTGTCTTTTCTTTTCAGCAGTTGATATGTTGTAGACCTTGAGGTAAATCAAAGAATTGAGATTAGGTACAGAGAGTGCAAACAATTCTATTATGCTTATAGAGGAAGGGTAAAATGTTATGGTGTTTGTTTTGTATTGAATTTCTTGATATTCAGACTTTGGTTTTACGTTTTCCAAAATTTGCTATGGTAAAGTGACAGATGATTTCCTGACTAGAGTGTGCCAGCAAGACATGATTTAATAACTAGATAGATGACTTCCTTGGTTATTAGAGTTGACCACGGTTTAGATTCTAGGTGCTTATTTTATTATATTGACTGTGAATGCATGATTTAAGTTAGTTTTATTATTCTACTTAACCTTTACTCTTAATGAATTATAGTTGCTACTTGTGTTTTGCATAATTTTATTAGAAAACATGATAGGGAAGATGAGGGATTCAATTGGGATGAACATGACTTGGACAGACCAAGAAGCAATAGTAGTGGAGAAGGTAGTAGTAGACAGGCAAACGTTGAAAATATACAAGATGAGGAGATGAAATTTGTTCGTGACAAAATAGCTCGATCCATTTGCGGGTTGTAAACAATATTTTTATTATTTATGTTTTGGTGTTTTGGTTTTTAATTTTTCGGATAAGAACTTTTATTATTATTATAATGGATTGTCATATTGTTGGCAATTAATATTTTAATATAATTATTTTCCTAATCATTTTAATATCTTTTTCTTGATGAGTTATTTTTAATATTTTAAATTTGATAAACTTCTCTCCATGAATTTCAACAACGAAAACATCATTATTGTTGTTATTATTAATGTAATTGTTAAGCTTAATTACATATTTTCAATAATAAAAAAACATTGATCACTGGAAAAATGACAATATAACCTTCAAAAAATAGTTAAGTCCTTTTTTGGAATTTACACTCAAAACAGCTATTTTTAAAACAGCTTATCCAAACGCTTAATATGACTTTAAAAATAGAAAACACATATTTTCACATTTTTACCAAACACTTATCTGTGGTTTTTAAAATAGAGTTTTCAAAACGCACGTTTTAAAAATGCTAATTTTTAAAACGCACATTTTGAAATAGCTTATCCAAACAGGCCCTTAAAGAGGTTGTTTCTCGATGGCTGTGAAAATTTAGTTGAGATTGATGAATACTTTGGATCTCTTGAAAAGCTTAAATGGTGGAGTCTCCTTGAGTGCAAAAAACTTCAATCTCTTCCAAGCCAACTCAGGTTGAAATCTCTTTATTCTCTTCATCTTTCTAGCTGCTCAAGGCTTGAGAAGTTCCCTAATTTTCATCAAGAAATGGAATGTTTAAAGTATTTAGATTTATATGAGAGTGGTATTAGAGAGGTGCCTTCATCAATCGAGCATCTCACTAAGCTTGAGGAATTATGCCTCCACAAATGCAAAAACCTTCGGGATCTTCCAGATAACATTTATAAATTGCAACAACTTTCGAAATTGTATACTAGTACTGCCAAATTGAGATTGACGAGCAATTCTTTTGATAGCTCTTCCGGATATGGGTTTGTGAAGATGAAAGAACTAGATTTCTTGTGCAAAAAAACCATAATTGAATTAGATCTTTTGATGAAGCCTGATTACTTCCCCACATTGGAAAGAATAAATCTATCTGATACCAATATTGTTACCATCCCTAAAAGCATTAGCAGATTTCCCAGATTAAAAGAACTTTCTATTTGGAATTGCAAGCTTCTTCGTGAAGTTCAAGGACTTCCCCAATCGATAATGTGGGTTAATGCACTCAATTGCAGGTTGTTGGATGCCCAATCACCAAGCGGGCTATTGATACAGGTCTCTCTCTTTCTTTAAGATATAAAGAAACAATTTTTGTTACTTTCTCTTAATACTTTACGAGATTTGCTAAATGAAAAATATTTTGAATTTTCTAATTGCATGCAGGTAATAGATATTGTGGGGATTTTACCACATAGAGTATGCGGTATTGCAAGAAGCAACAAATTAATAGATCCACAGTTCACCAATTACTTCTCATCTGAAACTGAATATGAAGAGGAGGACATTGCTCGTACTTTTTATATATGGGGAACTGAGATTCCAAAGTGGTTCAACCACCAAAGTGTTGGAAATTCCATATTGTTTTGGGTTGGTCGCAAATTTCCAAAATTGGCTTTTTGTATTGCTCCTAAACTTGTAACAGAGGCACTAGAGGAAGATGAGGCCAGTTTTGAATGCCTTGTTTACATTTCCATCAATGGTTGTGAAGAATGTATATATTGGCATTCATCTCTATTGGATAGAATATCTAATATTCTGTTATTATGTTCTCTACGTCAAAGGCATTTGCAACAGCAATTGAATGAATCAAATCCAACTGACCAGAATCATGTTGAGGTTACATATAGAACTTGTTTCAGAAGTGATTCTGTTCATAATTTTTCCGCTTTTGAGCCACCAATATGTTATCCCATCGGAAGGTTCGGGGTCCACGTAGAATGCACCTGTCCTCCTCAAGAATCTGCTATACCTAACTTGCCCCTTCTAACTACTGGACATGATGATGATGATGTTGTTGATTACATGCGTGAGTTGCCATTTTATGTATCTGATGATAAAGAAGAATATCAGTCTCCTCTGGTCCATGATGATGATGTTGATTACTGGCGTGAGTTGCCATTTTATGGATCTGATGATAAAGAAGAATATCAGTCTCCTCTGGTCCATGATGACACATCTATGTCGTGCATGAGTTGGCTAGTTGGGCCCACCACCAAGCTTTTTAAGCTATTTTGCTTTTGCTGCACCAGAGATTTTTCTTGAAACTGAGGCCCTTAGACCTTAACCATTAGTGGTGGGTTTTGTTTGTTTTCAACTTCAATGGCCCAGGACTTTGTTAACTTCACTCTCTATTCATCACCGAAGAAACCAAGGACATTTTGCTGAACTCTGAAGAAAAACGCCTCAAATCAAAAAATCCCATTGAAACTGTTTCTCCTCCGTCGTTTCCGTCTGGTTTCTTTTGCATTTGATGCCAAGGTATGTTTCCCTTTTTAGTAGCACTGTTTCATTTGCGTCTTTTACCCAATGGCAATGGATATCATATCAACTTAATAAGTATATATTGTGTTTCTGTAAAAAAAAAAAAAATAGGGAACTGAATAAGTTTCTGAACTAAAATTGTTATTTATAAAATAGTATTTCATTTTGGTTAATTGGTCTTATTTTTTTTGTTAATGCAGTTGACTGGGATGGTTGCAGTTGAAGTCACTGGTAGGCCCTAGATTTCCTTCTGCCTTGGATGCTAGCAAAGTCTTGTTTTCATTTGTATGATTTTGTGTTTCCTAGTTTTATTTACTCGTTTGGACTTAATTGGTTTCTTAATTTAAAAAATTATGTACACCAATCGCATAGAATCCTGACTTTTGTAGAAAATGTGCATCACTTTGAATTTTAGAAGCTACATTGAATTTGTTTGGCTGTGTACAAGATTGTTGAGATAAATTGTAAATGATTTGCATCACACCTAAATAGTCTCTAATAATTTACTAGGTTAGCTAGTCATTTAAGACATGCTAACCAAAAATTAAAGTGGCTGTGCATTTTAATGTCTTTGGTTGGGTATCTGGAAGAATATAGTTCGTATTTGACTTGTTGAAGAGGTGATTTTCAAAGATATAATCTAAAAGCACAAGTCTTTAATATTTTTTGTTCTTTCTCTATTAATTTGGAATATTTGATATAGTGAGGATCACATGGCCATAAATTTATTATTGTTGGCATAGCAACTATAGTGGCTGTTATAACTCTTTTATTCCTTTAAGTTTTTGCATTTAAAATGATCTTTCTATCCTTTAGATCCTCTACCCACATTATATAGCCAATTCTTTAAAGGTCAAACTAAATTTTCAAAGTAGTTTTGAGTCACTCTATTGCCATTAGAATACAAGACAAGCATTAACAGGAAACAGTCAGTCTTATGCAAGTAGAAAGGATAGTTGGAAAATGAAAATCAACATTTAATAGGTTATCCCACTTCTGAATTCTGCAGATGGTTGTGAGCAATAAGCATATCAAACTTCACAGCATACTGTGAACTGAAGACAAGGGCAGTCTAGCTAATTTTTTGTGGAACCTGTAAAAAAATCCTTTGATGGGCCCTCTACATTGAGGTAAACTTTGAAGCTCCTTCTCAGCACATTGATGAAGTCACTTAGACCCAGACTCGGCTTAACCTGCATTACAAATAACTCTTAAGTGGAGCAATACAAGATGAGACACATTGTCTCCTTCAAATTGGAGGAAATGACAAATCTTTCAAGTACTCAAAGAACTATCTCTTGGCATGCTTGTCCTCAGGTAAATAATATCCATTGAAATTTATCCATTTAAGAACTTGCCTCAATTCAACTTTCTGCATAAACAGCATATTTGATGAGAAAAAGAAGTATACCTTCTGTAATATAATGCAAAAGTTCCAATTTTCCTGTAGCCAGGTTTTTGTTATGAATTTCAGCTGTGATTCAGGTTGGCACTATATCTCACCTAACTTCACAAGCCACAAAATACATGGCCATAAACACTCTTCACAACTTAGAGAAACAAAGATTGATTATAAAAAAACTGCTAGTACCCATCCCAATACTTTAATTAAGTGTTGGGGGGGTGAAGGGAAGATTGATTGTCTCAGCAATAAAAATTCTGTTCAAGATTCATAAAATGTGTGGTATTCTAACATAAATACCCCAATACTAACCCCCTCCCCAAATCCCATACTAGAGAAAGGGGAAGCTTCACAATCATGCAGATAAACAATGTGGGTTTAGGACTCGCTTGATATTGTATTCAGATCATGTTTAATCAAGATATATGTGTGTGTGTATAAAACTGGATGTAGGTGTATTTTAAGGATTGATTTAATAGATGAAAATTAATTGTCGAAAGCTTTTTGTTTCTCTTTTTCTTTTGGGAGGAGGGGGGGATGGGGGGTGTTGAGGAGCTGAAGGACTAAGAGTCTTTTGTAGCATCATTCAAACTAGTTCAAGAGATTTCACAAACAATAAACTTGACCACACATGCTCGAGAGAAATTTTATTTGTTATTAAGGACTTCAAACCCTTGAAAACAAAGTGTCACAAGGTGCACCCCTGTTCAAGTTTTAAATTAGACAGGTCATTCACTAACTCCCAAAACCCAACTTCAATTCATAAATAACTTTTCATTACATGTCAAAAAAAGGCTTTTAAAAATTGTATATATGTATTATGCATCAAACTTGCAATTATAATATTGATACAATGACTACTTACCAACCCATGGAAATCAGAAACAAATTACTATCACATCTTGAAACAGAGGTTGGGTAAAGATTCACACTACTTTCTAGGAAGTTTTCATGTTAAATAAGAATTGAAAAGAAAATAGTACTTGAGTCAAGTGTGCATACTGGGGTAGCAACTTTCTTAATTTTTAATGAAATTATTTATCTATTAAAAAAAAAAGCAATGGGATTATTTGTTCTTACAAAAGCTATATGGCTGGTAGGAAATGGGAACTCAATTCCTAAGAACTATGAATTTTGGCTTAATGTAAGATCCATGCTTTTGATTTTTTTGACCAAGCTACCACACAATGAAATTGTGCATTAGTGAGGAATTGATATGCATCTCATGTATCTAACTCTATTATTTAGAAGAAGCCAACTCCTGGGTCGGGAAGTGCAGTTAAACTGGTTAGGCCCCGAATCAGTCAGGTCTCTTTATTGTCAACCAAGCCTACTGGCGTTTCTATAGTGAATGCTTATATGGAAGGAGCAGAACTCTGAGATATAGTTTTTAAATGTCGGCCGACCTATGGAAGCTTAAATCCTTTCTCAAAGTGGTTATTTTCCTCTGGAAAGTATTAAATGATAGTCTTTTAGCGAGAAGAGAGTTTACAACGAGGAATCTAATCACTGATGCTCTTTTTTCTTATGGTGATTTATAAGATGAATCCTTCTTGCTAAGTAAAGAGATTTCTTGCTTTTTACTTTTTTTTTTTGTAGTTTGTTTTTTATACTCCTTGGTTTGACTCTTCTCATCCAACCTGTCTATACTATCCTATGGCATGACCATGAATTTCTTAGATATGTTTTGCCTTAAACATGCAAGGAATCACAATGACTAGATTATCACTCCTATGCCTAAGCCTGCTCAAATTTATTAATAGCTTTATGCATTATCTGACATTTGAGGTCAGTATTAGAAAATTTTGTTCTCCACACTTTGTCAAGATGTTTCCATATTGCTAATGCTTTGTAATGATTTCCTTTGCCTCAACCCCTAGGCAACTATGGTGAAAAAATATTACATCAGGTGGTGCGCTACTGAACCCTCAAAGATAGTGGAAAACACTTTTGGAGCAATTGAATATAATACTTAGACCTAGAACTATTTTTGTATTTTAGGTTTAGTTGTACTCTATTTCCTTTTCTTATGCTATGGGTGAGCGTTAGTGCCATTCTTTTGTTTTTTAAGTGTCTCTCTCTCTCTCTCTCTCTCTCTGTTCCTCCCCCGCATCTAGACATTGAATTATTCCTGCACCTGCAATTTCTATTAGCAATTTAGGAATGGAAATCTACATAATCATTATTGGACTGCTAATAATCATGCTGGTGAAGTTTATTTTATGAAACAAGTTATCTAGCACCATTAGTTTTTCCTTGATAAGTATCTCATAAATGTATGCTTTTCTGCATAAACAGTTAAATGTTAGTATTGTTGTTTATCAACAAAGCTCAAGGGCTACTGCAGCTTCCTTTTGAAAAGTAGGGGTAAGATGTTGGATAGATAGATCTGATTGAAAAGTGAGAATAATGAACAAGGAAAATGTGAGAAAGCTCCTAATCAGGATGTTTAGCAAAAGAAAACTTGGGAAGATTTGGTTCTCACTTTTGTAGCTGGTATGCATTCTCTGAATACAACTTAGCCTTGGGCATGGTAGATACGTGTTTTGGCTTAACCATTAGATGTGGGTTTTGCTTGTTTTCAACTTCAATGGCCCAACTTTGTTAACTTCAGTCTCTATTCATCGTCGCAGAAACATTCTGATGAACTCTGAAGAAATATGCCTCAATCAAAATTTTTCATTGAAACTGTTTCTCCTATGTCGTTTTTGTCCCGTTTCTTTTGCATTTGATGGCAAGGTATGTTTCCTTTTTTAGTAGCACTGTTTCATTGGTATCTTTTACCCAATGACAATGGATATCATATCGACTTATAAGTATTTATTATGTTTCTATAAAAAAGAAATGGGAACTGAATAAGTTTTTGAACTTAAAATTATTATTTATAAAATAATTATTTCATTTCTATTAATTGATCTTTTTTTTTTGGGTAATGCAGATGACTAGGATGTTGTGGTTGAAGTCATTGGTAGGCCCCAGATTTCATCTGTATAATTTTGTGTTTTTTTAAACTAATTTGTCAAATTGAGATGCATAATTTCTGCTCAGCTTACCATGTGGCCTTCCGATGGCGAGGAAAAATCTTACATATGTTTCCTAGTTTTATTTATTCATTTGGACTTAATTAATTTCTTAATTTAAATTACGTACACCAATCGCATAGAATACTAACTTTTGTAGAAAATGTGTATCATTTTGAATTTTAGAAGCTACATTGATTTTTTTTGGCTGTGTACAAGATTGTTTGAGATAAATTGTAAATGATTTGCATTACAGCATCACACCTAAATGGTCTATAATAATTTACATGATTAGCCAAAAATTATAATGGCTGTGCATTTTAATGTCTTCGGTTGGATCTCTGGAATAATATAGTTCATCTTTGATTGGTTGAAGAGTGAATTTTCAAAGATACAATCTAAAAGCATAGGTCTGTAATATTTTTTGTTCTCTCTCTATTAATTAGGAATATTTGATATAGTGTGGATCCCAGGGCCATGATTTCATTATTGTTTGCATAACAACTGTAACGGCTGTTGTGAGCACTTATTTTCACTAGTCTAAAACTATATTAAACATGTCTTTACTTTTTTTTTTTTAAGTATTTATTGTGATAAATGATGTAGATTTATTAATTATGTATCATTAAAAAAAAGTTATGTCCAAAACTAAAACGAAAATAAATTTATGATCAAGAAAATTCATCTTTAATAACACTCTTTTATTCCTTAAGTTTTTGCATTTAAAATGGTCTTTCTATCATTTAGGATCCTCTGTCCACATTTTATACCCAATTCTCTAAAGGTCAAACCAAATTTTCAAAGTAGTTCCGAGTCACACTATTGCCCTTAGAATACAAGACAAGCATTAACGGGAAAGCTTCAATTTCAAGTCAGTCTTATGCAAGTAGAAAAGGATAGTTGGAACATGGAAATCAACATTTACTATGTTAACCCACTTCTGAATTTTGCAGATGGTTATGAGCTATAAGCATCTCAAACTTCATGGCATACTGTGAACTGAAGACAAGGGCAATCTAGCAAATTTTTTGTGGAACCTTTAAATAAAATCCTTTGATGGGCCCTCTACGCCAAGGTAAACTTGAAGCTCCTTCTTTGCACATTGATGTAGTCACCTAGACCCGACTTGGTTTAACCTGCATTACAAATAGCTCTTGAGTGAAGCAATACAGGATGAGACATATTGTCTCCTTCAAGTACTCAAAGAATTGTTTCTTGGCATGCTTGTCCTCAGGTAAATAATATCCACAAGCATTTGTCCATTTAAGAACTTGCCTCAATTCAACTTTCTGCATAAACAGCATATTTGATGAAAAAAAGTAGTTTACTTTCTGTGATCCAATGCTGAAGTTCCAGTTTACCCATTGCCAGATTTTTGTTATGAATTTTAGCTGTGATTCAGATTGGCACTATATGTCACTTAACTTCTCGAACCACAAAATACATGGCCATAAACACTCTTCACAACTTAGAGAAACAAGGATTGATTATAAGGAAACTTGTAGTACCCATCCCAATACTCAAAAGACAAAAAAAGGCTTTTAAAAATTGTATATATGTATTATGCATCGAACTTGCAATTATAATATTGATACAATTACTACTTACCAACCCATGGAAATCAGAAGCAAATTACTATCACATCTTGAAACAGAGGTTGGGTATAGATTCATACTACTTTCTAGGATGTTTTCAAGTTAATTTTTAATGAAATTATATATTTATCAAAAAAAGAAAAAAGAAATGGGATTATATGTTCCCACAGAAGCTAAATGGCTGGTAGGAAATGCGAACTTGATTCCTAATAACTGACTTTTGGCTTAATGTAAGATCCAATGTGACTGGCGGAAATTATCCACATATTACAAGGGCTTTTGATTTTTTTGACCAAGCTACCACACAATGAAATTGTGCATTAGTGAGGAATTGATATGCATCACATGTAGCTGACTCTATTAGTTAGAAGGAGCTAACTCCTAGGTCAGGAAGTGCAGTTAAACTAATTAGGCCCCAGGAATCAGTCAGGTCTCTTTACTGTCAACCAAGCCTTCTGGCTTCTCTATAGTGAATATTTATATGGAAGGAGCAAAACTTTGAGATATAGTTCTTAATTGTGGGCCGGCCTACGGAAGCTTAAATCCTTTCTCGAAGTGCTTATTTTCCTCTGGAAAGTATTAAATGATAGTCTTTCGGTAAGAAGAGAGTTTACAACTAGGAATCTAATCACTGATGATCTTTTTCCATATTGTGATTTATAAGAGGAATCCTTCTTGTTTTTTACTTTTTTATTAATTGTGTTAGACAGATATCTGTGGTTTTTTTTTATTTTTTTATTTATTATTATTATTTTTTTTTTTTATGTTTGGCTAAATGATCTCCTTGGTTTGACTTTTCGCATCCAGCCTGTCTATACCATCCTATGGCATGACTATGAATTTCTTAGGTATGTTTTGCTTCATTTTCAGGTACAATGTCCATTTTCTATAGTTTTATCTAGCAAAACCCTGAGGATTTTTTCAGTGTGTGTGATTGTAAACACATTGACTATCAGCTCTATGGGGATGTGGCAAATGCATCAAGTATGAAAAAAAAATACCTTTTGTATATTCTCTCCTCCTTTTATATTACATGCCTTTTCATGATCTTATAATTCAATTGCAATATAATTTTTCAGGGAGTTCGTGCCCTTAAACATGCAAAGAATTGCGATGCCTAGATTATCACTCCTATGCCTTAGCCTGCTCAAATTTATTAATAGCTTTATGTATTATCGGACATTCGAGGTCAGTATTTCCTATCCTCTAGCAAATGTTGTTTTCCACACTTTGTCAAGATGTTTCCATATTGATAACGCTTTGTAATGAGTCCCTTTGCCTCAACCCCAAGGTACCTATGGTGAAAAAATATTACATCAGGTGGTGCGCTACCAGACCCTTAAAGATGGTGGAAAACGCTTTTGTATCAATTGAATATAATACTTAGACCTAGAGCTATTTGTATCTTTGGTCTAGTTGTACTCTTGTTCCTTTTCTTCTGCTATGGGTGAGCATTAGGGCCATTTTTTTTGGTTTTTTAACTCTCTCTCTCTCTCTCTCTCTCTCTCTCTCTCTCTCTCTCTCTCTCTCTCTCTCTCTCTCTGTATGTGTTTTTCCACTGCTTCGAGACATTGATTGTTGCCTGCACGTGCAATTTCTATTACTAATTTAGGAATGGAAATCTACACAATCATTATTGGACTACTAAAAATCATGCTGGTGAATTTTATTTTATGAAATATGTTATCTTGCACCATTATTTTTTCCTTGATAAGTGTCTCATAAAATGTATGCTTTTCTACATAAACAGTTGAAGGTTAGTACTGTTATTTATCAACAATGCTCAAGTGCTACTGCAGCTTCCTTTTGAAAAATAGGGGTAAGATGTTGGATAGAGAGATCTGATTGAAAAGTGAGAACAATGAACTAGGAAAATGTGAGAAAGCTCCTAATCAAGATATTGAGCACAAGAAAACTTGTGAAGATTCAGCTCACTTTTGTAGTTTGGATGCATTCCCTGAAGACTACATATCAAAGTTAAAAGAGATGTGGAGGTAAAAGAAATCATTTTGTACATTTGTTTTAAAATTCAAGCCATTCAAAAATCTTAGTTTGTTCTCATTGTCTATAAATACTATTAAACTGAAGCGCCTAACTTTTTGTTGACCTTCTACAATTATGCCACGTAAGCTTTAGAAGTCTCACAAATTTACACATTACCATTATTAACTTTTTCTTATATGTGAATCATGTATATGATGGTTTCTGTAGCTCTCAGACCTCATGACCAATCTGCAAAAGGATCGGCCATCACTTAGCTGCCCAAGTAGCAATGGCTTTAGATTCCAGTCACAAGAATGGGAAAAACATGGGGCTTGCTCATAATCTCAACTTGACCAGCATGGATACTTTGAAGCAGCTCTCAATCTAAAGAAGAAAGTAAACCTCCTACAAATACTCAGGATTGCAAGAATTGAACCAGATGATGGATTTTACAGGTTAGACAACATTGTAAAAGCAATAATAAAGGGCATTGGGCACACCCCTAGGATAGAGTGCTATAAGGATTCAGATGGTAACAGACTAACAGCCAACTTTACAAAATCTACTTCTGTGTGGACGGTTCTGGGTCAGAAATCATCGAGTGTCCAGTGCCTCCGAAAGGAAGATGTGCTTCAAGTGTCCAGTTTCCTAAGTTCTAAAGATTGTGGTTGAGGACTAACTAGAGGAATATTTCTCCTATCATCATTTACTAGTTATAATCTGTTTATGTTTAGTCTTGGAACGAATTACTCTAATTTGTCACCTTCTCTATAATAAACCCTTGGCAAGCTTATGCATAATTCTAATTTGCGCAATAAGTCATCTTTTCTCTGTAGAAAGGTGTATTTCGTATTCAGAGAATTCCAGCTAGGAATTTAGACTCACTCCTAGAGGACATTATCAATTGAATGTAATGCCCTTTGGACTTAATATAGTTGCTAAAGTTTTTGGCCACAAACTAAAATCCAATTGGGTAGACCCAAAAGGCTAACCCAATTAAATAATTGGTTTTTATTTAATAAGAGTTATTAAATAAAGTAATTACCAAGGTAGTTAGTATGTACGTATGATGAAAAGAAAAGAAAACAGTTTTTCTCTACAAGGAGAAGAAGAATGATTTTTCTTTTGAGAATCAACGTACATAAAGACTGATTGAGAGACCACACTTCTTGGGCACCATATGGAATTGAGATGAAGATTAAAGGTATTCTCAAGTCTTGGTTTTTAATTTCACTGCATCAAGGTACGCTTTTTATTCTTTGTTCTAAAATTCAAGGTTACATGTTATTTCTCATGAATGAAGTAGATCTATGATTGTTGCTTCCGCTATGTGTTTTGTATGAGATGCAAAACCAGATTTTCCAACAATATAATTATATGAGCAAGATATTTCCTAAAATAAATTTTAAGTTTTATTCTAATGTTATAACTCACAACCAAACTTACGAATAAGTTTAGTTATTACATCACAACACATTTTATTCCTAATAATAAATATTACAATTCCTATCTCCATTTAGTGTACCAAATGTGCCCTAACTTTTCGTTACATGTCAAAAGGCAAAAAAAGACATTTAAAAATTGTTTACATGTATTATGCATCGAACTTGCAATTATAATATTAATACAATGACCACTTAGTACTTACCAACCCATGGAAAACAGAAGAAAATTACTATCACATCCTAAAACAGAGGTTGGTTGTAGATTCACATTACTTTCTAGGAAGTTTTCATGTTAAATAAGGAGTGAAAAGAAAATTGTACTTGAGTCAAGCTGCGTATTGGGGTAGCAACTTTCTTAATTTCTAATGAAATTATATATATATATATATATATATATAGCAATGGGATTATCTATTCTCATAGAAGCTAAATGGTTGGTAGGAAATGGGAGCTCAATTCCTATTAACTATGACTTTTGGCTCAATGTACAAAATGAGGTGTCTACACCTATTGTTAATGATAATTTGGATCTACAAAACCTCATAGGCATGGAGTGTGAGGATAAATAGGCCGAGCAAGAGTATTGGGCTGTGAGCCATGCCCGAGGACATGTAGGAGCCCGAGGATGGTCGAAAGGTTTGAGAAGCTGTGGGGTCGATAAGCCGAGGATAAGGGAAGATAATAACGGACAGGCAATAGTTCCCGAGGAGCCGAGCCTTCTCAGAAAGTATTATGGGAGGATAGAGCTCAGCTATCCCGGAAATTTTGTACAAAAGGGAACTATTCTTCTGAGGATAAATATCAAGGAAAGTAGCCAACAACAAAGGAGGAAATATCTGGGGAGAAGGCTGCCACCACCACATTAAATGCTCTACACCAAACCACCTAGCCTCAATTATGTGGAGATAACACCTGAATAGTGATATCTTAGTTTACAGCTATTCACAAAGCTTCCAAGAGGTTTATGATGGGACAAGCATCCAAGAGATCACCTATATGATCAACAAGTGAAAGGCTGGGATGAAGGATGGAAGGACTATATAAAGGAAAGGCCCCCGTGAAAAATGGTGGAGTTGATCGGAGAAGGAAGAAAAAAAAGAAAGAATGCCTTGTACTTAGATAAACTTGAGTGAATATAAGTACACTTCATCCTCAGACTTGATCGAGAAGTGTTATTTCTACTAAATTATGTTTTCTTATCTTCTTGGCACGAATCCAATCAATTAAGGCCCATACTTGATTTGCTGAGTCTTTTTCCTGTAAAACTCATTCTCTAACAAATATATTATTTTGGGCTTGTTGGGCCATCATCCATTGTTGATGGGCTGAGGGTCTAATTCCAGTCCTTACAGGGGCATATATAATAACCGAAAATTAAGTGAGGATGGCAAAGAGAATGTGCCATGCATGCATGTAAACCTAGATAATTAATAGAGATAGAAGTAGCTATAACAGATGAAGCTCCAATATTTGGTATTTTATGGATGTGAAAGTGTTATATTATAAGCTCTATTATGTAATACCTATCAAAAATTTTATGTTCAAAGTATAAAAGCAAGGTACTTTCTTTTCAAATTAGTATTTTGTGGATGTGGAAGCATTCGTCAACATATGATGACTTATAAGCACTGTATTGGACTCTTGGTAAATTTCATAACAACTGACTTGAAGGTTTTTGGACTTTCTTTTCAATTTGTGGACAAACTATTTCATCAATTTTTATTTTTTTTTTATTTTTTTTTTATTGTTAGTTAGCTCCAACAAATAGAAATCTAATATCAAAATATTAACTTGACATGACTTACTTATTTAAAAATTACATGCAATTGATTGCAATTTTTTCTTGGTGAGTTTTTGCTTTTGGAAAACATAAAAATATGTTTTCTTGCTTTCCGCCATGTCCATGGAGCACCCCCACGCTAAACCCACATCCCAAATACCCACTGTGTTTGAGTCACCACCACGAAAACCTTAAGCCCAACCAATCAGCCCACATCATAATTCAAAAACAGCCGCCTGAGCTGCCATGAGACTTGAAAAAAAAAAGTTTAACATAGTTCTTAACATCTTTTTATTCTTATTTCTTTCCATACATATAAAAGAATAAAAACGAAAAGAAAAAAAAAATCAACTCAATACAAGTTGAGTAATACAAAAATCCATAAATTTATAATCTAATACTATTAGTCTAATAATTTCAAAAATGAAAAAAAAATGTGTATATATTTTATACACAGAATTCACCAACTAAAACCTAGCATCTTAGGATTAGCTTGTAATCTTCATTTACAGATGCATGTGCACTATCATTCAACATGCACTTACTCATTGTTCTAAAAAGTAGATAACATAAAAGTGAATTACACAAAGATTTGCCACTTATGAAGAAAAAATTATGTAAGAGACCAATTATATTTAGTGTGCCAATTCATCATTGTGGGTCATTCCATTTTGCAAAGAAAAAGAAGGTTGCAATAATTGTTGAACTATTTAAAATTTGTATATACTTAGTTTTACACGTAACTTAATTTTTCTTATTGGGGTAAAATGAATTTTGTAAATATTTACATTGCTTTTAAAAGAAAATCTATTAGTTTTTTTTGCAATGTGGTATTATCATTGAGTTGTTCATTGAATTTTGTATTTGAATTAATGATAATAAGCTTTGGAATTGTAAAAGACTTTGGATTAGTTTCCAATGGATATGAAGTAGATTTAAATGAGAAACTAGTTGTTCTATGAGTTTAAAATAGTTTCAAATTAGAGGTATTTGACACAAATTAGGGTGAATTTGAAATCTACTTTGAAGCCCTTGGCACATAATTTGAATGGATTAGATCTTTTACATTAATAAGTTCAATTAATGTTGTGGGGGTGGACTAAATAAAAGCAGTTTGCTCATGGGCTTAGAGACAAAAAGGAAGGAAAAAGGTAAAGAAGAGCAAGATAGGCCCGGCATATGTAAATTCCCACCACCACCTCCAATTTTTCCACCTCCAATGCTGATGTGGCTGGATCTGGACTCTACACGTGGAATGACTATGAGCAAGGAAAAGAAACGTTGGCTGGGAGAAGGGATCTTTGGTTTGTGCCAATGGTGTGACCATCTTTGGAAGAGTGAGATTTGCACCTGACATGGACACCCAGCACTCATAAAAGGAGGATAGTGACCCTCTTTGGTCAGAGGTTATGAAATTCTTCCCTCCTTTTGGCTGTGCTTGTGTTGGACCACTGTTGGGGACGCATGCATTACTCTCAATGCTCCTGATGTCCCTTTTCTTATCCAAGTATTGCTCCTCACGTAGTAGCAGGGTCACTTTTCACGCCGCTATACTGACCTCAGCGTGCTTACTCTCTCTTCTCCAGCCACTACATAGTACAACAATTGTATTATGGTTCAAATGGGGGAATCACAGTTTGACATTTGTCTTGTGTACCTAGCAACATTCCTTGGACTATAAGAGGAACATGTTGCAAGACTATTAGGGCAAGAACAGGGATAGAACTGATAGGTCAAGAATGTATTGACCCATTTGGTAAATTAAATCAATTAATTAAGCCAAGTAAATCAATTAGATTCAATTACATGCGATATGCGTGGTAGCACAAACAAATCACTAAATAACTAAATGTAGCGGAAATTAAATTTGACATGGGTGATTTGTTTACGAATGGGGAAAACCACTGAAGCAAAACCCCACCGAGTGAATTTAAGGTCACAACTCCCGAGAATCCACTATTATCAAAACAAGTAGTTACAAGTAAAGGAATCTCAGTACCTTATACCAACCTACAGTTGAACCCTTACCCTAATACATAATTGGACTTATAATGTAGTGACAATCTCTCCTTTCAATACATGGATTAAAGTACGTCACTAACCAATCGATGCACGAATCCCAGTACGTGACTAGCACACCAACTTGAGAAAGATGTTGGTTGCAAAGTTTTTCAGTTCATCCACACGATGAAGATCAAGAAGCTCCTTGATTACAAAACCCTTGGTGCATAAACGCAGCAGCTTCTTAAAGAGAAAGATGAACTAGGGCAAATTGTCTTCGGTCACAATTTAAGTGAATAATCACTTTGCATCAAGTTACATCACCTTAGACGGCCCTTAAAATAATCCTTATATTTGTCATGGGTGCCATCAGCATAGATCCAAACATAAAGAGATGAATGCAACCAAGCAAGCTACTCAATATAGATCCAAACAACATATTAAGCTTCAAACACATCTCTCAAAAAGAAAAATGTAAAGAATTCATGATCCAAAATACACACACACACTAAACAAGTCTAACCAAATTTATATTTCAAAAACAAATCATGACAATTTAGTGAGTATACATTAACACATGTATTCCTTGTTATGGCCAAATCACATTGTATCTGCACATGTATCAAAAGTAGTAAAGAATATGTGTGTTGTGTGTGAAAACATCACAAGATTGCATAAGTGTCTCATGTTATGACAATTTGAGATATGAGAAAATCAATTTAACTCACACACAATCATAACTACTTGATGGGGACTATCACCTTCGAGGTATATCCTATAACTCCCACATCTCCTAGAAATACTCTTGCAACCATATTTAAGAGTATTTTGATTCTTTTTGCTTTTAGTTTTCTTTGCATATTTTTTCTTTTGAGCATATCATGCATGTGTATACAAGAGAGAGAAGAAATACCCAATTATGTTAAGTTTTAAACATCACAATTTTGCTATGTCTGAATATACAGATGTTTTTCATGATTGGTGGGCTTTAGTGGTGAGATGGTTATTTATGCCTTTCTCTTAGGATTGTTTAGTCCTTCCCGTAAAAAAGAGTTATATGAGTGTTAAGTACAAGAGATTACTTAATCTTACTCATCACAAACATGAGCCACAAAGCTCACTTGCTTAGTTGTGCATTTAGATGCTCATCTAAGATACAAAAGATACAAAGTTTAGAAAACTTTGTTTCAATGGCCATCCAAGGTACACAAGTACCAATGTACACAAAACACACATTTTTTTTTTTTATTTTATTATGAAAAACAAATAAAACAAAACTGAAAACAAGCAAACAAAAACATGTTAAACAAAGCAAACATAAAACTAGATGTAGATGCATGAGGAAGGAGGAGAAGGAGAAAGGATCACTCCATGGATATCACACCAATGTTTTGGCGTAGGAATTCAAACCGTTTACTATCAAGAGGCTTAGTGAACAAATCAGCCTTCTGATCATCAGTGTAAATGAACTCAAGAGTGAGAGTACCATCTTCGACAAGTTCTCGAATGAAGTGATGTCGAATCTCTATGTGTTTTGTTCGAGAATGTTGAACAGGATTTTTAGAGATGTTATTGGCATTGGTATTGTCACAGTAGATGGTAAGATATTCTTGACGAATACCATAATCAAGGAGGAGTTTTTGCATCCACAGGAGTTGGGTGCAGCAACTACCGGTAGTAATGTATTCAGCCTCAACAATAGATAAAGAGATGGAATTCTGCTTTTTGCTCATCCAGGAGACAAGATTATTACCCACATAAAAGCAACCCCCTGAAGTACTCTTTCTATCATAGCATTCCCAGCCCAGTCTGAATCAGAATACCCAGCTAAGACATCATTGGTGTCCTTGCTATACCACATGCCAAAATTGGCAGTGGATTTGACATACTTTATGATTCTTTTCAAAGCAATCATATGAGATTCTTTGGGTTTAGCCTGATATCTAGCACACACTCCCACATTGTAACTAATGTCAGGTCTACTTGAAGTAAGGTAAAGGAGACTACCTATCATGCTTCTATATAGAGAAGAATCAACACTTTTTCCTAACAAGTCAACAGTGAGTTTAACATTTGGGCTCATGGGGGTTCTAACAGAACTAGCAGATTCCAATCCAAACTTTTTCACAAGATTTTTAGCATATTTAGATTGAGATATGAATATACCTGACTCTTGCTGACGGATCTGCAATCCAAGGAAGTGATTCAACTCTCCAATCATGCTCATCTCGAACTCAGCTTGCATGAGTTTGGAAAAATTATGAGCAAGTTCATCCTTCGTAGACCCGAAGATGATATCATCAACATAGACTTGAGCAACTATCAACTCGCCATCTTCCCTTTTGATAAAGAGTGTTTGATCAACTTGTCCTCTTGTGAAACCATGTGAGACCAAGTATTGTGTAAGCCGGTCATACCAAGCTCTGGGTGCTTACTTTAATCCATAGAGTGCCTTCTTGAGGTACAACACATGATCCGAAAAGTGTGGATCAATGAATCCTTTAGGCTGAGCCACATAGACATCTTCTTTAAGGAACCCATTCAAGAATGCAGTCTTTACATCCATTTGGTAAAGCTTGAACTTCAAGTGACATGCCAGGGCTAGGAGAATCCTAATGGATTCCATATGAGCTACAGGAGCAAATGTCTCATCATAGTCTACTCCTTCCATTTGGGAGTATCCTTGAGCCACAAGACGAGCCTTGTTGCAGATCACATTTCCCTCTTTATCAGTTTTATTGTGGAATATCCACTTTGTGCCAATGATGTGCTCTCCTTCCAGTCTAGGTACTAGGGTCCAAACATCATTCCTTCGAAACTGAAGCAGTTGATCATGCATAGTCTCAACCCAGCTTTCATCCTGGAGAGCTTCCTCAACCTTGGTGGGTTCAACCTGCGACAAATAGCAAGAATAAGACATAAAGTTAGCAACAAATTTATCAACTACACGCTTTCTTAGTGTAAGTTCATTCATATTTCTCACAATAACTTCAGGAGGATGATTCAACTTGATCCTTGAGGAAGGTCCTTTCTCTTCATGAGATTCAAAATCGGGTGAGGTAGGAATGTTTGTGATAGGCCAAAAACGTATTGACCCCTTGTGATTTAAATTAATTGATTAATTAGCCAAGTTATTAATTAATCAAATTAACATGCAAAGCGCGTGGTAGCACAAACAAATCACCAATTAAACTAAGTGCAGCGGAAAATAAATTTGACATGGTGATTTGTTTACGAATGGGGAAAACCTACACGGCAAAAACCCCACCGGGTGATTTTAAGGTCACCACTCTTGAAATTCCACTATTATCACAACAAGCGGTTACAAGTAAAGGAATCTCAGTACCTTATACCAACCTACAGTTGAACCCTTACCCCAATACCCAATTGGACTTGTTCTGTAGTGACAATTTCTCCTTTTGATGCACGGCTCCCAAGTACGTGACTAACCAATTGCGCGGATCCCAGTACGCGACTTCAATCACCAACTAGAGAAGGTTGTTGGCTGCAAAGTTCTTCAGTTCATCCCAACGATGAAGATCAAGAAGATGCTTGGTCACAACAACTTCTTCAAGAATGATGAACTAGGGCAAAACTTTGTCTCCGGTCACAATTTGCTTGAACAAACTTTGCTCAATGCTTGTGCAACTTGTGAACATTTTGATGGCCCTTAAAACAATCCTTTTATATGTCTAGGGTTAGGAGAAAAGAAGGCCTAAACACATAAGCACGGATTCCAAGAAAATCAGATCTGAATTCTGAATTTCTTAGACCTCGATAGATAGGAGGTGTTGAGCAGCTGTCGAGTAGGTGTCGAGCACACGGGCTGAACAACTTCTTAAACTTCGACACATGCTAGCTGTCAAGCTTTAGTAAACTTACACTTCTCAGCTTGTTTCTTGGACAGACTTGATGATTTCAACACTTGATCTTGAAACATAGTTTCTTGAAGTATTAAAAATACCTAGATCTACCCAATTACAAGTAAAGTGCATTTTGTCAAAAGGATTAGCCAGTTACATAAAAGAACGACATATGTTCTTAACAAGTGAACCACATATGTCCTAACAGTTTGTTGAGACTTCTACAACACTTGGAGTACTTGGACATACAGGCTCTTGATCAACTATTTCTTGAACAACCTTAGGCTTAGGAGGAAGAATTTCCTTAGGTATCTCCTCACTAATTTTCTCATAATTAGAATCTGAAGTTTCATGAATAACAACGTTGACTGTTTCCATCACCTTCTTGGTTCTTTTGTTGTATACCCGATAAGCTTTACTAGTGGAGGAGTATCCCAAAAATATTCTTTTATCGCTTCAAGAATCAAAATTTTCTACATTCTCTCTATAGGATGAAGCAAGTATTTCCAAAGATTTTGAAATACTTCACATTTGCCTTTCTTTCCACAACTCATAGGGAGTCTTCTTGGTATCGGGTCTAAAATACACCCTATTAACCGTATGACATACGGTGTTGACGGCTTCTCCCCATAAATTTCTAGCCACATCCTTGTTGTGTAGCATGGCTCTAGCCATCTCCTGAATGACTTTGTTCTTCTTTCTACTACACCATTTTGCTGAGGAGTAATAGGTGTAGATAATTCTTGAGATATTCCAGATTTAGTGCAAAAGGATTCCATGTATGAGTTCTTGAATTCTTTACCATGATTACTTCGAATTCGATCAATCTTCAAGTTCTTCTTGTTTTTTAATCTTGTACACAAGGTTTCAATGTGCTCAGGAGCATCTGACTTAGATCTTAGAAGAATGACCCAAGTATACTTGGTGAAATCATCTACCACAACCATGATATATCTCTTTCCTCTAAGAGAATCAGTTCTAGTTGGACCCATGAGATCCAAATGTAGTAGCTCTAAAGGTCTAGATGTAGCTAATATCTGAGTGCCCAGATGTTTTGCTTTTGTCTGTTTCACAAGCTAACACGGTCCACACACAACATTGTTAACTCTGCTGAGCTTTGGTATCCCTAAAACTGATTCATGCTTAGATACAATTGACAGATGTTTGTAGCTAGCATGTCCCATCCTTTGGTGCCAGAAGTCTTCATTTGGCAAACGAATGCTATTGCACATAATATCAGCATCAGGTACCAATCCATATCAGTTATCCAAAGTGCAAACACCGCTAATGAGTTTTTTCCCAGACTCATTCAACACAAAGCATTTCCCTTTTGAGAATAGCACCATAAAGGCTTGATCACATATCTGACTTATACTCAACAAGTTCACTCCTAGACCTTCTACATATAACATATTTGAAATGTCTGGCAGTCCAGGTAGAGAGATGGTTCCCTTTCCTTTTATCTGTGACTTATCCCATCACCAAAAGTGACATTTTCACCTTTCTTGGACTCGAAAACCTTAAAGAAAGAGTGGTCTTCAGTTATGTGTCGTGAGCAACCACTGTCAGGGTACCACAAACATGTATCCATTACCTTGAATGCAGACTTCATCATAAAGCACACCCCATGCTTAGATGATAAATCTGTAGGAATGGTGTTTTCTCTCACCTTCACTCTTCTCAGATGAACTCCTCTGCACATTTTCATTCTGAGACAGTCTAGTTTCTTCTTTGTCACAATAAGATCTTTTTCAATAATCATCATGATAGCTTTCAAATAACTTTTAGACTTACATTTTCTGAGACACTCAATCAAATAGAGATTAGAAAAACAAGATGTATTTGAAACAAAAGATCTTTTCATATCGTTTGCAGCCATGACAACAGGAGTTAGTGGATCACACAACAAAGATTAGCCCTAATTAGAATGTGCCCACTCTGATACCACTTGATAGGCCAAAAATATATTGACCCATTTGGTAAATTAATCAATTAATTAGCCAAGTTAATTAATTAGATTCAATTACATGCAATACACGTGGTAGCATAAACAAATCACCAAATAACTAAATGCAACGGAAAATAAATTTGACACAGGTGATTTGTTTATGAATGGGGAAAACCACCAACGCAAAACCCCACCGGGTGAATTTAAGGTCACCACTCCTGAGAATCCACTATTATCAAAACAAGCGGTTACAAGTAAAGGAATCCAAGTACCTTATACCAACCTACAATTGAACCCTTACCCCAATACACAATTGGACTTGTAATGTAGTGACAATCTCTCCTTTCAATGCATGGCTCCAAGTACGTGACTAACCAATCGATGGACGGATCCTAGTATGTGACTAACACACCAACTTGAGAAAGATATTGACTGCAAAGTTCTTCAGTTCATCCAGATGATGAAGATCAAGAAGCTCCTTGGTTACAAAACCCTTGGCGTACAAACGCAGCAGCTTCTTCAAGAGAAAGATGAACTAGGGCAAATTGTCTCCGATCACAATTTGAGTGAATAATCACTTTGCATCAAGTTGCATCACCTTAGACGGCCCTTAAAATAATCCTTATATATGTCTAGGGTTGTGAGAAAAGAAACCCTACACAAATAGCTTGGATATGCGTGAAAAACAGATTTGGAAATTTGAATTTTGTAATTCTCGATAGATACAGCTTCTGTCGAGAGTTGTCAAGAATTAAATATTAAATCTCAATAGTTACATCTGTCAAGCTATTTGCCGAGCTTTAATGAGCAGCAGTTCTTCACTTGATTCTTGGACAGATTTGCATGGCTTCAATACTAGACTTGAACTCTTGTTCCTTGAAGTATTAAACACATCCTAGATCTACCCAATTACAAGTAAAGTGTATTTTGTCAAAGGATTAGCCAATTCTACATGACATATGTTCTAACAAGTTCCACATATGTCCTAACAAGAACAATAGAGAAAAAGGGTAGAGAGTTTCTAAGAAAGTGAGGTAGAGAAAAGACCTCTCCTTTAGCAAGAACATCACCGCTATACAAGAGAAACCTCCATTTTCACATAATAAAAAGCTTGACAAAGTAAGGGACATTCACTCTTACTCACCCGTGGTTTTTCATCCCTTTGAAAGGGTTTTCCACATACATTCCATTGTCATCTTTATTTCCTTGCACTACTTTCTTTTTCTCTTGATGTTATGATGTTGAAGTTTCCATTTTTATCTTTCTTGAGTTTTTTCATCAAAATGTATGTTAGATATCTCATACACTTTTTCACAAGAGTTTTACAAATCTAACTTGTACGTACAGATCCTGAGTTTGAAATCTCTTGTACCACCTTGGGGATAGCCTCATCTATAAAAAAAAAAATGTGATGTAAGATTACCATGGTTTTAAAAACTGGACCGGACCGGCCGGTCTGATCGGTTCAACCGGGAACCGGCCTTCAATCCGGTCCGGTTATGGTAAAAAACCGAAAATAGCTTAAAAACCGGTAAATAGTACAAACCGGTCGGTTCAACCTGAGAACCAAAAATCGGCATGGTCGAACCGGTTTTGCTATGGTGGTCTGTCCTGTCTCTCTCTCACGTTACAGTTTTAGTCAATATCGGCCGAAATCAAAATTCAGCCGGAATGTATTTCTCACTCTCTCAAAGAAAAACCAGTACAAGTTCACCTAAAATACTACTAATATAAAGGAAATGCACGCACAAACACAAACCTGTACAGGTACGCCTAAAAAACCAAGCGAATGGAGGTTGAAAATTGTCCAAGAGAAAAAAAACTCATGAATATTGCTCAAAAAATGTTGAAGTTTCAGGCGGAAACTTCCTTATTTCTCATGAGGAAGACAAAACAGAGAGAGGGGGAAAACGAAAAGATGAAAAAAAAGATAAGAAAAAAGAGAACTAGAGAAGTCAAAAAGCAAATGAAGGTGTTGGAACTTGGATCATGGAGCTGGAGGCATTTATGATTTATCTGATTTGTGGCCCACGTTTCTCCACCTAGCACCATCTTACAATTTTAATTTATTCTCTCAATTTATTTGTATTTTGAATATATTTAAAGTGTAATACATAATTATTAATTTATTTAAATTTGGATGGTAAATGGTGGTGGTGGTCTCTGGCGGTTGTGGTGGGTGGTGGCTGGCTATGGTGCGATGGTGGCTGTGTATGTTGAGAGGAGAGACAAGGGAGAAAAAAATAATTATTTAAATGAACTAAGAAATAAAGATTTTGTGGGTTCTAGTTAGCTCAACTGGTAAAGTCTCTAATGATTGAATAAGAGATTTGGGGTTCAATCCCCGGCTAGTCTAAAATTGTTAAGTGAAATTGTTGAAATTTTATCATGCTAAGGATGATTGTTTTGTAATGTTATTATGTTAAATTTTTTAAAAAGATGTTATATATTTATATACTTGTATTTTTTTTAAAGGAAACATATTTATTACTATTGGTTTGTTAGTTTTAGTATATTAAAAAACTATTAATTATTTATATAATTTAAATAAATAATAATTAAATTATTTATGACATCACCGGTTCTACCATCTGTCGGACCTCGGTCCGACCATAAAACCGATAATTAGCTCATTTTTCGGTTCTTTCACTGTACCAATTTTTAAAACCATGAAGATTACCACCATTTAATTAGGTGATGAGATTAGAGAAATTTGAAATATTTTGTAATCTTAGATAATATTCTCATTATGATGATATGACCTTAATGTGATGCATATCACAGCAAGCTAAACACTCCCTTATATGTGATGTTGCTATTCAATGTGATGTTACGATAATTTGATATTTTAATTATATATTAGATGTATTATACCCACAAAGAAAAATGTACAAGTATTGTAGACTTTCTAATGTGGCTTAAACAAGAATAATGCTACAAATATAACAATTTTCACAACATGTTGACAAATTATAATTGGAGTTTATTTGTGTTCATCAATGACATTACTTTTTAACTTATCATTAAAAATTTGACTATTTGTTAGTTACAAATTTTTATTTGTACCTCTAGAGTTGTTTTAAAAACCTCTTAAAGCTAATGAAAAAGAGTTCATTTTTTGTTCCCTTAGCTTATTTTGTGCTTAAATCTATTTATCTCACCCTTTAATAACTAAAAAAACAAAAAACAAATAAACTACTATTTCGTTTATAAGTAAGAGCATTTTTAGCAATTTTTCCAAATTTTTGTATTTTTTTGAGAAGAAGTAGCAGATACTTTTACTAATTACTTTTTCAAATACACTTTCTAATGGACTCTTTATCATTTTTTTAATCTCATTTAAATATTATTTCTTTGTTTATTATTTATTATTTAATATTTTTTATCATTCATTTATATTCATTTCCAAAAAAAAAAAAAAATTAAATTTTCAACAGTTATATTTTTTAAATCTTCTAATGATAATATTTTCCAAAATTTCAATCTTTTTTGTTCACAATTTAATTTTAATTTCCACATTTATATTATTTATTTTTTCATCTTTATCAAATCAATGTTAATTTGGTGCAAGTCCTTTAAAAATTATATGTTATTTAAAATTTATCAAATCTATATAAATTGGAATAAATTTATTCATTAATATTTTCCTGATGTTATCTTTTAATTTTTAGTAATCATTAACTTATTAATTACTCTTTCTATTTTATTTGAAGAAAAACCTATCTAAATCTTTTTTATTTATTTTATAATTAAACCTATCTAATCTTAATTTAAGGGATTATTGATATCATTGTTCTTTTGTTAAAGAGAGCTGGTGTGTTTGTGTTTCTTATTTGTGTGATGAAGTATAGACAATGAGATATTTTAAATTTAAAAAAAAAAAAAAGAAAAAAAAAAGCCACACACACCTGTTTTCACTTGACTTTGACATGTTTTTTAGGTTTTTTATTTTTTGAGAAACCTGTTTCAGTTAAATACCTGCCACATTTTCAAACTTTAATATATATCATTTTTTTAAATAAACTTTTTTAAAGGCCTTTAAATGTATATAACTTGTGCTATCAAAAAAAAAAAAAAAAAGTTTATAACTATAGCAAGTGTAATGTAATTTATTGTTTTAATTGTGTGTGTTAGGAATGAATGAAATGAACTCTAAATGCATTAATTTTGGCTAATTATATTAGTATATTACAAATTTAGTAGAATATTTTACATAATTAAAGGATATTTATTTAGTATTTGAGGTAAATTATGACAAATATCATCTAATCTTCAATCAAGATATATACTTTTAACATTTTAGATTCTATTTTTGTTAAGATTATTAAAAATTTCATAATTATTTTATTTATTTTCATATTAACTAATTATGATATCATCACGGTTTGACTTCAGTCGGACCTTAGTCGAACCTCAAAAACCTTAAACCTCTTCCTTTTACGGTTTTTTGAACGGTCTGGATTTTAAGACCATGGTTGTCAACCACCTTTTTCTTAGGATGCCTTGGGCTTGTATTTGAATTTAATCAATTTTTTAATGGGCGGACAAACCAATGTCCGCCACTCCTCCAGCTTTTATAATTTTTTTCTTTTATTTTTTTAAATTTTATAAATGATAGACTATATAAATGGATTTGGATATTAAAAAAACAAATTATTGGGATCAAATAAAAAATACGGTTTCAGGGGTTGAGATTGCAGCAGCAACATTGTGATGGTTGGGATGGTGAGAGGAGAGAAAGGAAAGAGGAGAGAGTAAAAAATAAATATAAAAATGAAGTAAGAGGAAATAAAGGAGAGAGGAGAGAAAATAAATAAATAAATGAAGTAAAAGATAGAGTATTGAGTTTGAGATGAGTGCATCAAAAACACGAATAGCTAAACTAGAGAAAGTAGAGTTTTTTAGGTTAGTTTAGCCAAATATTTGAGAAGATTGATGTGAATGCTCTAAGATACCAATTATATTTAGTATGCAAATTTGTCATTGTGGATCGTTCTATTTTGGAAAGAAAAAGAAGGTAGCAATAGTTGTTGAACTATTTAAAATTTTTATATACTTAGTTGCCCATAACTTAATTTTTCTTATTGGGGTAAAATGAATTTTTTAAACATTTACATTGCTTTTTTAAAATAAAATAAATTGAAATGGTACAACTAGTTTTTTGCAATATGGTATTATCAATGAATTTTTCATTGAATTTTGTTTTTGAATTAATGATAATAAGTTTTGGAATTGTAAAAGACTTTGGATTAGTTTCAAATGCATATGAAGTAGATTTAAATGAGAAACTAGTTGTTCTATGAGTTGTAAATAGTTTCAAATTAGAGGTATTTGACACAAAATTAGGGTGAATTTGAAATCTACTTGGAAACCCTTGGCACATAATTTGAATGAATTAGATAATTTAGATCTATTACATTAATAAGTTCAATTAATGATGTGGGGGTGGACTAGATAAAGCAGTTTGCCCTTGGGCTTAGAGACAAAAAGGAAGGAAAAAGGCAAAGAAGTGCAAGACAGGCCCAACATATGTAAATTCTCACCATCACCTCCAATTTTTCCACTTATCCAGCATAACTAAGACCCCTCCTACCATCCAATCAGCATCTAGAGCAACCCAATCCTCATAAGAACAGCTCCACAAGTTGTAAACCATCTACCCATAACAGTAAGTTTCATTTCTTCTAAATACTACATCACTCTTCCAATCACGTAACAGATTTCTCACCACGAGACACTTCTAAGCGTTGCTCAAACCTCTAACATTTCACGAGATAATTTTAAGGTTTGTAAAGACAATTATCTCCCACACCCTACGACTACGCAACCAGCTCATTATCTTTCATCATAATTAACTGAGGAAATCAAATTCCTCAATTCTCTCCTGACCTTGTTCTTAGATTTTGCTGTGGAATTACTTCTAGTAGCTTCCTTGTTCAACAAATTGGCTGCCTCCATCTTTGTTTCTAGCCATTGTAACAGAGCAATACACATCTTCTCATATTGAATCAAAGGAAGCCCAACGAGTTTACTAAAGCCACAAATTCTATTTTCACCCACCTTGAAATCTAAATGATCATCAATACACACTACCTGATTTGCACAATCCAACACCCCATCAAAGCCAACTCGACTAGTAGGAATGATCATCATCAGAGGACTACAATCCAAACAAAATTGTCACCCCCACCTGAACCCAACTTTGAAAAATCAACTTCACTCTCCACCAAACCACTCTCCCCAACAAATATTAAATTCAGACCGCAATATTATGAAATTCCCTTTACAACTTGCATTCCTTTCCAATTCACCGCTACATGTCATGTTGCCAAGCCATTGCATTTTACTTATCCCACAAAAATGGTTATTGCTACTAATGCAGTTTACTTCAAACAATAACATCGGCCTCTTGAACATTGGTTTTAGGGGTATTTTGGACATTGGCTCTAGGGATATTTTGGACATTTAAAGCGTATTTTAGTGATTTTGGCCGTTCCAACTTACAAAGATATTTTGGTTTTTTATAGTGGTTTTGAGGTATTTTAAAGGTTTTTTTGGTATTTTAGTCATTCTTATTTGTAAAATAAAATTTATTAGTATGGGCAATTTTGTTAATTGCATAAATTATTATATCTTTACCAAAAGTAATGTAAGATTAATCCCAAGTGGTTCCTAAGATCTCATGATATCAAAGAGATCCTGAGTTCAAAATCTTTTGTCAGCATCTTGGAGATAATCTTATCTACAAAAAAAAGTAATGTAAAATTACCCCCATTTAATAAGGTAATGAGATTAGAGTTATGTGAAATATTTTGTAATATTCTCAATGTGATGTTATGGTGATTTGATATTTCATGTTAATTATTTATTAGATGTATTATACCCACACACAAAAATGTAGGAGTATTGTAGAATTTCTAATGTGACTTTAAAAAGAATAATATTACAAACACAATAGTTTTCACAACATTTGTGTTGACAAATTCTTATTGGTGTTTATTTACGCCAATTAATGACATTACTTTTTTACTTATCATTAAAAACTTGACATTTTGATAGTTATATATATATATATATATATATATATATTTTTTTTTTTTTTTTTTTTTGGTACCTTAGCTTATTTTGTGCTTAAATCTATTTATCTCGGCCTTTAATAATTAAAAAAAAAAAACAAATAAACTAGTTTTTCGTTTTAAAGTAAGAGCATTTTTAGTAGTCTCTCCAAATTTTTGTACAGTTTGGAAAGTAGACAATTACTTTTGTCTTTTACTTTTTTTTTTTTTTAATATACTCTCCAACAGACTTTTTATCATTTTTTTTATCTCATTTAAATATTATTTCTTCATTCATTCTTTAATATTCTTTTATTATTTTAAATTTTTTTTTGTCATTCATTTATACTCATTCCCAAAAATTAAAATTTTCAAATTTCCGATAGTTTTATCTTTTAAATCTTCTAATAGTAATTGTGGGGCCCGTGGGCCTGGTGACCTCGACCCATTTTGCATTTGGCCCAAGGCCCATGCCGAGGAAGGACGATTGTCCGAGGATGGTGTATGAAGACCTATGCTTTTTTGGATCCACGCCGAGGACATCCCTGTCCTCGGCGTACCGAGGCTAATTCCAGGTGGGGGAACGGGCCAGGAACAGGTTGTCACCTCCACACTAAATACACTCACCTAACCCCCTGGCCGCATTAATGGGGATGTAACCCCTAGACAGGGTAACATTGGTCCTCGTGAACTACTCGAGTACTGATAAGGCCTCTGATGGGACGGACGGTCAGAGGGAAGGCAAGTGAATGGTCAACAGATGGAAGAAAGAGATAGGAGGAAGAGGACTATATAAGAAGGAAAAACAAAGCGGTCAAAGGAGGGGGGGAGGGAAAAAGGGAAAAAGAACCTCCTCGAACAAGGGCCGAGGAGCTACCCTTAGCAATAAGTTGGGTTCATCCCCCTTTAATGGTGAAAAGTTTCCTGTGTACCGTTGTTAGTCTGTTAGGGCCTAATTCTTCATCCCACTCTCTAGAAATGTATTGTTAGGGCCTTTCTAAATTGGGTCCCTACAATTGGCGCCGTCTGTGGGAAGAATTAGTGCACTAGCGGGCGCAACGGCTGATCGCTCCTAAGTATCTAGTTTACGGAAGGTTGACAACGATGCGTCGCAAAAAAAAAAAAAAAAAACATTGCAGAAAAATAGAAGATTCAACAGAAAATAGAAGAAACATAGTAGTATTTTATTAAATGAAGAGAAAATACAGATTACAAACAGAAGCTCAGGCAGGCTTGTTTTAAAGCCAATTCTACAAACAGAGGCCCAGGTGGACCTGTTCTAAAACTAGCTAGAGGGAATGGGGCCGAGGCAGGCATGTTTTAATGCTACCAACAACTCCTTGGCCGGTGCGGCGGAGCTGGAACAAAGAGAGAAGCCGACGCAAGGGCACCGGGAGGCCCTTCCCCATGATGTTCCCTTGATTCTCTCCAGGCCTCGCGAAGGTTGGCCGTCAGAGACGGCAACACTCGGGCACCAGACATGACGTGATCTTGCGCGCCTCCTCCGGCAGGGGTGCGCCCCAGGGAAGAGCGTTAGGTACTTCAGGGACTTCCCTCCTGGCCACCATGCACGGCACTATCAGGGTGACGCCCAGGCTCTGCCGCGCCGGAAGTCTGACGGGGGCTGCGGCCACAACGGCTCTCGGCCGGGGAGGTAGGGCCTTTGGCCTGTGTGTCCTCACACCCACCCAGGGCCGCCCCATATCTCCCAACTCTGGTCACAATCCTGGCAGGGTTATTGAAGGGGCTCGGGGAGCTGAAGGGACGTGTTTCTAGTTGTGATTGGAGAGTTCATGGAGTGTGGAGAGAGGTTTCCCCCCAGAAAGCCTTATATAGAGGATGGAGACTGGTGGGAATTGATCCACACAGAGTTCGAAAAGGGGATTATCAGCGGTATTAATCCTGACCAAATCCCAAGGAGACCGTAGACCGCTGGATTTGTATCAATTCACGAGGATATTAATGAGAGCGCGTCTCGCGCATCGAAACGTCAAGCGCAGAACGCGAACAGTCAGGGGACGCCTCATAATTGAGGAGGACGGGAACTTGAGATGAAGGCGAGGTCACTGCCACATGTAAGATCAGAGTCCGAACCACCCCTGCCCAGAGCACCGTAGAGTTAATGGTCCGACCCGAGGAGGAACCGTTTCCAGTAAAGCGGTCCGAGGACATCATCATACCAAAAGTAAGACTCCAAGAGCCGAGGACAAACTCTTTCATTCAGAATAGAAGTGTTAGACAGAACCAAGGCATTGCATGGTCCTCGGACTCAAGCCTATGGGAAAACTAACCACACAGCTATACCTGGGTACTAGACAGAACCAAGGTATTGCATGGTCCAAGGACTCAAACCTATGGGGAAACTAGATACTTACAGAAGAATAGAAGTGTTAGACAGAACCAAGGCATTGCATGGTCCTCGGACTCAAGCCTATGGGAAAACTAACCACTCAGCTATACCTGGGTACTAGACAGAACCAAGGTATTGCATGGTCCAAGGACTCAAACCTATGGGGAAACTAGATACTTACAGAAGAATAGAAGTGTTAGACAGAACCAAGGCATTGCATGGTCCTCAGACTCAAGCCTATGGGAAAACTAACCACTCAGCTATACCTTGGTTCTGTCTAGTAGGTACTAGACAGAACCAAGGTATTGCATGGTCCAAGGACTCAAACCTATGGGGAAACTAGATACTTACAGAAGAATAGAAGTGTTAGACAGAACCAAGGCATTGCATGGTCCTCGGACTCAAGCCTATGGGAAAACTAACCAGTCAGCTATACCTAAGTACTAGACAGAACCAAGGTATTGCATGGTCCGAGGACTCAAACCTATGGGGAAACTAGATACTTACAGAAGAATAGAAGTGTTAGACAGAACCAAGGCATTGCATGGTCCTCGGACTCAAGCCTATGGGGAAACTAACCACACAGCTATACCTGAGTACTAGACAGAACCAAGGTATTGCATGGTCCGATGACTCATACCTATGGGGAAACTAGATACTTATAGAAGAATAGAAGTGTTAGACAGAACCAAGGCATTGCATGGTCCTCGGACTAAAGCCTATGGAAAAACTAACCACACAGCCATACCTAGGTACTAGACAGAACCAAAGTATTGCATGGTCCAAGGACTCAAACCTATGGGGAAACTAGATACTTACAGAAGAATAGAAGTGTTAGACAGAATCAAGGCATTGCATGGTCTTCGGACTCAAGCCTATGGGAAAACCAACCATACAGCTATACCTGGGTACTAGACAGAATCAAGGTATTTGATGTACATGAAATATATACAATAAAATACTCACATATCTACATATTTAGCCTTACTTCTATGTTATTTTGTGACTGATTATATAATATCTTTGTGTTGTAGATAACAAGGGCTTTACATGCAAAGTGGGGCTAGGCCAATTGAATCAAGCCAATTGGAGTAAGGAATCAAAGGAAATTTGCACCAAATCCAAGTCCAATTCGGATTAGGATTCCAGCCTGCACATCAGTTAGTATTTTTGGCATAACTTTTGGCTCAGATGTCCAATCGAGATGATTCAAGTTGGGCTGGAAAGTTAACTTAAAGGGCTACAACTTTGTAGTTTACCAGGAGCCCTAATTCTGACGTTAAATGGGCCAAAATAGTCGGTTAAGTGAAGCCTAAAATTCTGGGATTTTCTCCAAACGGGAATTCAACTTGTAATAGGATTCATTGACCTATTTAAAGGCTTTTTAGGGCAAAATTCAGGGGAAGAGGCTAGTGCTAGGGCTGAGATGCAAAACAGAAAATTGGAGCAAGAGGCAGTGCCGCATGTGGCTTCTCTGTAGCTTTTCTCCATGATAGCATTGTGACTATTTCTTTCTCTATTTTATTTGTCTAGTTTAATGTTTAGTATTTTATTCTTTTGTTTTATTTCAATTACCATGAGTAGCTAAATTTATAATTAGGGTTGAGGATGAAACCTTGTTAAGGATTACTAGTAATATTTATGTGATTTAATTTTTCCCACAATAGTTGTTCTTTAATGATTTAAATTGTTCTTGCTTCATATCAATTGACTAAGATGAGATTCTAGATATGAGTTCAATCATGTTTTTCTCATGATTTAGGATTTGTCTTAATTAATTGAATGCTTGGTTTATTAATTCTTGATTATAAAATTGGATATCGTTTGTGATTTGTCTGTCAATGGATACAAGTTATGATTTGATTTTTAGAATTGGATATATCTTGTGATTTATTTGGCTACGGATACAATTGATGATTTGGTTTTATACTTAAGAAGCGAAGAAGAACATGCTTTTGATTTTTAAAATAAGGATTTTAATGAGGATATTTTCCATGATAGCAAGATTGATTTCTAGATTATCATGTAGTGAGTTGGGAAAAATTAATGATCATAAATATATGCTGATATGACTTACAAGGTGGATTCCAAAACCTTAATTCCTTTCCCTTGATTGTTTACATCTTTTTATTGCTTTATATCTTTTGCTTAGTTTAACTTTTTGCTTAATTTTATTATTTGCTTAGTTTATTTAATTTCAAAACAACCAATTTTTAATTAAACTAGATTAGGATTAATTTGGTTAAGATTTGATTTAATTTTCCTACATTCATTCAAGTCCCTGTGGGTTCGACCTCGTTCTTGTCAAACTATACTTCGGTACGGTTCGTACACTTGCGAGTATTTTAAAATTTCACAACAGTATTGCATGGTCCAAGGACTCAAACCTATGGGGAAACTAGATACTTATAGAAGAATAGAAGTGTTAGACAGAACCAAGGTATTGCATGGTCCTCGGACTCAAGCCTATGGGAAAACTAACCACTCAGCTATACCTGGGTACTAGACAGAACCAAGGTATTGCATGGTCCTCGGGCTCAAACCTATGGGGAAACTAGATACTTACAGAAGAACCGAAGTGTTAAACTAACTATTTGCAGAAGAACCAAAGCGTTAGCTAGAACCGAGTTGTGATACGGTCCTCGGATTCATGCCTGAAGGATAGCTGATGGTCTCATGAGACTAGGTCCATAACAAAACCAAGGTATTGAGCAAAATATCAAAGTAAGGCAAGTAAAAGGAAGCATCAATAACTAGAAGCAAAATATTGAATACTCATTTCAAATAGAAAGTATATAATTTGATTACAATGCTGCCAAGGCAAGAAGCAAAATGAAATGAAAAAGAAAGCAAATAAGAGTGTCCTATGCTATATGCCATTCCCCCCTAACTCAGTAGGCAAATTGTCTTGAGGAGCTTGTCAAAAGGCTTCGACTAACTCCTAGGGACCTTCCACGGTAGGAGAAATCTGGGGACTGTGAGTGTGGCTTGGGAGTCAGCAGGAAGCCTCACCACGTCTTGGGGCACTTCTTGACCGTCGGTTTTAGCCCCCTCCAACGCTCTATGGGGTTTGGCCTCCTCAAAAGGTCTGTCAGCTGAAGATGTGTCCTCAGCGGTTTTGTTATGACTTTCACTTGCCGCTAGTAATGCAGACCCCTCCTCGGAAGCAATAGGGACAACCTCGCGAATTGCGGAGGGGTAATATACTCTCTCTGCCCTCCTAAGGTCAGACGAGGCATCAACCCCCGCTTGGTTGAGGGCTTCATGCCAGGTCTCAGAACAGAAGCGCCTGCACACTGCAGGAACTTGAGCTTTAAGGGCGGCTTCAGTCTTAGCCACCCCTTCGGCAAAGGCCTCCTCTTCCGCCTGTTCTACGGAGCGCTCAGCGTCTATTCTCGCAAACACCGCCTCGTCTTTGGCCCTCACAGCCTCGTCCCTGGCATACTCGGCAATGCCCCTCGCGCTGACTGCCTCGGCCAACTTTTTCTTCAAGTCGGCGTTATCCTCCTTAGCAGTTCGTAGGTGGCCCTCGACATCCTGCAAGCGCTTTGTCTGATCCTCGGCATGCTTCGTAGCCGTGGCTAGGTCAGAGGCCGCATTATCTCTAGCCTTTGTCATCTCCTTCAGATTTTTGATCGCCTTTTTTAGATCTGCCTCAGATCTCTTAAGGGTACTTGCAGCTTTCAAGAACTTGTCACGCTCCTGCGCTAAAGCGTTACTCTGGCCGTCGACCTCCTCATCCAGCCTGAAAATGGCCTGGACAGCCTGCCAACAAAAACAAGTACGCCGTAAAGAGAAGGGAAGGTGCTAAGCAATAAAATTCAAATAGAATAAACTAGTACCAGGGGACCCACCATGCCTAGATATCTCTTAAGGTTAAGGGCAACCTCTGGCCCACTCATGCTCCCAAGCTCGGCCATGTCGGCGGGAAGGAGAAGAGACTTCTCCAGGGCGTCGGCTATGAGAGCCCCCTCGCCTCCTCGGGATTCCCGGATCGTTGCGTCATCCATGGAGCATGGCAGCGGGCAGCCAGGCCTGGGCCTCGGACTGCTAGACGATCTATTTTCCTTTACGTTGACCATTGAGCCTCAGTTGTTTAGACGACCGGTGGGTTTCAGCTTCCTCTGGCGAAGAATGGGATTTGCCTCCATCCACTAGGTCCTTGCCCTTAGAGGATCTCTTCCTTTTTGGGTCGGAGGATTTGGGTTGAGGGTCTGAGATTGGAGGGATAAAGGACGACCTGGTGCGCACAGGCAAAGGCTGGGGCAGAGGTGATGAAGGCTTGGGCTGTGACCCTCTTGGCACACCCTTCTCGGAGTTGCCCTCAAGTAGGTTAAGAAGGCTGGTTTGGGGTTGTCTCTTTAAACCCATCTCAGCCTGAGTACCAACCCTTGGGGACTGAAGGTCGGCTTCGGACAAGTGGGAGTCGCCCAAATCACCAGAGGGATCCTCGGGCTGATCAGCTAGGTCAAACGCGCTAAATTCGTCCTCAGACGAGCTCAGTTCGACCACCTTTTCTCCTCTCCCCGAGCTCCCTTCCTCGGTCTCTGCTGCTTGATGGGGTGAGGAAGAACCTGCCAACGGAATGCCTTCCGGAACAGAGGATCCTTCGAAAAATGCAAAACCGTCCTCTACCACGGTGATTTGCCTAAGCCGAGGATCATGAGCCCTAATAACATGCTTTGGGACCGGGAACGACTTCTGGGCTGGATCGCATCCGAGGATCTTGTGGGCGGCTCTGACCTGGTTATCGGCCTCGTTCAGAAAAAGTTCCGCCCTAAGAACGGTTTCTAAATCCTCCTTGTTGACCAGGTGAAAATGACGCGTAAAGGCGTGCGGATCTGCAGAAAGAGAAGCAAAACTCCTGTGATTAATCAACCAAAGCAGATATGCAACAAAGAAAAAACGCAAGAATCTAGACCGTCTCCTACTTCGAGTACCCTACCTGGCTCTCCCTCTACTGTCGGGCAGTGGAGACCGTCGTGCCATTCCCCCGACGCAATGAGGAAATCTTGAGTCAGCCCCTTATTAGAATTAGGAAGGCACTGGATAAGTCGGATCCTATTGTCCCTCGTCTTCATATAGTACGTCTTACCCCTCAAGTGCTGAAGGTTGTAGCACCAGTTTATGTCATGGTGAGTTAACCTTAACCCCATTTTCTCATTCAAGGCGTCTACGCACCCTAGTATCCTAAATACATTAACGACACACTAGGTAGGTGCCAGCCGAAAATGCCTAAGGTAACCGCTCGTCACTGGCCTCATAGGGATTCTCATCCCTCCCTCTACGAAGGCGACTATGGGGATCACAACTTCACCCTCGTTTCTCTTAATATACCACTCCCCTTCCTCACAATACCTCAAACTCACATTACTGGGTATCCTATAATCGACAATGAATTTCTTCATCATCTCGTCGGACTCAACCAACTTTTTAAACTTACCCATTCCTAGCAACGAGTAAAGGATCCGAAAGAAGGAAAGAGAGAGTAGAATCAAAGAAAATTTTTGTGCTACTGAGAGAAGAAGACTTATAGAAATGTGGAGATCTTCCTCGGGTAGTGTGGAAGTTGAACCAGATTCAAAGTATATGCACCAAAGTTCGTGAGCGCGCAAATAAGGAAGCCAAGCGGTTCAAACAGGTATTTATATCCCCAATTTAAGTTCGCCAAGCGTAACCTCCCGCCCATAAAAGCAAGAAGTCCCCACCGAACGATTACCATCACACCGTTGGAAGTGGGAAACGTGGAGCCGCCAAAATTTAATGCGGGCGCACACTGAGTCTCGAAACGCCAAAACATACACTGGGCAAGCAAAAAGTCACCAGCCTTGACGTGGGCCGAGGTGGGGTGAATCGTCTAGAGGGCCCGTGGATATCAAAACCCTCCTTCTCATCCGAGGGAACGGGCAGCAGGATTTTGAGGGGCTATTGTGGGGCCCGTGGGCCTGGTGACCTCGGCCCATTTTGCATTTGGCCCAAGGCCCATGCCGAGGAAGGACGATCATCCGAGGATGGTGTATGAAGGCCTATGCTTTTTTAGATCCACGCCGAGGACATCCCTGTCCTCGGCGTATCGAGACTAATTCCAGGTGGGGGAACGGGCCTAGGATAGGTTGTCACCTCCACACTAAATGCGCTTATCTAACCCCCTGACTGCATTAATGAGGATGTAACCCCTGGACAGGGTAACATTGGTCATTGTGAACCACTCGAGTACTGATAAGGCCTCTGATGGGACGGACGGTCAGAGGGAAGGCAAGTGGATGATCAACAGATGGAAGAAAGAGATAGGAGGAAGAGGACTATATAAGAAGAGCGAGCAAAACAGTTAAAAAGGGGGAGGGGGGGAAAGGGAGAAGGAACCTCCTCGGACTAGCGCCGAGGAGTGACCCTTAGGAATAAGTTGGGTTCCTCCTCCTTCAATGGTGAAAAGTTCCCTGTGTACTATTGTCAGTCTGTTAGGGCCTAATTCTTCATCCCACTCTCTAAAAATGTATTGTTAGGGCCTTTCTAAATTGAGTCCCTACAGTAATATTTTCCAAAATTTCGATAATTTTTTTAAAAGTATAATTTTAATTTCCATGTTTATATTATTTATTTGTTCATCTTTATCAAATCAATGCTAATTTGGTGCAAGTCTTTTAAAATTTCTATGTAAGTTAAAATTTATCAAATCTACATAAATTGAAATAAATTTATTCATTAATATTTGCTTGATATTATCTTTTAATTTTTAATGATAATTAACTTATTAATTACTCTTTCTATTTTATTTGAAGAAAAACCTATCTAAATCTTTTTTTGATAACTAAACCTATCTAATCTTAATTTATGGGATTATTGATATCATTGTTCTTAAAAAAAAAAAAAAAAAAAAAAAAACTCATTGTTCTTATTAATTTTCCTTTTTTTTTAAAAAACTTGTCATTAATTTTTATTAAAATAAAAACTTATTATTAAAAAAAGTCTGCACGGCCTTTCTTTTTTGTCAAACACATAGATAGATTTAGAGTCTTTTGGCTAAATATTGCAAAAAAATTGAGTTTATTGGTGATATAGGTACTGTTCAAAGTTATTTGGAAAAATGAGGAAAGAGAGTAAATTTCGGCAACACAATTGCCGAAATTGCAAGAAAAAGTATGAGAGAGAGAAAAGATAAGTGATGTGATGGAGGAGGGAGAAAAAATTGAATTTCGGTAATAAGATTACCGAAGCTACTGCCCAAGTGAGTGTGAAGTGCCCGAAGTGCTAGTGCTAGGTGGAGTGCCCAAAGGGAAACCAATTGTGGCAATCAAGTTGCCGAAATTGTAGGGAAGGGAGGAGAGAGAAAATATGAATTGTGGCAACCAAGTTGCCGAAAATGGGAGGAAAAAAAAAAAAAGAATTGTGGCAACCATGTTGCCGAAATCTTAGGGAGGAATTTAAAAAAAAAAAAAATTGTGGCAATTGATTTTGGCAATGGCATTGCCACAAATCAATTGCCACAAAAGTTGTTGCACAAAAATGTATTTTGTTAATTATTATTTTTCTATATTATCTTACTTTCTAAGCCTTAGACCATTATAAGCTTTAGAATAGTCTGACTTGTCTTGTGAATGAATATATATTTTTTAATTACTAGCCGATGGCATGCATGAATATATATTTATTAACTACTAGCCATGTCCCATGCCATGTGAAATGCATTATAATAATTATTTATTATGTGTTATAATAATCAGGGAATCAATTTTAGTTATATAAAATGCCACAAATCAATTGCCACAATATTTTTTTCCTCTCCATTTTGGCAATGCCATTGCCACAAATCAATTACCACAAATTTTTTTTTTTTAAATTCCTCCCCAAGATTTCGGCAACTTGGTTGTTACAATTCTAACAGTGTCTTCGAGAAATCTCAGGTACTTATAATTTTTAGTACTATGATCTTACAAATGATTAGTGGAAGATGAATTGAGCTTATCATATATAATAACATGAATTTTTGATTAGGCACATAGTTTCCAGGGTTATCTCATATCTTACAAATGCCGTGCATGCATCTATAAATGAAAAAAATACAGGTCTATGCCTCGATCAATTGCCCAAGAACTTGCTAATAATATTTTCCATTCATTGGAAAAAGAGAAAGTAAATGCTTTTTAACATCTCAAATTATTTTCTATATCATGGCCACTCATAAATCAAAAAGTTTGTCTTCTCTTTTTTGCATATTGAATACAAGATTATAGCTCCCATATGGAAATTAATGACACATTTTATATGGCCACTCTAAATTAAATCATGTAAAGATGCAGTGAGTAAAATGAGAAACCCCTGCCCTAGGGATATATATGAGCAAGGATATGTTCATGCACTTTAATTTTCTTATCCACTTCAAAGACCAAATGTAAAGCACACTATTATGAAGAGCTTTGTAATTTTTTTTTTTTTTGATAGGAAATACTGACATTGTATTCAATGGTTAAACAATAGAAGTTACATCAAAATCCTGAGCACAAGCCTGCATAATATGGCTCGGGCAGGACTCAAGCCAAGCAACATAACTAACTAAAGACTTAGAATACTGAGCTAACATGTGGGCAGGGACATTTCCCTGCCTTTTAGTGTGAGTGAAACAACATGACCGAAACAAGCAAGCTTGTTGGTGGATGCCATCCACGATGAACTGGGTCGAAGAGCTCGGCAACGTTATCCCTTGTACTGCATTGACGACTTCCAGCGCATCACTCTCAAACACCGCATCACGGATGCCTACGTCTAGAGCAAACCGCATGCCAATCTCTAAGGCTTTTGTTTCAGTCTCCAGCGCACCAAGGAGGCCTACCATGGGACTGCTTAGAGCAGCGATCACAGCCCCACTGCAATCACGGATCAATACGCCCAGCCCCACTTTCCTCTGGTTTGCAAACACGGCCCCATCTGTGTTCACCTTATATTGCCCTTGCGGTGGTGGCGTCCACCGAATTTGTTCGGGAGGCGCAGCGGCGGGGTTCCTCGGTTCCTCATTGGCCAACTGGTACTCATTCATTAAGCCGAGGGAATTCTTCAGGGTGACCCGCCCAGGTTTGCTACTCCCACCGGTACGAATAATATTTCTTTCTTTCCAAATACCCCAGCACACAGAGATGAACCGTTCAGTCAGCCCAGGTTGCACATCCTCAAACCTTTGAAGGTTTTCCAAAACATCCAAAAAACTCCAAGTGGGCCCGATATCAAAAGGGAGAGAGAACTTGCTTGAGTTCCACACATTCTTGGCGTGAGCACAGAACCAGAGGATGTGGAGAATATTTTCCGTCGGGTTTCGGCATAAAACACAGCCACCATCCACCTCGATATGCCTCTGCCGTAAAGCTTCATTGGATGCCAGAATGTTCCTAGCTGCCTTCCAAGCAAAATGCTTGACTTTTTGGGGTAAGTTCAGCCTCCATAGACCCCTCCACGCTTTTTTCCTTGCCGAGGGGTCCGAGCAGCCCACATTGCCGCCACCCCTGTTTTCCTCATAGGCGAGCCTATATGCGCTTTTAACTGAAAATTTTCCACTTGGAGTTTCCGCCCATATCCTCCTGTCTTTGGGCCGATGCAAGCTTAAAGGGATGCTTAGGATCGCATCGGCATCCTCCACTGTGAAGCATCGGCATCCTCCACTGTGAAGAGCTTTGTAATTTAGTGATATTGTTTGATTCTCTTTATAAGGAGAACCTAGGTTTGAATCCCACATTGACAGTTAAAACCATTTTCAAGTCTTCTCTCCCTCATTTTTGTAATTATCAAATTATAAGAAAAAGAAGAACTCTAATTGTCATGCACTTCAGTCTCTTTTGAGTTTGGTACTTCACAAGCTAGGACATTTTGCCCAAGTTAATTATAAGTCTGTCTGATCAGTTTATATAATACATATTTTGCCTTAAATTTTCTTATGTGATTCATGTATATGATGGTTTCTGCAGCTCTCAGACCTCATGACCAATCTGCAGAAGGATTGGCCATCACTTAGCTGCCCAAGTAGCAATGGCTTTAGGTTCTAGTCACATGAATGAGAAAAGCATGGGACATGCTCAGAATCTCAAATTGACCAACACGACTACTTTGAAGCAGCTCTCAATCAAAAGAAGAAAGTAAACCTGCAACAAATACTCAGGATTGCAAGAATTGAACCAGATGATGGATTTTACAGCTTAGACAACATTGTAAGAGCAATAATAAAGGGCATTGGGCACACTCCTAGGATAGAGTGCAATAAAGATTCACATGGTAACAGCCAACTTTACCAAATCTACTTCTGTGTGGACAGTTCTGGGTCAGAAATCATTGAGTGTCCAATGCCTCCAAAAGGAAGATGTGCTTCAAAAGTCCAGTTTCCTAAGTTCTAAAGATTGTGGCTGAGGACAAGCTAGAGGACTAGTTATAATTTGTTTATGTTTAGTCTTGGAACAAATTACTATAATTTGTCACCTTCTCTATAATAAAGTGATGGCAAGTATACCAAAAAAATTCTAATTTGAGCAATAAGTCATATCTTATCTGTATTGGTCTATAAAATTTTATTTATTTTTTTAAAGATATGATAAAATTCTTCTTTTTATTCTAAATTAATCAATAAAATATATTAGTACTAGTTAGAATAAATAGGCACGATATTTTATTTTCTAATTAGTAGTAATATAGTTTATTGATTAATTTAGAATAAAAAGAAGAATTTTATCACCTTTGGCTGCTAATGGATATGGATTTGTGCGTAGTAATCCTAAATAAATCCTAAATAAGGAGATTGGGTTTCGGTAACCCAAAAAAGGCTCCAATAGTTTCAAACAAACACCTGAACAAGGTGTACGTCATATTCAAAGGATTCCAACTAGGAATCTATATATGCCACTCCTAGAACTAGAAGACATTATCAATGGAATGAAATCCCCTTTGGACTTAATATAGCTTCTCAAGTCTTCAATAAAAAATAAAAAATAAAAATTGTCATTCATCTTCTTAACAAGGACAATCTTTCATCAATTTATGAACTCTATTATCTAGTAAATAAGGATTTAATTTTTTCCTGAAGTTTAATTCTTTGAAGGTACATATGGTCTATATCTTTACTTTAATCTTCAGTTAAATAAGTTAAAAGATGTTTATAAAAAAAAAAAAAAAAAATCAGTTAAAAGTCATTGTTTTGGAACTTGTAGATTATTCCAATCAATTTAATTTAGGACTGATCTCTGTATCAAAAGACACTAATTTGAGACCACCAGTAGTTGAAGCTATCTACATTATTTGCTTCTCTTTGTTTGAATAATTTTTCTCTCGTTGGACAGAATTATGGAAGGTTCAGTTTGTGTGACAGTCTTCCAATGTAGAAGAGATGGGTCAAACAATATTAATTGGGATCCTTTTGGGCTTTGTAATAGCTAGACATAGGCTTGTTAAAGAGTCCATTGTGTTTTTCTTTGCATAGTACACAGAGTTCCAAAAGTTCATGTGGATATTGCATGTACTTTTGGGCTTTGTAATAGCTAGGCATGGACTTGTTAAAAAATCAATTTACACTCCTAATATATGAGTTACACACAAGTCTAAAATCTAGTTCTTGAGAAAGAGAATAAATGCATTAATATTATTGCGATGGACTGGTGATGGAGATGAAATGAAATGGGTAAGTAAAGCTTAATAAAAAAATGTTTCTCAAAAAAAAAAAAAAAAAAAAAAGAAAGAAAGAAAAAGAGAGGCACTATCCAACAAAAATTTGTGATGGAAAAGAAAAAAAGAAGAAGAAAGAAAGAAAACATGAGTTTACGTGATTTGGCCTTATGGCCTATATTTATGGGACAAAAGTTTAAAAAGCTATATTTTCTTATACATTTTTCTTGATAATACATTACAATAGAATCCAAATTTACAATGGGATCACAATATTACATTCAATTTTTTTTTTTTTAATTAGAATTTTAATTGCATATTAATTTTTTTCTCAATCCAACAAATTTCTTTAATAATTAATCCCATAAATTTTATCTTGAAATCAATGTATTGATTTGGTCTTCAATGACCTCTTCTTCTTCTTCTTCTTTTTTCTTTTTTCTTTTCAAGGGGAGGTCTTCTAACAAAAAGACACTCAATTTGCTTACCCCAAACAACCCACCAAACTTCATAGGGTACACCAATTTCATTCAAACAAGTGAAATTTTAATTCTTCATTCAAACGATGGACTCAAAAGAAACATGAGCCTTATAGTATTTGATTCACTTTATTTAATTCAACAAAATCTCTCCAAATAAAATTCCTTTAACAAACATTGACATACGAAATTAGTGTATTACAGTATTATTTTTTGGACAAAATTTAGCTACAAAATTGGTTGTACCCTAAGGCTATAACCTTACTCAATAAAATAAACATTACTATATATTTTGAAAATCTAACTGTTGAATTGCATGTTTTTTACACTCTTAGTACACTTATCAAATTTTGTGTCAATCAGATATTATTTACTATATGATCTATAAGCTTACATTTTATGCATAATTTTATTGATAATATAGCTATTAATCTTCAATTTTTTAGAAATTTTGCAAATATGGAGTATATAAGAAGAAGATATAATCTAATAGTGGATTGTTTAAAATTCACCTCCAATAAAAAAATATTGAGTAAGATTGTAGCCTAATCAATTTTGTAGCTAAACTTTGTCCTTATTTTTTTTTGCTAAGTATGGTGGGAGATTCAAAATTCACCTCCAATAAAAAAATATTGAGTAAGTTCTCCCCATTGAAAAAAAAAAAAAATCAAATCAAATTGTAAAATCAAATAATGTTATTGACTTAGACTATTAGCTTCTTTACTTTTCATTTACCAAAGCTTCAAATATAATAAACCCTAATAATTAGAGTCACTGAAAACCCATTCTCCCAAACTCAGTTCTCTTCTCTCCATCCACAAAGAGATGTACCATAAATTGGACTCTCATTGTGGCATTCACACTAGACTGAACATGAACTCAATGTCAGTCTGGCTATGTTTTAAATGTGAAGGAATTTTGAGATGTAATTGATGAAAGAAAAATGTGTTTCTAATTTTCTATAACCCAAAAACATAAATAAAAAAAGTTATTGATTCTCAAACCAATCAAAATCCAATCATTTTTATATTAGGTGTGTGCAAAAAGGTTAGCCGACATATACCAATTATTACTCTCGACCGTTATACACATAAACTCTTAAACGATGTCATAAATGAATATAATTGCCAAAGCCAAGCATATCCTATACCAGGATTCTCTACCCAAAACCTTTCATTTTCTCTAAAAATACAGCTATCCCTGGCACCATTATATACCATCTCATCTTTAATCTTCAGTCCTAATTCCAAACCCCCACAGAGACAAGAGGAAGAGAAAGAGACATGGAGTCCAAATATTCAATCTTGCTATGCCTTTTGATGCTATAATGTCTCTCACTCCTTTGTGTTTCACAGTCAGGATTTCGATTTCTTCTACTTTGTCCAACAGGTGAGCAATTTTTTCTATCATATCATTCTTTTATGCATTGTCTTTACTAAAAATTAATATTGGGTAACTTAAATTTTTTTTTTTCTTTTCATTTCTTAATCTTACATTATTTAATTATATAGTGGTCAGGATCATACTGTGACACAAAGCAAAGTTGTTGCTACCCAAACACTGGGAAGCCTACTGCAGATTTTGGCATTCATGGGCTTTGGCCTAATTACAGGGATGGTTCTTACCCTTCAAATTGTGATCCTAACAATTCCTTCAATCAGGATAAGGTACTTGAAATCTTTTTTTTTTTTTTTTTTTTTTTTTTTTTTTTTTTTTTCATATATCAGTCTTTTGGCATCAAAATCGTAGCAAATTTTGTTCTTAATGTTTTTGTGAATCGTTTTCTATTGGATTAGAAGAAACAAGGTTCTGAGATGACCAGTCACAAGTATAACAAAGTGTAATTTAGCTATGAAATTCCATCAATTTCTACAAGTCTGGCCACGTAATTAACAGAAACTATTTTAATTGGACTTTTTATTTTTATTTTTTATTTTATAGAAATGACTAGACTATTAGCTGTATACTATTACTATGTATAAACCAAATAATAATGCCAACTCTCAAGGAGAAAACTGTCCTTTTACTTTTATAAATCCCCCCCCCCCCCCCCCCTTTTAGGTGAATGCATATCTAAAACATTTTTGTTTCTCTCCTTCCTTAATTCATGGCAAGAGAAATGGCATCCTTTACTTATTATTATAGGTTTAGTTAACAAAAATCCAACTATTTCAACCTAGTGGGGTTGGCCAAGTAGTTGGGCACTTGGTCTCAAAATAGCTATCTTGGATTTGGAGTTCCCCAGTTCAAGTCTGGGCACGAGCACCTTGAAAAAACTCTCTGGGCCAGCGATTTACCCCACCATAGGCCCATTCATTCGTCGCGAACAATAATTAGTCTCTGGTTGAAAGTTTTGAGAAAACACGGTGGGAAACCAAAAAAAAAAAAAAAAAAAAAATCCAACTATTTCATGGAAACTATAAAAAGTCGTCAAAAAATTGATTATTTTTTCTTGGCAAAAATCCAAAACTGACCCTTTAATTTTCAGTTTTTTTTTTTTTTTTCATTTCAGTCCACTAACTTTCAGTTTTATCATTTCAGTCCTTTAACTTTCAATTTTTGCCAATGCAGGATTCCATTAGAGTTCAGTTAGGAGCTGTCGTTAACGGTGCTGAAATGATGCCGTTTTGCCTTTTTTTTTTTTTTTTTTAATTAATAAATTTCAGAATTAAAAGAAAATAAGAAAAATTTGAGTCGGTTTGAGAGGGAGAGATTGAGGACAAAGAAGTGAAGAACACCCAAATCCCTAACCATGTAAATTTGGGGATAATGGGTCAGTTTGAGAGAGAGAGAGAGAGTGAGTCGGTTTGAGAGGGAGAGATTGAGTTGAGAAAGAGATTGAGTTTGAGAGAGAGACCGATATGGAGAGATAGAGAGATTGAGACCGAGATAGACCGATTTGTAGAGATAGAGAGATTGAGACCAAGATAGACCGAGAAGGTCGTCGGTTTTCCAAAGCCACCTCCTGCGTTGCTTCCTTGGGAACATCTTGGACTTTTTCTTACCTTTAGAAACAACAATATCTGAAGTCTTCTCACCAGCTACCTTATCACTAGTTGTTGCACCCCACCAACACTTCTCTCACAAATACCTTCACCCAGCAAAGAATAAGCACAAGAAATCGAGATCGAGATTGGCAGGCTAAGGTGTACTCTGTAGCTCTAGCTCCGGCCAAGAATAGTTTTGGGTAAGTGATGAAAACCCAATTTTTTTTAGTGTGTTTTTTTTAGGTATAGGTAGTAGCAGAACAATGACCTGTGTTTTATATAAAGCTGGTGACAAACCAATTCAGTCTCTCTCATACTCGGTCTCTTTCTCAAACCGATTCAGTCTCTCTCTCTTTCAGTCCGACTCAGTCTCTCTCTCAAGCTGACCAGCTTTCCATTTTTCCCAAATTTTCTCAGTTAGGGTTTAGGTGTCGTGTTCTTTGTTTTGATTTCACGTGAAGGGGAACGACGTCGTCGTTCCCCTTAAATTTTTTTTTTTACAAATTTTTCTTAATTTCTTTTAATTCTGAAAAAAAAAAAAAAAAAAAAAAAAAAAAACGGTGTCGTTTAAACATTCTTAACGGCAGCCCCTAATTGAGCTCTAACAGAATCTTGCATTGACAAAAATTGAAAGTTAAAGGACTAAAATGCAAAAAACAGAAAGTTAGAGGATCAATTTTGAATTTTTGTCTTTTTTCTTTTTCTATTAAAAGTTTCTATATTTTCTAAACTAATGTGGGAATCTGTTGACTTTTCGCTATTATTATTACAAAATATTATTACAAAATGTTGCCATCGTGCTTGAAGTGCTGCCCATCTTCCTTACAAACCCGCCTAACCAGTCCCCACTGCTGCTTCTCAAAACTCCACCCCCACCAACCTTACTCGGGTTTCCATGCATAGTCCCATCTGTATTCAGCTTCACCCAACCCGTAGGAGGCTTGTTCCACTTCACTTGCACCTGCACTCTACTCGGTTTGTTTGGTTCATTGGGAACAATTGCAAAGTACTCCACACCTTTTTTTAATGCATAAAGAACTCATATTCTCTGCTACTCTACCTGTCTGAAATATGGTTTTGTTTCTTTGCAGCCAAATAGTCCATATTGCTTGAGGAAAAAGAATTTTCCATGGTACATAAGGTCTCGGGTAGCTGGTGGAAGTCCCACAAAACTTCTTCAGCCAATCTTCCAAATTCAAACCAAAGAAATCTTGGTTATTCTCTTCAAAACCCAGCTCTTTCCACGCCGCTTTAGCAAACTTGCAATCCCTAAGAGTATGAATGATAGATTCAGCCCCTTCACTACATAACTCACACTTCGGATCAAGGTTTAACCCTCTTGAACTAAGTACTTCCTTAGTAGGAACGCTGCCATGAGTGCATAACCAAATAAAAAATTTTATTCTAGGAGTTGTATGCGTTTTCCACACCCATTGATGAGAGCTAGTGACGGAGTTCAAGAGATTAAACCCTTTAGCTATGAGATATGCAGAATTTAGGGAGAAGGAGCCATCTTTAGAGAAGGCCCAAATAAGCTTGTCTTCAAGAGAAGGATTTGCTGCAATGGGAATACCTTTAATTTCTTGAAGGATTCTATCAGGGAGAACGAAAGATAAACATTCTACGCTATCAATCAAGCTTTTGGCCAAAAGCTTGTCTTCCCCCTCATTCAAAGGGCCTTCAATTTGCTACCGAAGTGGTCCGGAAGGGAGCCAGAAGTCAGCCCAAGCACTCACACTTTCTCCATTAGCTATATTCCATCTTAGAACCTTGTTGAAAATAGCCCCTCCCTCCTTGCAAGCTAACCAGATCCGAGAGGCAGCTTGATTCCTAGAATTTCCCCTCAAACGCTACATGGTAAGATATTTACAGGTGAGCATTTGAGCCCACGGCATCTCCAGGCTGGAAACAATCCGCCAACAAAGCTTCGCCAATAGAGCTGCATTCCTTGCTTTTATGTCAAAGATCCCAAGACCTCCCAAGCTAGTTGGATTTGTGACCTTTTTCCACCCCACAAGATGCATTTTCTTCTTATCCACAGTAGATCCCCAAAGGAAGTCTCTCGCCAATTTGTTGACCTCCTCACATACCTTGCCAGGTAGTTTATGACACTGCATGATATATTCAGGTATGGAAGTCACCGCTGCCTTGATGAGCACAAGCCTCCCAGCCGGCGAAAGGCATTTGGATTTCCAACCATCCAGCTTGGCTTGGACTCTTTCCACCACAAATTGAGAGTCATTTCTTCTCCTTCCTTTGTGGATTATCGAAAAACCAAGATACTTCCCCAAATTATTAGTTTCCCCAATCCCAATCCGGTTCACAATATCCAACTTATCCTCTTCGGCGACGTTAGGCGAAAAGAAGATTTTGGATTTCTCCATGCTGATTTTCAGACCTGAAAGCTTACAAAAATCATCCAAAACCTCCACAACAGCCTCCACATTTCTATCATCAGTTTTGGCAAACAATAGGAGATCATCAGCAAAAAAAATGTGGGAGAATCCGAGACCGCTACGAGATGCCTTGATCTTCTTCCAACATCCCTCCTCACACTTCAAATTAATTAAGGTACTCAAATACTCCATACAGAGGATGAATATATAAGGTGAATCGGATCACCTTGTCTCAAACCACAAGAAGGGCAAATATCACCAATCTGATCCCCATTAAAAAGCAATGCTGCCGAGGTAGTAGAGATGCAACTTAGGATAAGCTCCACTGTGTCCGAATGAAACCCCAAACTCACCAGCATACTCCTCACAAAACTCCATTCCAAGCGATCATAAGCCTTCTCAAGTTCGACTTTGATTATCATGAAACCTTCCTTCCCTTTTTTTCGCTCAATAGTGTAGACTAATTCTTGAGCAATGATCACATTATCGGTGCCTCTTCTACCTGAGATAAAGGCTGTTTGGGATGGTGAAACTAATGAAGGCATGAGGTGTTTCAGCCGAAGGACAAGAATCTTAGTCACTATTTTGTACATTGTGTTACAAAGGCTAATCGGCCTGAAATGGTTGATGGTTTCCGGCCCAAGTTGTTTCGGGATGAGGACAATCAAGGTCTTATTAAGATGCTCAGGGATTTTCTTTGTTGTAAATATTTTTTTAATTTCAAATTTCACGGACTCACCCACTATTAACCAAAACCTTTGGAAGAATCCAGCATGAAGACCGTCCGGCCCCTGGGCTTTAAAGGCTTTCATGGACTTAAGCGCAAATAGGATCTCAGCATCAGAGGGGGAGGCAGCCAAGTTGCGGGCTTCCGACTCAGACAAACAGTGCCCCCAAATAGGAATACGATCAGGGGTTTTAAGGCAAACCTCCAGGTCCGTTTTGTATAACCTTTTGAACCCATCAATAAAAATGTCTTTCACTCTGTCAATCTCATCTTCCCACTCACCATCAGCTTTTAAAATTCGATTGATCCTATTATGGCTCCTACGGATGAGGGTGGTCAGGTGAAAAAAAGTTGTATTTCTCTCCCCTTGGATTAACCAATCAGTTCTTGCTTTAATCCCCCATAGCTCTTCTTCCAAAGTCATAATTTTCCCCAGCTCTTCAGAAAGCCAAGAGTGCAAGTTAATCAATCTCTGACTAGGATTCTGGGCCAAGGCTTTCTCCACTCCTCCTAATCTAGCCAAAAGATTTCTTTTTTTCCAGAAAATGTTACCAAACTCCTCTCTGTTCCAAATTCTAGCTTTAAGGGTGAAGGTATTGATTGCACTACTGACATTGTGATGGTTTCCTTCCCAAGCATCACGGACAATAAGAGGGAAGCTTTCATGGCTTAGCCAAATCAGTTGGAACCGAAAAGGCCTTTCGCCAGTCCGAGAAGGAGGGTTATCCAAGGCCAAAAGCAGAGGGCAATGATCCGAATTAATACGCGCAAGATGCTTGACATTGGCCTCAGGGAAGCAAGACTTCCATTCCAAGTTCGGCCAGACCCTATCCAATCTGCCTTGAATTAAACCAGGAAGGTCTCTCTTATTAGTCCATGTAAACTTCGGACCCGTGAACCCCAAGTCAATTAAATTACAGTAGTTCATATAGTTGGTATATTCCTCAATCCTCCTTTTACACACCCTATTACCGCCCATTTTCTCTTCACCACAGACAACATCATTAAAGTCCCTCATGACTGCCCAAGGGAGGTTATGCCTTTCCGACAAAATTTTTAAGTTTTCCCACAGTAAACACCTCTCTCTAAACCGAGGACTACCATAAATAGAACTTAAAATCCAGGATTGAGCATGAGAACTAACCTGGACAATGGCATGAATCTCCTGCTCTGTCGCCATCAGCACGTCCATGGAAACAAAATCTAATCGCCAAAGGAGCCAAATCCCACCAGCATGACCAATAGTTTCCGTGGAATAAGCCCCATCAAAAGGCAGTCTTCTAATGATCTCATCCGCCTTAGGACCATCAATTCTGGTCTCCGTGATCAAAAAAATCACAGGTTGATGCCATTCGACCAAGTCCATCACCGTCTTTCTGAATGTGGGCTTCATTGCCCCTCTACAATTCCAGATTAATATATTCATGATCGGATTTGGGGAAATGCGAGAATCAAAGCACGTTGGGGATGGTTCCTCCCCTGTCTCCCTCAATTTCCATGCTTGCCGCAGCTCAATCCGCTCCTTGATCACACTCGGAAAGAGATTCACAACATGCCTCAGAATCCCGAATTGAACTTGGTTGCTCAGAATGTTCAGTGTGCATGCTACCGACGGCTTCGAGAACTGGAGGAGTTTGAGCACTGATAAGTTTCCCATTGCCACCATCCCTATTGGTCAATCCAGTAATACTTTCCTTTGTGTAATCACTAGTTTTAGATGAATCTTTTCCAAAGCACTCAGTGATTTTTCGCAAAGGTGCATCTAGGATTGCTTCCCTTGCTGCGTGGGCGGAATGCTTACTATGGGCTGAAATTTCGGCTTGTCCATTAGGAAGTGCCAGTACGGATTTGGCGTGGTGATCCAAGCTTCGTCCTCCATCGGCATATACCCTAGACGAACACTCACCTCTGTCAGTGGAAAAATGTTTTTCCATGCCCCCATTGCTTCCTCCTCGTACCAGCCCATGATGTCTGTTAGATCTCTCTGAATACTTTCTATTGTTTTGTCGCCTATTGGAATGACTTTCCCTTTGAGAAAAATCGCCCATTTTCCCATTGTAGTCTCCATTACCTTCAACCCCAGCTCCGAAGTGAAAATTTTGGCTTAAAGGAGGTAACTTACCTTCAGATGGGTTATGTTTAGAGTTAGTGGGCCATGTGTCAAAACCCCAGCCAAGTGAATTCCTACCCTGGGTTAGCTTCTTGGGCCCACTCATGCTCAAGCCCATGTCATCCTTTTTGCTTTTAGAACTAGCATAGTTTTTGTGGGATTGGTTAGGTTGAGAGTGGACCAGCCGTACCTCCCTACGTCCCTCATCAACATGGGATTTTCTCTTCCCATCTCTTCCTGTGTCAGCTTGTGTGTCTTGAGAAAATCTTGCCGTGTTCCAGTGAAACACGTCCTCACTTCTACCCGTAGCTTCAGAGGGCAACTTGCGTGAACTGCCTCTGTTTTCTTTAGGCTTGTGCTTTCTTTTCACAACCATCCAATCACCATACTCCTCCGTCCCAGTCCTCTCTGACACTCCAACGTCCTGCTGCCCACAATCTTGTGACCTGCTCGGATCAGCACTGGGATTTTGTTGTTGCTTGGAACATACAGGAGGTGTTTCCGGCCCTTTAATGATTGTCGGATAGCCCTCTTTCCTATGACCAATGCGGCCACATGTAAAGCATATGTCGTTAATGCCTTCGTACTGCACTGCTTGGATCACCTTGCCAATTTTAATAGTTTTGATTAGAGGTTTTTCCACATTAATTTGAACGCAAATTCTAGCGAAACGCCCTCTCTCCCCATTGAACGTATGTGAGTCAATCCTGAGCACAGGTCCAATGGTGCTTCCAATCTTTTTAAGAATAGTGGGTTCATAAAATTCTATAGGTAAATCGGGTAATCTAAGCCAAACTGCAACTGAGGAACACAGCACTTTAGAAGTCTTGAATTCGGGTTCCCACTGTCTGATGGCTAAGAACTGATGACCAACAAACCATGGTCCGCCCTTCAAAACCTCATCAAGGTTAGGTTCAAATTTAATCAGAAAATGACCATGTTCAAGGTCAATGATGTCCATTCTGCCCACTGGTTTCCACATGGTTCTCAGCCTAGATGACAAGAACATGTACCCCACATTTCTCCCAAATGTTTTCACGATAATGGACTGACCCCAGGGTTCTCTTATTCTGCGTTTTTCCTCTTTAGAGAGCTTAAGTGCAGTCATACCCTCACATAGATCATCCTCTTCCTCATCAGACTCTATTTCCTCTTCCATGGCAAATTCGAACCCAAAAGCTTGTACATAAGCTCCCGGTATAGCTCCCACCAGGCATTCCTTGTAACTCCCTGGAAGATGGACAAACTTGTCATCTTTGCCCAGACCGTTACCCGAACCTTCACCCTTAGAATGATCATCTTTAAACTTTTTGGTGCTGCGTTCTAGCGTATCCTCCTCTTCAGTTACTATAACATGTGAGGGTAGAAACTGCATTGGGCTAAAAAACAAAAGGGTAGAAACTGCATACTTTTTTAATCATGACAATTGGTACATAGTATCTTGCAAGGACAATTCTTGAGTTGAGTGTTTTCAGTTTTGTGCACTAGGTCGGATGTGTTGCTGCCACAACCACAAGTCTGTATTTGTCATGATTCACTTATCTATATCATATTGGGTCCTGTGCAAAAAATGCACTGAACTGAACCCAAACCTTGCTCATCTTAAAAACATTTGGAGTTTAGGCCTCAATTACTACTATTATTTTTTTTTTTTTTATGGGAAGACTTCAATTAAATTAGTTAAATATTGTTATAATTTTTTCTAGATTGAACTATGATTCTCAATCTTCCTGTTTATCATGGCTATAGATATCAGACCTTATAAGCAATATGCAAAAAATTGGCCATCACTAGCTTTCCCTAATAGCAACAGTATACAATTTTGGACACACGAATGGGAGAAACATGGGACATGCTCAGAGTCTGTGCTTAACCAACATAGATACTTTGATACAGCTCTCGGTTTGAAAAGGAAGACAAACCTCCTCAAAGCTCTTAAAAGTGCAGGTAAATTCAATTTTCAATACTTTAGTGCTTTGTTTTTTTAAGTAAAACATAGTTTATTAGATTTTAGGTTTTGATTGCCTATAATGTCCTTAATAATTCATACTTTTTGTGAAAATAAATAAAGGAATAAATCTAGATGGGAACCGTTACAGCTTACAGAACATCAAAAATGCAATAAAAGGTGCAATTGGCTATACTCCATGGATAGAGTGTAATGTGGATGCATCTGGAAACTTTTGGGTCAGGCTTTACCAAATCTACCTCTGTGTGGATACTTTTGGGTCAGGCCTAATCGAATGTCCTATATTTCCCAAGGGAAAATATGGTTCAAAGATTGAGTTCCCTTCCTTTTAAAAAATGGTAGTGATAATCATTTTATGATGTTTTAATTTTCATTTCCACCCTCTTATCATCAATTCAAAGATAAAATTGGCACATCCCTCTTTTGGTAGCATTGGACATTTGATGAGGTTTGGCCCAGAAGTGTCTACACAAAGATAAATTTGGTAAAACTAGCTATTCCCTGATGCATCAACATTGCACTCTATCTCGGGAGCATAACCAATTGCTCCTTTTATAGCATCACTTACGCTACTTAAGCTGTAAGAACTCCCATCTGGGTGGATTCCTGAAACATTTTTTTCCCAATCAAAGTTAAAATGAAAATAAAAAAACAAAGAGAAGGTTGATGAAAGTTATGTTTGGAACTAAAAAGAGATGAAGAGTTACTTGCACTTTCGAGAATTTGGAAGAGGTCTACTTTGTCTTCGAGGTTTAGAGCTACTTGAAAGTATCCATGTTGGTTAAGGATGGACTCGGAGCAAGTCCCATATTTCTCCCATTCATGTGACCAAAACAAGGAACCATTGCCGCTTAGGCAAGCCAGTGTTGGCCAATTAACTTGCATTTTGCTAATTAGGTCTAAAATCTATAGAATGATATACAATGAACTTTATTAGTATAGAATTTAAGTACTTATGTTGTCAATATAGCACCAATTACATTTATTGTCAAGTTAGTTTATAAGTTTCATACAGTAAAATTGATATCAACTTTTAACATTTTCCTAATAAGACATTGGTACCTTGGATTGAATGGAAGGGCTGTTAGGATCGTAGTTGGACGGGTATGAGTCATCGTTGTAATTAGGCCAAAGCCCATGAATGCCAAAATCAGTTTTGGGTTTTCCTGTTGTTGGATAGCAACGACTTTGCTTTGTGTCACAATATGAGCCTGGGCCCCTGGCCATTGCATTAGAGATTTAGAATGGTGAAATCAAGAAAAAAGTTGTGATGTTATGACAGCATTAGATAAGAGTAGTTAGCGTTTAAAAGGATAATCTCTCTCTTAAATAATCCCACTCACCTGTTGTACAAGGTAGAAGAAATTAAAGTCCTTTGAAACACAACCAATTGCTAGGCATTGTACTAATAAAAGCTTGATGAATATTGCACAATTGGGTTTCATTTGTCTCTCTCACTGACTCCCTGTGAGTGAGTTGTGGGATTTGCTTTTGAACTTAGGGTGGTAATGACATGGTATGAATGGTGGTACGAGCATTCTCATTAAGAATGCTAAGAGCATCAACAGTGGATAGGGGAAATGCCAAATTTAAGCCCATTTTACCATTCAAGCCCAAAAGATCCACTCCATTAGATGTGCTAAAATGTAACTACTGAAAAAAAAAAAAAAAAAAAAAAGTGCTACAATGCAATTCTAAATGTAGACTCGCACTGTAGCTCAATGGTAAAAACAAAAATTATTTTTTAATCGGTTTGGTCTTCTCTCTCCTCTCTCTGTAGATCATAATTTTCATTATCTTTCTCTCTCTTTCTTTTTGCTCTCTCTTCTTCAACGGCATGGAGGCAATGGCATGGAGGCTTGATCAGCTTCTGTGGTGGAGGCATGGAGGTCATGAGTTTGTTCATAGGTTTCCGGCGTGGGTTTGTCCATGGGTTTCCGGCGTTTGGGTCGGATTTGGGGTGGCGTTTGGGTGGTGTTTGGGTGGTTGGATTTAGGTCCATTGGTTGTGATTTTTTCCGATGGGTTGGGGGATTTGTTCCGATGGGTTTGATGGTGGGTTTCGGTGTTTGTTGGGTTTGTTTGGTAGTTGGTTTTGGTGAAGATGATGATGATGATGAGGAAGAGTTGGTGAGAACAAATGGGTTTGATTTTGGATTTTGGATTTTGATTTTGATTTGGCTGGATTTTGCTCAGCAGAGGTGGGTGGTGTGACTGAGAAGCTGGATGGTAGTGGTGGTGGTGGTAGGTGGTTGACAGAGGAAGAGAAATAGAGATCAGAGAGAGAAGTGAGAAATATTTTTTATATTATTTTAATGTGTAGTATGGTAAAATAAAAGTTTGGATGCTGAGTGTATTGTAAATTGGTATTGTATAATTGATAAAGTGACTTTTTAAGATGGTAAAATAGGATAGGATGGCATGAGCCATTGTGGATGCTCTAAATGCTATAAATGCTAAATTTTAACATCAAGTTTGTAAAAAGCACCAAAAAGCAAGCTACAACAAACATGCTAAACTTAAAAAAAAAATAGCAACTGAGCTACAATGAGCTTTCATCTTTGAAAGCTCGCTGTAGGTCCAATCTTTAAAAAAAATTTATTATTTTAATGCTTGTGGTGGAAAAGGTGGTTTGTGTAGTTGTTTTTTATTATTTTAATGAGTAGTTTATATTATTTTAAACGAAATGGTAAAAAAAATAGAACATTTAATGTTGAGTGTATTGTAAAATGAGTTGTTAAAATTGATAAAGTAGCTTTTTAAGATGCTAAATGCTAAATTTTTTAAAAACTTTGATTGGAATGCTCTTATAGGCAAAAACATAAATGTGGACCCTGGACAGAATATTTGGTGTAGCATATGCTTACTGCTATTGCTATTAATTTATCACCTGTGTTGTGTGAACCAAATGCACCAGATTTGCCTTTCACATTGGGAGTATGGGACAAAATTATTGACTTATTTCTACAACTTCATTGGTTTTGTCTGTATTTTTGTGAAAAAATAAATTAAACGATTATTTCTTTATCATATTGAAAGTTCGAAACAACTAACTTTGACTTCTTCTTTTTTCCTTGCTACATAAAAATTTAGAGAAATCCAACCACAAAAAAATAGCAACAAAAAGACACTCAGACCAGTAAAATGTCATTACTGAGAGCAGGAACAACTTCCGCCTCTTCATTTTCCTTTGCTTTGTGTTTAAAAGTTGACTTTAAAAATAATTGATTTGCCTAAATTATAAAAGGCTTTATTCAACTCTTTGGAACCAATTTATCTGTACAACTCAACACAAGGCTTTCCATTCTTTGGTACCAATTTATTTGTACAAATAGATTCCAACGATGCACATTCTTGCATGATCATACATTTGCCTAAACCCAGTTAAGGTCTTTGGCCATATTACATAGCATTTTCTCTACACAACTATATCTTTATATCTTTAAAATATGCGGAAATAAAAAATGAGCAATGAATTGTATAAATCTAGCAAGTTAATTATCCAAACCAGCTTCATGTCAATGAATGAATCAGTAAGATAAAGATTAATTTGAATTCCTGATATATATCAGTTTTAAGGTGGGAAAAATACTAACAACCAAGGCACCATTTTTTATTAACTAGAAATTAATATAAGGCAGAAATACTATTTTCGTCCCTACATTTTAGCCTCATTCCCATGTTAGAGCATCCACAGTAATGGAGTTAAAAATTTAGCTATTTGACGCTACAAAAAGTTACTTTATATATTTTACCTACTCACTTTACAAAACATCCAGCAGCATTGGATCTATTTTAGTTTTCAACACAATAAAATAATATAAACATCACAATAAAATAATATATATCCACTACAATAAAATAATATATCCACTACAATAAACAACAATCACAACTACCGCAACCGCTACCACTGCCACTACTGTCGCCGCCACCGACTCTTCCACCGCCGCCCCCACCGCCACCACTGCCACATGATAGCAAATAATCGTCTAGTGTTAACAAGTGATTTTTTTAACCCCAAATTATACTTATACATTTTTTTTTTTACTAAAACAATTTCTCAATCATCATGACAACAAATAATCATCTAATGTAACAATAATTTTTTTAATCCCAAATTATATATATACACACACACACACATTCAAAATTTTTTTTTTTTGGGCCTAAAACAATTTCTAATATCTTAACAACTAAACTTATTATGAAATTATTGTAAAATATTGTAAAAGTAACATTTATTATATAAAATATTTGTAGGGGTAAGGGCCCAAAATTGTATTTTGGGCCTTGGGTCTTGGCCGAGGACGTTGGTTGGTCTGAGGACGGATAAACAGTAGTGAGGGTGTTAAGCTCAAAATCCCATAAGTAAGATGCAAATGGAAAGGCTGAGAAAGGTGGTCCGAGGAGGAGTATCTCCTTGGATCAACAATGCACAGATCAAATGTATATCCTATCGTTCAAAGTGACCTTCCAGGAGGTTCTATTGATAGGGGCGTGTATTATAAACCTAAAAGAGGGATGGAAGTTCCGAAATATCTAAGGAAAAACTGTTGCCACCACATTAAATACTCTGCATCTAACTTTTTGGTCGCATTTATGTGGAGAAGACCCCTGAATAGTGCTACCTTGGCTATCCCAACTCACAAAGGGCCAGAAAGGGTGTCCGATGAGACAAGCACTCAAGTAATGGCCTGGATGATCAACAAATGGAGGACCAAGATCATTGAAAGGGGGATATATAATGTAAGAGACCCCTGAGAAAAAGGGAATCGAAAAAAAAGGGAAAAACACTGTAGTAACCAAGAACAAAACTTGTAATCCAATTCAGGGATTAATACAAAAGAACCATTCTTCTTGGACTATGCCGAGGACGATTTTCTTAAGTTTAAACTTGTTTATCCTTATTTTCTTGTCATTGAGATCCATCTTACTCGTTGGTTAATTCACTAAACCCAGTTCTTCAACCATCCTCTACAAATTCATTGTTTTGGGCTTTTTGGGCCTAAGTCCAACCATCTTTTGGGCTTAGGATTCAAATCTGGTCCTTACAATTGGCGTCGTCTGTGGGAAGAATTTTGGCGTTTTAGTGAGTTAAACGTTCAACTATGGTAGGTTCAGGTCCAAACTAGGCAGAATCCACGGGGTCCTAACGACAAGATCACTTCTGTGATCTCAAACAAAGAAGGGACCGAGAAAGAAGCGTGCACACTACCCATACTAGGGGCCGACCTTGGGGTGGGAGCCATGAATCTCATGAATGGAATGCTAAGAACATGCAACACAAAATTGATCATTTAAAGAGGAAGTTGCATTATGAACGGAGAAGACGAACCCCCTCTATTTCTGACCTCTCTTTTGACGGTGAAGAGGACGGTAGCTATAGGCATAGATCAATGACTCCTCCTAGTGAGTCTTTCTCGTATGTTGAGGAACACCATCATGAGCGTAGAAACAGAAACTCATCTTCCAAAGGCTTGGGAAATGACACCATGAGTAGAGCACTCAACCAAATTTCCAAGTCACCCTTCATGCGTAGAATCGAGAGAGGGAGACTTCCTCGGCGGTTCAACCAACCCACGTTCATCATTTATAATGGTTGAACAGACCCTGTAAATCACATGAGCCACTTCAACCAGAGAATGGCTGTGCATTCCAAGAATGAGGCTTTAATGTGCAAGGTGTTCCCCTCCAGTTTAGGGCTTGTGGCCATGAGGTGGTTCAATGGCCTAGGTGTAGGTTCCATTAACTTCTTCAAGGAGCTCACCCAGGCGTTTGGATCTCACTTTATTACGTGCAGCAAGGTTCCTCGGCCCTTAGACTCCTTGTTGTCCCTGTCCATGAGAGAAGGGGAGACCCTGAAAACATATTATGACAGATACTATGAGATGTTCAATGAGATAGACGGTGACTTTGACAACGTGGCCATCAGAACTTTCAAGGTTGGCCTACCAATTGAGCATGGCTTGAGGAAGTCTTTGACTGGGAAACCTGTCACCAACGTACGCCAGCTTATGGATCGAATTGATAAGTATAAGAGGGTTGAGGAGGACCAACAGCAGGGCAAGGGAAAGGGTAAGGTTATCCCCCAAAAGAGGAGGGATTTCAGGTCGGATGGCTACAACAATAGTAGACCTCGGAGAGATTTTGCTGTGCAATCTAGGCCTACAACTCCTCAAATGGTTAACACTGTGTTCCGAGAACCAGTGCATCAAGTCTTGGAAAAGATTAAGAACGAGCCATATTTCAAATGGCCGAACAAGATGAGTGGAGATCCCTCGAGGCACAATTAGGGCCCTCATTGCCAATACCACTAGGAGCGTGGGCATACCACCGAGGACTGTAGAACCCTGTGGAATCATCTAGAGCAACTGGTCAGGGAGGGAAGGTTACATTAGTTTCTATATCAGACCAATGGGCAAGGAGACCAATCAAGGTCAGGTACTCAGGGGAACACTTCTACAGGACCCCCGTTGGGCACAATCAATGTCATCTTTGCTACACTTGGGAGAACCAGCTTTTAGCCTTCCAGGGTGATATCTGTAGCTCAGCTATAAGCCAAGGACTCTAATTTTAAGCCAAAGAGGGCTAGAGTGGGAATCCATTCGGCATTGAGTTTTTCGGACAAAGACAAGATTGGAACCATCCAATCACATGACGATGCTTTGGTGATCACCCTCAGAATAGGAGGGTACGATATTAAGAGGGTGATGGTGGATCAAGGCAATGGGGCAGAGATTATATATCTCGACTTGTACAACAGATTGGGCTTGAGGCTCGAGGATTTGACAGCCTATGATTCACCGTTGGTAAGCTTTGATGGAAAGGTTGTCATTCCCAAAGGTCCGATTAGACTACCCGTGCAGGCAAGGTCAGAAGTGGTTGAGGTAGACTTTATTATAGTGGACGCTTATTCTCCTTACACGGCCATTGTGGCAAGACCCTGGCTTCATGCACTGGGAGTCGTTTCCTCCACTCTGCATGTGAAGATCAAGTATCCGTCTAGGGATCGGATTGAGGTGCTGGTCGGGAGCCAATTCGTAGCATGGCAGTGTCTAATCTCTGCAATAGTGCACCAACTAGGAATGGAGTCCTTGGCCTCGGTTGAAAAGTACTTATAGCAATCAAAGACTCTGGAGTTATCCATGGTGGGAGTAGCCGAGGAAGCTAAGTGTGAAGACTTGGAAAAAGTCGTTATAGACGATGATCCAGAGAAGTTTTTTCAGGTTGGAACTCAGCTCCCCCTTCAGGAGAAGGAAGAGCTAATGGAGTTCTTTAGGAGGAACACTTACGTGTTTGCGTGGAGTGCTTACGAAGCTCCTGGGGTAGACCCAAACCTCATTTGCCATCATCTAAACGTCAACCCGTCAATCATCCCCAAAAAGCAGCCACCTCGGAACATTCTGAAGTTGTCAAGGAGGAGGTGAACAAGCTCAAGTAGACTAGGGCTATTAAAGAAGTGTTCTACCCTGAATGGTTGGCTAATGCAGTGGTAGTAAAGAAGAAGAATGGGAAGTGGCGGGTATGCGTAGATTTCATAGACTTGAACAAAGCCTGTCCAAAAGACCCCTTCCTCATGCCTCGGATTGATCAGCTAGTGGACGCAACTGTAGGCTATCCTTGGATGAGCTTCTTGGATGCCTTTCAAGAGTATCATCAGATACCTTTAGCTTTAGACGATCAGGAAAGAATAGCCTTTGTTACTCCTATTGGGAACTACCATTACAAAGTGATGCTCTTTGGTTTAAAGAATGCAAGGGCTACCTATTAGAGGATGATGACCAGAATGTTCGAACCACAATTAGGCAAGAATATTGAGGTTTACATAGACGACATGGTGGTAAAAAGTAAGGTGGTGTTCGAGCATGTGGGAGACCTCAGGGATAATTTCGGAATACTGAGGAGACACAGTTTGCGCCTTAATGCTTCCAAGTGCTCTTTCGGCATAGGATCGGGCAAATTTCTATGCTATATGGTCACCCACCGCGGAATTGAGGTCAACCCTGACCTGATCAAGGCGATAAACAGCCTACAGCCTACAACCACCTCAGAATTCCAAGAAAGTCCAGAAACTAACAGGGATGACCACTGCCCTAAACCGGTTTATCTCCCAATCAGCGGACAGATGCAGACCCTTCTTCCAATTGTTGAATAAGTGGAAGGTATTTGAGTGGACCAAAGAGTGTGCCTCTGCCTTTCAGCAACTTAAGGAGTACCTTTCTCAGCCACCTGTCATGTCCAGGCCTGAGGTGGACGATGTCCTGTTTGTTTACATTGCTGTGGTTCCTCATGCTGTGAGTTTGGTGCTGATCCAAATTAATGACGGTGTGCAGAGGCCAGTTTATTATGTGAGCAAGTCATTGCACGAGGCAGAAGTTCGCTATCTACCACTAGAGAAGGCCATCTTGACAGTGGTACACGCTACACATAAACTCCCCCACTACTTCCAATCCCACACCATTATTGTTTTGACCCAACTTCCGCTTCGATCATTACTTCGGAGTGTTGACTTCACAGGGAGGATTGCCAAATGGGGTACAATCCTGGCGGCTTTCGACATCAAGTATATGCTTCGCACCTCTGTCAAGGGTCAAGTTCTTGCAGATTTGGTGGTCGAGTTCGCTGAATCTCCGAAAAAAGAAGAGGCGAAGAAGCAAGGCATGGATGGAAAATTTGTTGGCATGGTCTCTTCGCAAGAACCTTCATCCTGAAGGGTATATGTTGATGGTGCGGCAAATCAAAGGGGATCTGAAATGTGGCTAATTCTAATATCTCCAGAGAAGATCACTATCGAGAAATCCTTAAGACTAGGCTTCTTGGCCACAAACAATGAGGTTAAATATAAGGCTCTATTGGTGGAGATGGACATGGTCCAAAAAAAGGGCGAAAAGGCAGTGAAGGTATTCTCGGATTTAAGATTGGTCGTAGGCTAGGTAAAGGGAGAGTTAGAGGCAAGGGACATGAGAATGCAAGAATATTTGAATCAAGTCAGGTGCTTGTAATCAGAGTTCGAGTCTTTCACCTTGCAGCATATCCCAAAAATGGGAACACACATGCAGACTCCTTGGCCACCCTTGCAACCTTCTCGGCGCAGGACTTACCTCGGGTCATACTTGTTGAGGATTTGTACAAGCCCACTGAGATGAAGGTAGGGGTGGCCCATATCCATCAAATTAGGGTAGGGCTCAGCTGGATGGATCCCATAGTGCTATTCCTTAAGGAGGATATCTTGCCCAAGGATAAATCAGAAGCTAAAAAGGTGTGAAGAAAAGCTCCTCAGTTCTGGCTGTCCAAGGACCAAAAATTGTACAAACGCTCTTTTTTCGAGCCAAACTTGCTATGCATATACCCCGAAGCGTTAGAACTACTCCTCGAAGAGTTACAAGAAGGAATTTGTGCGAGCCACACTGGAGGTAGGTCTTTGTCTCACAGAGCCCTCACTCAGGGATACGGGTGGCCGGGCATGCAAAAAGAAGCGCAAGAATATGTGAAAAAGTGTGACCAATGCCAAAGATTTGCACCGAACATTCACCAACCGGGAGGAGTCCTTAATCCTCTGTCTAGAACCTGGCCTTTTGCTCAATGGGGCTTGGATATTGTAGACCCTTCCCCAAGGCAGCGGGAAATAAGAGATATCTACTGGTCGGCACGGACTACTTCACCAAGTGGGTTAAAGCTGAGCCGTTGGCAAATATCAGGGACGTGGATACTAAGAAATTTGTTTGGAAGAACACTGTCACTCGATTCGAGATCTCTCATACCCTCATCTCGGAAAACGGCCTTCAGTTTGATAGCAAGGCCTTCCGAAGGTACTATTGTGACTTGGGAATTACGAATAGATATTCCACCCCAGCTTACCCAAAGGGGAATGAACAGGCTGAGACTGTTAATAAGGTCATAGTGGGTGGACTCAAGAAGAGGTTGGATGATGTGAAGGGAAAATGGGTGGAAGAACTACCTTTTGTCCTTTGGAAATATCAGACAACACCTCGTAGATCAACAGGAGAGACACCTTTTTCGATGACTTATGAAGCCGAGGCTGTTATTCCTTTAGAGACTGGATTTCCAACACTAAGAACGAGTTCTTTCACTCCGAGCAACAACGACAGGCTATTAGAGAAGAGCTTAGACTTAGTTGAAGAGCGAAGGGAAAATGTCATGGTCCAATTGGCGTATTATCAACATAAGCTAAAGCAAGGATATGATGCCAATGTAAGGCTTAGACCATAAGCACCTGGGGACTTGGTGTTGAGAAAGGTTCTAGGGACTGCAAAGAACCCAGCATAGGGAAAACTAGGGCCCAACTGGGAGGGGCCATATTGCGTCACCTCGGTGGCTAGTATAGGAGCATATTTTCTTGAAGACCTAGATGAACATGTGATACCATGCTCCTGAAATGTAAACAACCTGAAAAGGTACTATTATTAATGAAAATTTCCTCTGTCATATTCTCATTTATTATGTAATACATTGTACTTCCCATTATTATCTTTCTAAGTATTAAACAGAACCTTAGACATGCCTGGCTCCTCAAATCACATGCTTTGGGAAAATTAATACTTAATGACATCTTCTTCAGTGATTAAACAGAACCTTAGACACGCCTAACTCCTCAGACCACATGTTTTGGGAAAATTAACACTCTATGGCATCTTTCTAAGTATTAAACAGAACCTTAGACATACTTGGCTCCTCAGACCACATGCTTTGGAAAAATTAATACTTAATGACATCTTCTTTAGTGATTAAACAGAACCTTAGACATGCCTGGCTCCTCGGACCACATGCTTTGGGGAAATTAACACTCTATGGCATCTTTCTAAGTATTAAACAGAACCTTAGACATGCCTGGCTCCTCAAACCACATGCTTTGGGAAAATTAATACTAAATGACATCTTTTTCAGTGATTAAACTGAACTTTAGACATGCCTGATTCCTCGGACCACATGCTTTGGGGAAATTAACACTCTTTAGTAAATTTCTAAGTATTAAACAAGTACCAGGTCATCCTCAACTCCTCGGATCACTAACCTCGCGTAAGTTAATATCCTTAATAATTTGCCTAAGCATTGGACAAAACCAGGGTTATATCAGGTCCTTTATGTCTCTTTCTAGTAAAATGTTTTACTCTTCTCCATGAGGATTGGTCTTCCCTGTGAATGGCCTAGTGCTCAACGCAACCATATAATCATTCTCTTACTGTTTATATTCGTTTAACTTATCTAAAGTTGCAGCAATGCGTCATTATTGGTTCTTATTAGAGCATGTGTATCGGTATTTCAATATTGTTAGTGACATCATTAACTTTAGATTGTATTAAAGGGCAAAACAATAACTACACCAACAAGAGAATTAATCTTGCAAAAGAGAAAAGTAGAAACATATAAAGTGAAAAGCGAAGTCTTTTCCTTGGAAAAAACGAGTGTACAATATATTCAATGACAAACTGTCATTACAAAAACAAAAAAAGAGAAAAAGAACAAAAATCCTAAAGCAATGCCTTAGCAGCAGGAGGGGCATTCTTGTCCTCGGAGTTGGCATTCTTGATCTTAAGGGCAGCCTCTTTTCCCTTGGATTCTGGTAGTGTTTTGGTCTCCTTGCCCTTTTCCTCAGGGGGAGGTCCCCCCTGGCTGGCCTCTTTGCCCTCAGTCGTCTTAACCCCCTAGCCTTCGTTACTGGCCTTGTTTGGCCTTTGGGGGACTTCTAGAGGAGGAAGAGAGGCCTGGGCAATGGAGGGCTGTCCCGAAAGGATTAGAGCTGGAGCAAAAGGAGGAGGGAAATCCGCCAGGATCTTTTGGATGTCTTTAGGATAGAACACATTCTTAGCAAGTCTCAACTCGGAGGTAACAGGAACTCCTGCTTGGTTAAGCGCTTCTGCCCAAACCTCGTTGCAATAGTTTCTATATACTTCCGTCAGCTCCTTTGCCAGCTGGGTCTGAGTTTCCTGCACCCCACAGTCATAAGCTGCTTATTATGAGGCCTCGGCAGCTTCCTTGACTGCCCGAGCTGCTTCCTTAACCTTCTGCAAGTCTACCTTCAGCTTTAAGACCAGCTATCTTTGAGTGGCCAACTCTATCTCCGTGAGATGAAGCTTCTTGCACTGGTCCTCGGCCTAGGTCTCGACGCTTTTTAGATCTGCCTCGGCACTTAGGCGTGCCCTTTTCTCGGCAACCAGCTTGGTGGCAAGCTCCTTGCTCTTTTACTCAGATGATCCCAGAGCCTTGTTGGCCTCGACACGGAGATTGGCCTCTGCCTTGGCCTCATTCCAGGCGTCCTTGACCCATTCCTTGGCCACGAAGATCTGCTGGGTAACCTGCACAAAAAACAACAATGGAGTCCCACTTAGCATTGAAAAAGGCAAACTAGCATATATTTAAAAGATTTGATAGGGAACTTACAAGTGCAAGATCCCTCTTCAAAGACATGAAGAGGTTCGGTTGCCTCATGCACCGGATAGTGTCCATGTCCCTGGGCAAGAGGAGGGCTGCTCCAGAGCTTCGGTGACATAATCTGAGTGTCCTCTTTGGAAATCCCAGATAGAGGCATTCCATGGGATGGCAGCCCCATCTAACTTTAGCCGAGGAGCCCAAGTGCACTATTGTTGGCGCACCTCGGCCCCACTTGGGTCTTCCCTGCTGTCCATAGAAAAGGTCTGCTTGTCTTTGGCCATCTTTTGCTGCTTGGCCCCCTTCTGTGGCACCACCTCACCCTCCTCCAACTCCTACTCCTTCCTTCTCTTTTTTAGGTTGGGAATTAGGAGTAGGCCAAGCTCGATCATGGAAGTAGAAGGGGGAGGGGGAAGTGCAAGAGGAGGCTGAGATCTCGAGGTGGCATGATTTGACAATACCAAAACACAGGACCCTAATAGAAATATATATTTTATCTTTCAAAATTTTTTGGTAGTAAAAAAATACATTAATTGATTAATTGCAATATTCTTAAAAACATAGAAGGAAAGATAAAAGACGAATTGAACGTATGTATTAGATAAATATAGGTGGTTAGTTGATACGTTGGAAAACTTTATTATGAGGCCATTAATTGTTTCTTTTTCCTATATTTAATAGGGCATTGTAAGAGAGTTGCTCATGCTTTGGCAAGTACATTACAAGATGAGGACTACATAGGGCTCCCAAGTTTGGCTTGAGGATTGTCCTCCTTTTATTCTATCCCTTTTACAATTTGATTTTCATTCTCAAATCTCAATAAATTGACTATAGTTTATTACAAAATTTAAAATAAAAATAAAAAACAAAAACTTATTTTGTAACTAATGAGACAATCTCAAAGTAGTTTTTTTTTTTTTTTAATTTTATTTTAAGAAGGAATCTAAAAAAAGAGTTTGGAACCCTTAAAATTTAAAAATAATTTGTAAGTGCACAAGATTTGTTGATGTAGTTATTTAATTTATAACATGGAATTTTTTTTACTATTACTTATTAAAGTAATGTTTTTCTTAATAATTTTTTTTCTAGGTTTATTTTATTAACTGATTCCGTTTTATGATGTGATGTGGTGTTTAGAATTAATATTTAAATCCAAAAATTTTGTATCTTAGGTCTGTTTAATAAGAGGATTTAAATAATTTTTTTTTTTTTTGAAAAACATAAAATGGTGGATTCCACACTTGAATCTATTGTTTAGCTAATATTTTCTAAATACAATTTTCATTAAATTATTTTCTATTTTCCCTTTTGAAAGCAGGATTTTGAAAATGATCAAGAGGATGTTTTCAAGATATATAAAATGTTCTTAATGGCATATTTGTAAATAAATTGAAAATAGTGGACTCCATAGATTTGCCCAAACTCTTCTATATTTTAAATTAAGAATCTTATCTTTATCACAAATTTGAAGTTTATCCTTATATATATATATAAGGTACATTAGTTTTAGGACAAAATTTAGCTACAAAATTGGTTGTAGCATAAGACTACAACCTTATTCAATATCTTTTTATTAAAGGTGAATTTTGACAAATCCATCATTGGATCACATTTTCTTCTTATATTCTCCATATTTGAAAATTTTCTAGAAAATTAAAGATCAATAGCTATGTCATCAATAAATTGTTTAAATTGCAAGTTTTTGTAGTTTAAAATTATTCATAAAATATGAGCTTATAGATCATATAATAAATAATATCTAATTGATACAAAATTTGACATGTGTATTAAAAGCATAAAAAACATGCAATTTAACGGTTATATTTCCAAAATATATAGTAATGTTTATTTTATTGAATAAGGTTGTAACCTTAGTCTTACTTAGTGTAACCGATTTTGTAGCTAAACTTTGTTCTTGGTGTTACTTCCATGCTTCAATTTTGAAACTTATAATTAATTATCCAAAAAAAAAAAAAAAGAAATCTACACACTACTTTCTATAATTTTTTTTTTTTTTTTTTTTATCTCAAAGTATAATGGTCTCCCAAACATCATTTTTCTTATAAAAAATATATTTTGAAAATTGTTCTTAAAAGTGAGAGCCAAACACATATAATGTAAAAATCATTCTATAAAAACTAGTTTCACATTCAATTTTTTTAAAATTATTTTCTTACTGTTTTGAAATCAAAAACAAAAATCCTCCTACCAAACATGCCCTTATTTATTATATGAAACTCATTCATATATTAAACAAAGTAGATTTTCAAGATATGTTTAAATTAACATTTTGTTTCTAAAATATGGAATGTCTAGGGCTTTAAGAATTATCTTTTTCTTTTAATGGGAATTTTAGGCATTATCTTAGAATTATCTTTAAATTTTTTACACTTCATGAAAATCTCCTTGTAAGGATACCAATTAATTGAGTATGCAAATTGCTCATCATGTATTATTCCCTTTTGATAAGAAAAAGAAGGTAGAAGTAGTTTATTGAACTACTCCATTAATATGCTTAGTTTTTTACTTCACAATTCAAATTTAGATATTATGATACAATTGATTTTGATAAATAAAAAATTTTAAAAAATTATTCAATTATAAAAATCCATTCAAAAGGTACAATGGAATATTGTATTATTAGTAAGTTTTTCAATGAAATTTGTATTTGAATAAATGATAAGAAGTTTACAAATTCTTTTAAAAAATTATGTTGGGATAAGATTCCCTCCCATTAAATCTTTCAATTTCCTCCAATTTTTAGTAAAATGCAAGACACTTGACATTTATTTAATTTTGTGTGATTGATGAAAATTGAAAGAAAATTGACTATTTAACTAAGTGGGGATCTTATTCTTATCTCAATCTAAATTAGAATAAACTAGCTTAATTAATTGGAATTCCATAAGAGATGGGGATTGGGGTTTTGAACCCAACACCTCATGGATTTCATGATGTTTTTAGAAGTCAGAACCATCATACCAACTTATTGAGGTTTTAATTATTTAGTTTAGACTTATATGAGCTTGTTAATTTCAATATGAAATCAACAAATGGATAAGTATAAATCTGACTATTTGTTGGTAGGTAGATCATGAGAGCTGCTTGAACTTTAAGAAATACTCAATTAGAATTTTAAAGATTCACTTGGTCGATAACTGTTGATGTAAAACAAAGCCATCACTCGTCACAATTGATTTATTATGTAACAATGTAGTCATTGGCATAAAATATATCGATTTATGTTACATTAATAATTTACTTTTTAGTTGCCACTTCAAGAGAAGAGCTTTATAGTTTAGTAATATTAATTGATTTCCTTATGAAAAGAATCAAAGTTCAGATTTCCATTTTCTAGTTCTTGTAACAATTCAATTATTTATGAAATAAATTACTTTTTTTAAGGGAAAAAATAAATTTTACTTTTAAGTCCCATGCTATGAAATAGGGAAAGAAGAAGGAAAGAAAGTAAAAGTATTCACTGTAAGAATTATTACTAGTATTGTAGGTGAGACTACAACAGTTGGCTATGAAGCACTTGGTTGATTTGGTACATTTGTTATAAGAGATATTTTATGTGAGACCAGAAATACTACATGCAATGTTCATTACAAGATTTAAAGAATTTCAAACTATGGTGCCCGCTTCTAATGATAGCTCTTTATCATCAGACCAAGACATCAATTAGTTTTTGTTGTAGATAGGGATTAAACCCTATATCTTTTATTCAACCATCAAAGACATTATCAGTTGAGCTAACTAGAACCCACGATTTAAAATTGAGATTTTCATTCTTAAATCTCAATAAATTGACCATCATTCAATTTTGGTGTAGGCATGGATTGAACCCACAAAATATATATATATATATATATATATATATATATATATATATATATATTTTGGAGAAGGAATCTCAAAAGAGTTTGCAACACTTCAAATCTAAAAATAGTAATTTGTAAGTGCACAAGATTCATTGATGTAGTTGATTAACTTATAGCATGGAATTTTTTTACTCATACTTATTAAAGTAATGTTATTTAAAAAAAATAATTTTGTTTTCGTTTAGGGAAAGAATTTGCTACAAACTAAGTTGCAACAATTCTTGCAAAAAGGCACACACGCCAATGCCTCAAATAAATACCTATCCAAGCTTATATTTAAATGAAAACTTCCTTGTCAAGATTGAATTTTTCACCAAATGGCCACTTGACATGTGTGTATTTCAACAAATCATTTCCCTTTGGTTTATTTCAGATCCCCTTTTTTGATGTGATGGGTTGTTTAGAATTAATATTTAAATCCAAATATTTTGTATCTTATTTATTATAGGAAACTCATTCATGTATAAAACAAAATAGATTTTCTTGATATGTTTAAATTAACATTTCGTTTCTAAAATATTGAATGTTTAAATTTAGGGCTTTAGGAATTATCTTTTAATTATTATTATTATTATTATTAATGGGAACTTTAGGCATTATCTTAGAATTTGCTTTAATTTTTTTTATAATTCATGAAAACTGCTTGTAAGGATGCCAGTTAAATGAGAATGCAAATTGCTCATCATGTATTACTCCCTTTTGATAAGGAAAAGAAGGCAGAAGTAGCTTATTGAACTACTCCATTAATATGCTTAGTTTTTACTTCATAAATTAAATTTTGTTATTACGATACAATTGATTTTGATAAAATTTATATATATATATATATATATATATATATATTTTTTAAAAGTTATTAAAATTGATTCCATTATAAAAATCCATTGAAAAGGTACAATGTAATATTGTATAATTAATAAGTTTATCAATGAATTTTGTATTTGAATGAATGATAGTAAGTTTAGAAATTCTTTTTAAAAAATTATGTTGTTAAAAGGGAAAAATATAGGTTGACGGATCTCTGTAAGGTGGGCCTGACGATTCCTCATCCATGGGCCGATGAAGGACGGGTCCATTGCGTGCAAGGCCTGTTGTGGACGGATCCTTCATGGACGGACGCAACATAGATGGATCAAGTATCCACGTGGCAGCCAAAAACCCTAGTTGGGAAATACTTGCGACGCACACTTAGTGACTATAGAATCACAAAGTAAATAGAATCCTAGTGCAAAGAGGATTCCAGAAGCTGCGCGCATTAATGAAGATCTTCTCTATAAGGAAAAGACTTATCCATCACGTTTGGGGCTATTTAAGAGAATTCCTATAAGGAAAAGACTTCTACTCCAAGGAGAAGATGTCAATCTTCAAATACTATAAAAGCCCCAATACCTTCACAAACCAAGGTACGCATAATTGACCCTCTCTAGCACTCTGGAGTTGTAAGAGATTCTAACTTGACCTTCGGAGGGTATTTCGCTGGCACCACACCGATGCTCTCCGTTAAGGTCTTTCTTTTTTGTTGTGCAGGTGTTGTTTCGAGTGTGCGAGTGCCGCGTGGCACACTGGTGATTTTTTCAGCATCATCAGTTGGCACCGTCTGTGGGAAAACTCCTTGCGATTTTGTAAGCCATATTGTCACTTCCCGGACAAAAGAGTTGCATGGTGCTCACTTGCTCGATGGCAACCACCAACGACATCCAAGAAGAGGAGACATCCAAGAAGAGGAACCATCCATGACTACCCTAAAGAGGCAGGTCCAAACTCTCGCCGCTGCTGTGGAACGCCTCACCAAACAAAATCACGGCCTAGAAGAACAGCTACGCCAGAAAAACGCAGCATCGAATAACCAAAGGGAGGACCAAGAAGGTACCAATGTCGTACGAAGAGACCGAGAAGGGCCCGAAGAAAGTAACGCCCCAAGCAGACCGGAACGACAAAATATGAGCCTCCCATCACTCAGAGACACGGCTCCACCTCCTATTTTCGCAGAGATACAGGCGATGAAGGAACAAATGGAAGTCATGATGAACGCCCTCAAGGGACAAGTGTCCAGTGATCTAGATGATCTAGTCAATCGAACTGACTCACCGTTCACTGCCCCTGTCAATTTATTCCCCCTACCACACAAGTTTCGCATGCCGCAGATAGAAAGTTACGACAGAGTTAAGGACTCTCTAGATCACCTAGAGACCTTCAAGACCTTGATGCACCTTCAAGGGGTAGCAGACGAAATCATGTGTAGAGCCTTGCCTACAACACTAAAGGGCCCAGCAAGGGTATGGTTCAATCGACTGACGCCGAACTCTATCAGCACCTTTAAGGAGCTCAGTGCTCAGTTTACTGCGCACTTTATTGGGGGACATAGATATAAGAAGTCCACGGCGTGCTTAATGTGCATCAAGCAGCGAGAGGATGAGACGCTGAGATCCTACATAACACGCTTCAATAAGGAAGTGCTTTCGATCGATGAAGCCGACAACAAGATACTTGTAACAGCTTTCACGAATGGGTTGCGAAAGGGTAAGTTTTTGTTCTCTTTATACAAGAACGACCTGAAGACCATAATGGAAGTACTCTATAGGGCCACCAAGTACATGAATGCTAAAGACACACTGCTAGCTCGGGAGGAAAAGCCCAAGAAAAGGGAGCGACAGGAAGACATACGGCAGGACAAAGGGCGGAAGAAGCCAAGAACAGAAGATTGAAGGGATGAAAGGCGCTTTAAGCACCCGGGAGGGAGGTTTACAAGCTTCACCCCATTAACTGCCCCGATAGACCAAGTCCTAATGCAAATCAAGGACGAGGAGGCTCTAACCTTTCTTGGAAAGCGGAAGGGAGATCCTAACAAGCGATCTAGAGACAAATATTGCTACTTCCACCGTGATCACGGTCATGACACAGCCGATTGCTACAACTTGAAGCAACAGATTGAGGCCCTTATCAGACAAGGAAAATTGCAAAAGTTCGTTAGTAAGGAGAGAGCGGATCCGCCTCTTCAAGAGCAGCCCCCTGACGGGATAATGAGCGTCCTAGACCCCTCATTGGAGATATAAGGATGATTGTAAGGGGAACAACTACTACTGGGTCATCCAAAAAGGCCCGGAAGACTTACCTTAGGATGGTCCAGAACATCCAGTTGACAGGCTCTATGCCAAAGATCGCGCGGAGAGAAGGCCCTATCATTGGGTTCTCGGAAGAAGATGCACGACGTCTTCACCACCCGCACGATGATGTGCTTGTTGTCAGCATACGAGTAGGGGACTACAACATGCACCGGGTGTTGGTCGACAATGGCAGCTCGGCAGACATCCTATACTACTCGGCGTTCTAGCAAATGAGGGTTGATGAAGAACGATTGATACCAACGAACGCCCTGCTGGTTGGTTTTGGAGGAATAAGGGTATTCCCATTAGGCGCAGTCACAGTTTTGGTAACAGTAGGCGATTATCCTCAACAGATCACCAAGGATGTGACATTCCTTGTGGTCGACTGTTCGTCTGCTTATAATGCTATCCTCGGATAACCTACCCTTAACTCATGGAAGGCGGCAACATCAACATACCACCTAATGATCAAGTTTCCTACAGATTATGGGATCGTCGAGTTACGAGGAAATCAGGTAGCCGCACGCGAATGCTACATTGCCATGCTGGAGATGGAGGATCACCAACAGACAATGTGCATAGAAGAGTGACGGACCGTAGCGGAGCCGGTCGAAGAACTAGAAGAGATAACCCTTAATGAATCAAGACCTGAGCAGACGACTAAAATGGGGACATTGGCCAGCCAGCCAATACGTCAAGCCCTTACAGCATTCCTTAGGATGAATCAAGACGTATTCGCATGGAGCCATGAGGACATGCTTGGGATTGATCCCTTAGTCATAGTTCACAAGTTGAATGTGAACCCCACATCGTCACCCGTCCGACAAAAAAAGCAGGTGTTCGCTCAGGAGTGAGACAGAGTGATAACAGAAGAGGTCAGAAAGCTACTGGAAGCAGGATTCATTCGAAAAGTATACTACCCTGACTAGTTCGCAAACATAGTTATGGTTAAGAAGGCTAATGGGAAGTGGCAAATGTGTGTCGATTTCATGAACCTCAACAAGGCGTGCCCGAAGAACAGCTACCCACTCCCATGGATAGACACCTTGGTAGACTCGACAGTAAGACACCAGCTCCTGAGTTTCATGGATGCCTTTTCAGGCTACAATCAAATCAAGATGGAGGAGGCTGATCAAGAGAAAACTTCCTTTGTCACCAGCCAAGGACTCTTTTGCTACAAGGTAATGTCGTTTAGGGCTGATGAACAAAATGTTCACGCACTAGATTGGGAGGAACGTACAAGTTTATGTTGATGACATGTTAGTGAAGAGTCTGCGTGAAGATGATCATCTAGACGACCTTCGGGAGACATTCAACACCCTCCGCTCATATAACATGAAGTTGAATCCAAACAAGTGCGCGTTCGGAGTAATGGCGGGAAATTCTTGGGCTTCATGGTATCCCAAAGAGGTATAGAGGTTAACTTGGAGAAGATACTGGCAATAATGGAGTTAAAACCGCCAAGGACGGTCAAAGAGGTACAAAGCTTGAATGGCAAAATTGCAGCCCTGAACAAGTTTGTCTCAAAAGCAACGGACAAATATCTACCCTTCTTCCGCATTCTGAGAAAATCCTTTGAGTGGACGAACGAATGCCAGAAGGCCTTTGAAGACTTGAAGAAATACCTTTCGTCTCTGCCATTGCTCAACCCGTTCAAACTAGGGGAAGAACTCTACCTATACTTAGCAATTTCGTAAGCAGCGGTAAGCAGCGGTAACCGCGGCCTTAGTAAAAGAGGAAGATGGATCTTAAAGACCCGTCTAATTTGTGAGCTGGGCGTTCCGAGGAGCAAGAAAGGTACACCCAAATGGAGAAATTGGCTTTCGCGTTAGTAACTGTGGCACGAAAGCTTAAGCCGTACTTCCAGGCACATACCATCATAGTCTTGACGGATAGGCCCTTGAAAAAAGCCATGAGTAGCCCTGATGTTGCTGGACAAATGGCTTTATGGGCAGTTGAGCTGAGTGAATTTGACAAACAGTACCAGCCCCGAATTGCGATAAAAGGGCAAGCTGTGGCCGACTTCATCGCTGAGTTTGCTTAATCAGAACGCAAGGGGGCAGAAATCGCCACACAGTGGAGCATCCACACTGACGGATCTTCAAACAGACGAGCTGGAGGGGCCGGGGTGGTAATACATACCCTAGAAGGAGATAAGATCGAGTGCATGATTCGACTAGACTTCCCCACAACCAACAACGAGGCCAAATATGAAGCATTGGTGGCAGGGCTAGACCTCGCGAAGGCAGCGGGCGCTGAAAACGTGGTCGTACATTGCGACTCCAAGGTGGTAACAAGTCAGATTAATGGCGGCTACGAGTGTAAGAATGAAAGAATGAAGAGGTATCTGGAGGAGGTGAAGAATCAAATCAGCAGCCTCGAATTCAGATTCGTTCAAATCCCAAGGGAGGAAAACGAATATGTCGACCGGCTAGCAAAAGCTGCCTCAGCAGAATTTATGCTTGTCCCCGAACAGGTATTGTCATTTGTTCAAATCTCCTCACTTATTGATGACGGAGCGAATGTGCAGAAAGTAGATTCTAAAAGCAATTGGACGACGCCATTGATAACCTACCTGAGTACTGGTGAGGTACCAGACAGGAAGGATGCCGCAAGGAAGTTGAAGGTCCAAGCATCACGATTTGTGTTGATAAAAGATGTCTTATACAAAAGAGGATTCTCTCGACCGTACCTAAGGTGTTTGAGCCACGAGAAAGCAGACTACGTAATGAAAGAAGTCCATGAGGGCATCTGTGGAAACCATTCGAGGGCACGGTCATTAGCACACAAGTTGATCCGAGCAGGATACTATTGGCCTACAATGTTGAATGGCGCGCAAGCTTATGTCAAGGCCTGCGACAAGTGTCAAAGGTTTAGTAATTTCATTAGGCGACCATCCGAAGAGCTGACCCCCATGACGGCCCCTTGGCCATTCGCTCAATGGGGACTAGATATCATAGGCCCCTTCCCAACTGCAGCAAGGCAGCTAAAATTTTTGGTAGTTGGTATCAACTACTTCACTAAGTGGGTGGAAACAGAAGCCCTAGCCACTATCACTGAGAAGAACATTTGAAACTTTATATGGAGGAATATCATCTGCAGGTACGGGATACCAAGAGTGCTTGTCTCCGAAAACGGAAAACAGTTCGACAACATCGCATTTAGCAACTTCTGTTTGGGGCTAGGAATTAAGAATCACTACTCGTCGCCCGCACACCCTCAGACCAATTGGCAAGTCGAAGTCATGAACCGGTCCTTACTCAAGATCATCAAGACCCGGCTTGAGGGGGCAAAGGGCATCTGGCCTGACGAACTACCAAGCGTCTTGTGGGCATACTATACTACAGCAAGAACACCCACTGGAGAAGCGCCGTTTCGACTAGCATACGGAAGTGACGCTGTCATCCTAGCGGAAGTAGGGCTCACAAGCTATCGGGTGGAGAACTACGACCAGGATAAGAACAAAGAGGTTATGCGCCTTCATCTCGACCTAGTGGACGAAGTCCGGGCGATAGCAGAGCAGAGGTTGGCGTGGTATCAGAATCTCATGGCAAAACACTACAACTCCAATGTCAGGCATAGAGACTTTCAGATTGGAGATCTTGTACTACGAAAGGTAATGGGCGCTACTAGAGATCCTTTGCAGGGAAGGCTCGGCCTCAACTGGGAAGGACCCTACAGGATCGCATCATGGCAGAGGAGGGACACCTACCACCTCGAGACGCTGGACGAACAAAAGTTACAGCACCCATGGAACACGGAGCACCTACGGAAATACTACCAATAGAGACGATATGAAGAGCATCGACATTCCCCAATTTCCCAGTTTATTTAGTTTTAATACAGTTACTAGTTTTTACTTCGAACAATTTTTTTCTACTTCGAACAATTTTTTTCTACAAGTATCTTTTTAAGCCCAAGGGGGCAAGTACTTTTCTACAAACGCATGGTTTTCTTTTTTAATTAATAAGAGGAATATTCAGACACGACTATGTTCTTTTCTACCTAAATTCTTACAGTCCAAAAAATGGATGGGTATCAACAAAAAGTCCGCAAAATTGGACAGATCATCCAAATAGGATGAGAAACTTTTATGAAAGTCCAAAAAATGGACGGAGTCTACCATTGAATAGATAAAGTTAGTCCAAAAAGTAGACGGAGTCTACCATTGTATAAACAAAATTATAGTCCAAAAAGTGGACAGAGTCTATCATTATATAGACGAAGTTATAGTCCACAAATGGGACGGAGTCTATCATTGTATAGTCCACAAAGTGGACAGAGTCTATCATTGTATAGACGAAGTTATAGCCCACAAAGTGGATGGGTATTGTGAGAGACCGCGCCCCCGACCCGTTTTAATGAATGTTGGGCCAAACCTACGTGAGTGGGTGGAGTCGTGTAATTGCCTCTCAAAGTAGAGGTTCGACTAGTTATATTTTCCCCTTTAGATTAAAGGTTTTACAATGGAGTCGCCACTTATTTAATTGTTGGAATAAATAAGAAAACCATAATTGAAAAATTCATCATTTTATTAATTTGAAATTGAATTACATAGAACATAGGAAATTACATGGCTTTGGTCCTAGATATCTAAGATAAAGTACATGGCTTTGTTTCTTAGTTACAATCTAGAAATTGAAAATTACAAGGATAAGCATTTGATCTACTAACCCTTGATCTAAGTTCGGAGGCTATGTTACAAGGTGGGAAGGTGTTAGGCACCCACCTTGCCCGGTGAAACCGGTCTTCTAGACTATGGTGGCCAAAATTCATATCACATCATCCAATATGTTATCAATCAATTTGCATGTTGAATTTGAAGTGTATGCATGTGATAAACCCTAATTCAATTTATTAAGCATTTCATTTGGATTGAAAAATAAATTCTAGTGAATGTATGTGTATGGTGACATCCTAGATTCAAGGACTTGAAAGAATTATGAAATAAACATGTTTTTCATATTTTTGATATGGATTTAAGATCAAAACTAGTGTTTATGCATGAACATGTAATGAACAACCAAGAACATGTGAAGAACACATAAGAACAATTAAGAACATTCAAACATATTCAAGAGAATTTAAATAATCACTATCATGTTTTAATCCTAAATTCTCATCATGGAAACACAAGAAACAAGTTAGGGAAACGGATTATACCTTCATGCAAGATCCATACGGTGGAAGAGGAGACTCTTGGTGGAGGTTCTAAGGGTGAAGAAAAGAAGAACTAGGAGAGGGAGAATAAGTCTCACTCAATACCTTGAGTCTCAGGAAGACCAAGATATGACAAGACTACTCAACTTCACTAGCACTCAAAAGGGGAGAAGAGATGGGGGTTTTTTTGGTGTCCTTTGAAATGAAGGAGAGGGAGTGTTTATATAGTAGTAGTGGAGGGAATATGAATGGAAGGCCATTTAATGAGGGTTGACAAGGATTATGAACCTAGACCTCATTTTAGCCTTGGGAAAAATCCGGTGCATTAAACGGAGAGATTGGTGGGAGTGGGGAGCAAGCCAAAATTCGGTTTTCCCGTAGCTGCTGTAACAGCTTGTAGAGCCAACTTCGAAAAATCATATCTAACCGAATTCTGATCGGAATTGTCTCATTCTTGTGCTCAAATTGAAGCCCCGGATGTCTAGTTTCTGGGAAAATTAACCTCATTCACAGATTCAAAATATTCTGAGAGATATTGAAGAAATAGTGAGCAGAGGTCATTTGTTAGAAAATGGTTTCAGCACAATTAACATTAATAGGTCCCAAATTAGCTCCCAATTAAAATTAAATGGCTCCAATCACTCCCATTTCAGAATTAATTGGTTCCCAATTTACTCTAATTAAAAGATAATTACACAAATTACTCATTGAATAATTAATGTTTAACTATCTAATTAATTAGGTGTATGCAACCTCACCATAAAATGTAGTCCTAACCAATTAAATTATGACACATCATTGATCTCAAATTGATTACACCTATAACCAATTGAAATCAATTGTTCATAATCACATATAGTCGGACTCAATTTGTGATAGTACATCTTAGCCATTAAAACTTGATTTGATGATAACTTTCAATCTAATGGTCCGATTAGGGCTTATGACCAGTCGATTTGATCGTTACAACATCAAGATCATTTTGGTGAAATGAGTCCAATGATCTAATGGCTAGAATCAAGATGCATATTTTTAAAGTGAAAGTACCATTTTACCCTCTATGTGAGGTTAAATGCGGGTTGCAAAATGGGGTGTCAACAAGTATAAGAAACCATCCATAAGCTGGATGGATCATCCAAAGAAGATGAAAAATTCTAAAGTCCAAAAAGTGGACGGGTATAAATAACCTTCCACGAACTGGACGGAGTCTATCACAGAGTTGACAAATTCCAAAGTCCACAATGTGGACGGCGTCTATCATTGAATAGACAAAATTTTTAGTCTTCAAAAAGGACGAAGCCATTCATTAAAACCTAAGTCCACAAATTGGACGGGTCACCCCAAGAGGGTGAGAATTATTAGTCCAAAATGGACGAATACAAATTACAATCGGAGAAATGGACGGATCGCTCCAAGAGGGTAAAATTCTAAATTGTCCAATAGGTGGATGGATGCAAACTAAGGTCCACAAAGTATACGAATATAAACTAGAGCCATAAAATAGACGGATCACCCCAAGAGGGTGAATATTCTTATTGAGTCCATAAGTGGACGGATACAATTAAAATCCGATGAAGTGAACTATTGATCCCTCATCAATGGACGAGTCATCCAGCGAAGGTGAACTTCCAACAAATCCGCAAAGCGAACAGGTTTATAAATTAAGTCTATACTACAACCAGACGGACTTTTTAGATGAGTTCTCAAAATAAACGGATTATAAATTCTACAAAGACAAAATAACAAAGCATTATAGTAGACGGATTAAACAGAATAGTAAAAAGCCCTTAAGGGGAATTGTTTACATACTATCCACAACGGATAAAAATTGTTCCAAAAAAAAAAAAAAAACTAAGGCTGGGGGGCATGTTCAACATTCTCCGGAACAACATCATCAGGCTGACGAACATCATCATCAACGGTATGAACTTGGCCTTGCGGGGGGCTGACGTATCGTCACCAACCGCGTCATCAGCAGAGAGGTCATCCATGCTATCAAAAGCGACCGGCTGTGCGGTGGTTTGAGCTTGGTTGTCAATAATAAGCGTTGAAAAGTCAAGATCAGGATATGCTCTCTTTACCTAACGGACGACGTCATCAAATCCGTTTGCATAAGAACCAGCAAGCTACTTGATGAGGGAATCGAAATCCCGATACTCACGGACTGCTGCTTCTTTTGCCTGATGAAGTTGATCTTTGGCACCCTTGATCTCCTTTTCCTTGTCCTCTAGAACCTTTTTCATGGTCTCCATATCAGTCTCAAGTTCTTTCCTGGCTGCCTCGGACACAGTAAATTTCTTCTCCATACCCACTTTCCAAGCTTTGAGGCCGACCAACTCATCCTTCGTCTCATTGGCCTTCTTCCTAACATGGTCTAAGGCCGTCTCATGGTTCAAACACCGTCCCATAAGCCCCTTCATCATAACCATGGCCTGAAGTGAAACAATAAAACACAGAATTAGTTTCAAAAGAGTAAAGGAGTATGGACAGATGAATAGAGGATGGGCAGCTACCTGAGCAATGCTAAACAGCCCCGTCTCCCCCATCTCCTCCGTCGAATGGTTGCTTAAGTCCTCATAATCTTTATAGGTCATGATGGACGAAAGCTTCTCCAAGGCATACTTGGAGTCCTCTCAAATGAGAACGGATGGTTTCTCCTGTTGGGCGGACGGACCCTTCATCAGGCCTTTGCTAGCCCCATGTTTCGCTAGAGTGACCGTCTTTGCACCCTCAGCCATTAATCCTACGACGGGCTCCAAAGGAACCTTGGGTTTCTTTGGAGGACGGTCCCCCTTGGACGGCTGCTTCCTTTTTATGGACGGATTGCTTGAGCCCGTCCCCTTGGGATCTACCTCGTCGAACTCCTTCTTCCTTGCAGCCTGTGACTTAATTAAGGCTCTCCTCTTATCGTCGTCCATTTCTGTAGAGGTGAACGGATGAAGTTAAATAACAAGATAAAGATCAAAACCGTTCAAACAGAATAAGGGCGACGGACTTACGTTGACGAATTCGGGCATCGTATTTGATGGCTGCTGGAATTGGTTCCGGATCGTCACAATACCAATGGATGGTGTTCAATGTGACTAGCTTGGCCCAAGTCCTTTCCTCCTTCTTGGACTTTGCAAAAAAAATTTCAAGAAAACTGAATTCCTCAAGTTCAATTTGTGGACGCCGTCAAACTGCAAAAGAGGTAGACGGTTAAAAGTATTGAAGTAATCATGATAAACTGAACAGTTATGTAAAATGGTCCATACACTAGGATAGGTGCGTACCAGACGGAGATAATATGACCCATATTGTGTCGACGGGCATGTGTTTCGTGTCACCTAGACGACATATCCACTCGTCGCCCTCTAAGAAGAAATAACGGCTCTTCTAATCCCTATTGGAGTCAAGGGTTTCATAAATGACCTTCAACAACGGACTCCTAGGTACAAAACTATACATCCCCCTTGATTTGTCTATTTTGTCTAGACGGTAGCAGTGAAGGAATTCCCGCGCCGTCAGCCTTCTAGCACCATTTGACATGGCACCGTACAGGACCTCCATTGCCATGAAGACCCTCCAGGCATTTGGGGATACCTGGTTGACGGATAGTCCCAGATATTTGAGAAGTTCACAGTGGAGGGAGCTTAGTGGAAACCTAAGGCCTGCCTTGAACATATGTTTATACACTCCGACACCTTCTACCCCTTCATAATAGCATTTCTCTGACTTATAGGGTAGACAGATTGGAATGTAATCTGGAATTTGGTAGTTAGCCCTAAGGGTGTTGAAGTGTTTCTCGTTGATGGTAGACGAAAAAGCGTTCACCGTCCACTCCGGTAGCATGATGAACTTCCTAAGTCCATCAGTACCGACGACGAAATTTATTGGTTGTTCCTCGCCGTCATCAAAACCCTCCTCTGGGTCATTCATCTCCATATCCTCATTTGTTGAGAACAGGGAAGAGCTAGACAGACTCCTTTCCTCGCTTAGACTGTCTTGGTCTTTGTGACCTGACGGGTATACTTCTTCGTAATCCGCCCCGTCACGGACGACTGACTGGTTACTTGACACACTAGACATTGCCTACATGTGACGACAAAAACTAAGACTCTGAAGGGTCTAGAAGGAGTGACGAGTGTACGAAGACAAATAATAAAGAGTTTATGTGAAGGTAGATGAGACTTGTGAAAAAAGAGAGTACTTACCAAGCTAGTAAGTGAACGAAGGAACGACATTGATTATACAGCAACTGAACAGAGTGGTCTCTGACAAGGATGACGGATGCGCTCTGACAATGTGTTTTCAACAGGAAATAGAGAAATGAGAGGAGAAGGGAGTGATATTTATAGAGGAAGTGCACAGAAGACGAAGCGACGCTTCGACCTAAGACAACACCCAATAGGAAAGTGACACGTGTCATGCATCATAAGTGACTTCCGGACAACCTGTCAGGGTGAGCACAGTTCACGGAGTTCGTATTGAAACCGTCGACCCATAGGACTTTGAACCGTCATCCCAGCCTTAGACCGTCACCCCACGGGTCCTTCTGCTCAAAGATGACGAACCCATGGGGTGAGGGGGAAACTGAAGAGGGCAAAATATAGGTTGAAGGATCTCCGTGAGGTGGGCCTGACGATTCCTCATCCGTGGGCCGATGAAGGACGGGTCCATTGCGTGCAAGGCCTGTTGTGGACAGATCCTTCATAGACGAACGCAACATAGACGGATCAAGTATCCACATGGCAGCCAGAAACCCTAGATGGGAAATACTAGTGACGCACACTTAGTCACTATAGAATCCCAAAGTAAATAGAATCCTAGCGTTAAGAGGATTCCAGAAGCTACGCGCATTAATGAAGATCTTCTCTATAAGGAAAAGACTTGTCCATCACATTTGGGGCTATTTAAGAGGATTCCTATAAGGAAAAGACTTCTACTCCAAGGAGAAGATGTCAATCTTCGACTACTATAAAGCCCCAATGCCCTCACAAATCAAGGTACGCATAATTGACCCTCTCTAGCACTCTAGAGTTGTAAGAGATTCTAACTTGACCTTCGGAGGGTATTTAGCCGGCACCACACCGGTGCTCTCTGTTAAGGACTTTCTTTTTTGTTGTGCAGGTGTTGTTTCGAGTGTGCGAGTGCCGCGTGGCTCACTGATGATTTTTTTGGCATCATCATGTTGGAATAAGATTCTCTTCCATTAAATCCTTCACTTTCCTCCAATTTTTAGTCAAATGCAAGACACTTGACATTTATTTAATCTTGTGTGATTGATAAAAATTGAAAGAAAGTTGAATATTTAAATAGGAGTTGATCTTATTCTTATCTCAATCTAAATTAGAATAAGGGTGTGTTTTGATACCTCTTATTGCTAAAAACTGAAAACTGAAAACACTGTAGCAAAATAAATTTTAAATGTGTGAATAGTGTCGTGGAACCCAGTTTTGAAATTGTTTTTGCTAAAAAAAGTACTTGCAGGTCCCGTGAAGAGTGCACGGGACCCACTGGAAAACGTGGGATGCAACTGAAAAGTGTTTTTCACCACTATCCAAACATACACTAAATTAGTTTAATTAATTGGAGAAATCCCTTAAGAGATTGGGTTATATTTCGTGCTGTTTTCAGAACCATTATAGCAATTCATTGAGGTTTTAATTATTTAGTTTAGATATGAGCTTGTTCATTTCAATATTAAATAAAAAAAAATAAGTATAAATTTGACTATTTGTTGGTAGGTAAATCATAAGAGTTGCTTGAACTTTTTTTTTTTTTTTTTTAAATACTTAATTAGAATTTTAAGATTCACTTGGTTGATAACTATTGATGTAAAACAAAGTCATCACTCATTGCAAGTAATTTATTATGTAACAATGTAATCATTGGCATAAATTATATTGATTTATGTCACATTAATAATTTACTTTTTAGTTGCCACTTCAAGAGCTTTATAGTTTAGTGCTATTTACTGATTTCCTTATGAAAAGAATCGAAATTCAAATTCTCATTTTCTAGTTTTGGTAACAATTCAATTATTTAAGAAGGAAATTACTTTTTTAAAAGGGAAAAAAATAAAATTTACTTTCAGGTCCCATGCTATGAACCACATAAAGAAAAGACAGAAAGTAAAAGTATTCCCTTTAAGAATTGTTACTAGTGTTGTAGGCGAGACTACAAGAGTAGGCAGTGAAAAACATGGTTGATCTGGTATATTTGTTATAACTTATAAGAGATATTTTCTATTAGACCATAAATATTACAGATGGTGAGTACGCCATATATTGGGTGCATACACATCATATACCCGGCATATGCACCTTTTGTAAGCCTCGGCCAAATTAGGTCAGAAATGAGTTTTTTCGCTTAGTTCTTGGGTCATAGTTGGGCTTGGGCTTAGATTTTATTAGGCCACTTTCAGGTTAATCTGCTCATTGGGCTCTACACATGATGTTGATAATTTTGGTAACAAATTGATTTCTTGTCATTGGTACTGAAGGGCTTAGGCATAGGTCAGAATGAAATAGGATGCATACACATAACGTTAATGATAATTTGGCCTACGAAAACTCATAAACTTGGAGGCATATATAATAATCGAAAATTAATTGAGTATGACAAAGAGAATGTACCATGCATTTTAACATAGGGAATTAAGAGAGACAGAAGTAGCTATAAAATATGAAACTCCAAAATTTGGTATTATGTGGATGTGGCGAAAGTGTAATCTTATAAGCTCTATTATGTAATACCTATCAAAACTTGCTCAAATGCAAAACTGACTCTCTAACTTTCTACAGATTTCATTTCAGTCCTCTAACTTTGCTTTCGTTTATTTCAGTCCTCTAAGTTTCAGATTTATTCAATTAAGGCCTTTTCGTAAACTTTTGTTAAAATTTTTTGAAAAAAAAAATCTGGAAAATATATTTCAATCATTAATTGAATTTTTTTAATTTAAAAAAAAATTGAAGAAAAAAATATAAAATTGAAAAATTAACCACAACAAATAACAAAAGTTGATGTAAAAGTCTTAATTGAATAAACTTGAAAGTTAGAGAATTGAAATGAACAAAAAAAAAATTAGAGGATTGAAATGAAATATGAAATAACTTAGATGATCAGTTTTGCATTTTACTCAAACTTTTATTTTCAATTCGTAAAAGCAAGGTACTTTCTTTTGAATTTGGGTATTTTGTGAATGCAGAAGTGTTCTCAACATATGATGACTTATAAGCACCGCATTGAGCTCTTGGGAAATTTTATGACAATTGACTTGTAGGTTCTTGGAATTTCTTTTCAATTTGTGGACAAACTTCTTCATCAATTTTTTTTGTTTTGTTTTGTTTTGTTTATAGTTAGATAGGTCCAACAAATAAAAATCTAATATCAATATATTTACTTTACTTGACTTGACTTGCTTTTTCTTTTTCTTTTTTTTCTTTTTTTTTTAATGGCATGCAATTGATTGCAATATATTTTTTTCAATGCGTTCACTCTCTGTGTTCTTAATTTTCAGTGGAAATAGTGGTAAAGTTTTTGGCACGTATTGTGGAAAATTAGAGGAAAGTCAGGAGACAACTGTATAGTAGCTTCATGGAAAAGGGCGTGTTACATATGGACCCATTTATAAGTCCATTGCGCGTTGTCAGAATATTAAATGACAACGCGTGGAAAACGCGTATAGTTAGTAGCTTGGCGGTTCGCGGAGAACTACTTGCATATATATAGCGCTAATTCATCTATGGGAGTCGGCAGTGACACCTTCGCCTTCTCTCTTTCTTTCTCCCTGTTTTTGGCTTCATTATACTTGATCCGTATCTGTTTTGTAGTTCAAGAATCACCAAATTAACATCCGATGGCTTTAGTGGTCTCTGAAAGCGCATCCTCATCTTCTTCTTCTACCATATCTGGATTTAAATATGATGTCTTTCTTAGTTTTAGAGGCAGTGACACCCGTAAAAATTTTACAGACCATCTATATGCTGCTCTAAATCAAAAAGGTATATTCACATTCAGGGATGATGAAAAACTTGAGCGAGGAACATTCATTGCTCCAGAGCTCTTGAGAGCAATAGAAGAGTCAAGATTTGCTGTTGTCATTATCTCACAGGACTACGCTTCATCGAGTTGGTGTTTGGTTGAACTAGCAAAGATTGTTGAGTGCATGGAAAAGGAGAGGCTTATAGTTTTGCCTGTTTTTCACTGCATAGATCCTAGTGATGTGAGGAATCTGAGGAAGACTTTTGGAGAAGCCTTTGCTAAACATGAAGAGTGTGACGAAGATAACATAGAGGAAGTACATAGATGGAAAGCTGCTTTGACAAAGGTTGCTAAAATTGCTGGATGGGATTTACGAGACAAGTAAGAATTTCTTCACTTCACCATACGATCACTTTCTTTTCTTGTCTTTTTGCTTTTGATTTTCTACTGGCTAGTGATATTTAAATCAATCAAATTCCAACTTTGATAATTGAGTAACTTTTGCAAAGTTTGTATATAATTAATTACACTTCAAAGGGAATATGATGAGTTTCAGTTTCTCGTATAAATTTTCAAGTCAAAAATATTATATGGATCACACATAAGTTACTTTATGTATATTTGTTAAAGATAGCATGTGTCAAGTCCATCATTCTTGTCTAATTCCATTGTAAAAATACAGCTAGTATTCCATTCATGCCCTCGAACCTTGTCTATTCTTAGTATTTTAATTTTTTAAAAAGCAACGCACCAATATTCTTTGAGGTTTCACAAGATGACACTTATTCCCAAACATTTCAAGATATGACACTCTCATTTTTGAAATTCTATAAATACAGATAAGTCATCTCCCCTCAAATCATTACTTTTCTAATTGAATATTCCATTATATAAGAGTGTTGTTATAACTTATAAGAGGCGATGAACTTATCTGTTGCATCTGGGGTGGAGCCAGACCAGCAAGGTGGGCACAATAGCCCCCAACCCCACCCCTAAATTCCCTCAGGTTTTCTTAAAAATTGAGATTTCAGTTTTGTGTGTACAAAATATTCTTAATTTAAAATTTTTAATTGAAAATAACACTCTTCAAAAGCACAAAAAAAAATCTTATTTGTAGCCTTAAAATAATAACATGATATACATTCACATTGAATTAATTTCTGTCATTATCTAACAAAAAATTATAACATGATATACTATCGCAATATCCCCTAATTAATCTGCCAATTTTTATATGTTGTTGTTTTCATAATTCTTTGGAACTGCTATATACTTTACTCTTTTAACTCTCCCACTATAATCAAGGAAAAAAAAATTCTTATTTGTAGCATAAAAATTATGACATGGTATGTTTTCACAAATTTTTCTAACCAATTTTTTGAATTTTACTTGTTGTTTTAAAACTTTTTTTCCATTTCTATATACGTTTTTAAACGACTTTAAAAAATCAAAGACATACGTAGAACATTTTAAAATTTTTGAATATATGACCATACTATTAATACTTCCAAGTTAATTTATTTTTCATCTCACTTTTAAGCATTCAAATTATATGTTTTACTTCTTTGAAATATATATATTGTAGTCAGCTTAAATTATGATGTTGTTTAAACATAACAATGCCGTCATACTAATTCCAAAAAAAAAAAAAAAAACCTCTAATACTAGGCTCAAATAAGAAATTGAAACCAATTACCCAAAAAAAGAGAGCTATAACTTACATCTACACTAGGTTTTCTTTATCAATCAAAATTTTTTTTTTAATAAATTAACTAATTTTTCTTATATTTATAAATATTTTTGGAATTAATTTTTTTCTTTAATATTATATTTTAATCTTGTCTTCATAAATCCAAATTCTGGCTTTGTCACTATTTACATTTATTAAACCTCAAGGTAAAAATGTTATTTTGTGAAATCTCAAGGGAAGATGGTGTATTCTGCCAAAAAATAAATATCATTAATTCTCATATCCCACCCTCTTTCTCTCTCTTTCTGTCCCTTTCCTCTGTAGGTAAAACTAAGATCATCATAATACACTTTTATCTCTAATCCCAAAAGATGGTGGATCCAATAATGAAACTAGATAAATAAATAAAATAAAAAAAGATTGAGCATTTGATTTTATTTTGGTGCAACTTGGATGCCTGGAAATGGATGGTTGCTTTTATGGGTTTTGGTTTTCTTGCTCACATTTTTGTTGGACTAGTTGTGCTTATTCTAGTTCATGTTTTCGTCTAATAGAGACATAATTCCTATGATTTGATAGAATTTCTTTTTGGGCTATGATTTTTTTTTTTTTTTTTTTTTTGTGGATTGGTTGGCTTTTTTATTTATTTTTTATTCAGATTGGTTGGTTTTGGACTTTGGCTAAAACAAATTCATATATTTAAAGTCTTTATAATGAATTACCTAAACAATTACATTAGATTTGTGAGAATTGATCGATGTCAGTTGTTTTTTTTTTTTTTTTTTTTTGAGTCAGATCGATGTCAGTTGTTAGCGTATACATGTTAGCTTACTGGGCTTGGGCCCATTATAATATTAAACTTGCCCTACATTCTTATTGCTTATACTACAAAAAAGATACATCTATATAAAGACTCACTTTTACATTTTTTTCCCCCAAAATAATATACAGACAAAATTATACAAAATAATAGCTCATTTTTATAGGTTAAATTACAATTTATGCTCAGTAATATGTGGTTTTGTTATTTTCAAAAATTTTAATTAAAAAAATTATAAATCAAGGAAAAAAATGTTTATCTTTTCTTTTCCAAATTGGAGGAAAAAAAGGGAAAGGAAATATTTTTTTTAAATCTCCTCTAGAATACATAAATCCCCCCCCCCCCCCCCCCCCAAAAAAAAAAACTCCAACAAATTTTCTATATAATATTTTTTCCAAGACAACTTTTCTTTACCTTTACAAAAATTTCCCGACAAACAAACAACTTCCACACATTACACCCTTCTCCGTCACCGACAATTTGTTTGTGGCGCAAGGGATGCAAGTCACCCCCGGAGCAGAACTCCATGACAATGCAACAGAGATGCGAGGCTTCAAACTTGGCATGGAGCTTAGGTAAAAAAGGATGGATGGGCTAGCATCTTCCTTTCCATCTCCGCTCTATGCACCTTCTTCTTCTTCTTCTTCTTCACCAAGGCCTCTTTGTCCACCACCTTCATCGCGTAGATGTCACCTGCATTTTAAAAAGTTTGTATTAGTTTTTTAGAGCATGTTTGGTAACTGTTTTTGTTTTCTATTTTCGTTTTCAAATGAAAAAGGAAAAAAAACAAATTTTATCTGTTTTCAAAATGAAAAACACATTTGGTTAGTTGAAAGGAAAAACACATTTTCCAAAAACAAAATTCAGGAAATTTGTTTGGTAGTTGCTTTTGAAAAAGTTGAATTTTGTTTTGTTTAGTTCATTTTTTTTTAATTATATTTATTCTAATTCAAAAACATGTTTGCTTATGATTAAAAAAAGACGTTTTCTTCAAGGTATTTAAAATCCATACACCTAGAGGAATTATAAAATCAAATGTTTTGTACATAACATTCAAGAAACTTTAATCATATAGTAAGACTGAAACTATAACACTTTAATCAAATGTTATAAAAGACAATCAATAACTAAAGTTTATAACATGGCATCAATGCCTGGGAATCAATTTCTTCCCAAAAAATAAAAATAAATAAATAACATGGCATCAATGATGCCTATTATTTGCCAACATCAATCCTGTGATATGATTCCTATAAGTTGTCATAGCTTCAATGGCTTGATCAGTTAAGTCAACAGTGTGCGATGGCTCACCCAAATTATCCCCACCTTCACCTTCAACAGTAAGGTTATCAATATTGAATTGAGTAAACAAGTGATCATTTCTTGTTGCCATTCGAATGAAGTTATGAATTGTGCAACAGACTCTCATCACATTCCTTTGTCGACATGGTTTGTAACGGGGCATCATTTTTAAGACTGGAAATTGTGCCTTTAAAACGCCAAAACATCTTTCAATTACATTACGAAAAGAGGAATGTATATAATTGAAAAGCTCTTTAACACCTTCAGGACGATCCCCACCTCGAAAGTCTCGTAAATGGTATCTTTCAGTACGGTACGGAGGTAGAAACCCCAAGGTGCATGGATAACCAGAATCCACTAAATAATAATTTGGTTCAACATTTGTCCTAGAGAATTAAACAGCAAATTTGATCTCAAATAGTGCTTTTTATTAACATAAATAAAACATTATCAACATAAATAAAACATTTTATTTGCCTAAGGGTAAAATGGCTGAACCCAAACCAGAGAGAAGAGTTCAGTCATACTTGGGGCATCCGACAGCAAAACAAGTTTGCCTAGTCATGATTAAACCCCAAAAAAGTAATTTGGATAACCTGATTGTGGTCTTAGTTTGATTTGTCCTTTATATAGAAGATACATTTTCACCTAGAATGCATTGATTATGAGTCAAAATACTCGTCTTCTCACTTTTCCCTTTGTCTGACATTTTTTGTTCCTATTATGAGTCAAAATTATTGTATACAACAAATGCCCGATACAAAAAAAAAAAAAAAAAAAAAAGGAACTCACCATAAACAGGATACAAACACTCAACAACTGACAAGAACAGATCAAACTAAAACCAGACAACAACCCAGATTGTTATAACTCAGCCCCTAAGGAAAAAAAAAAACACAATAATTCCCACACAAATCCAGCAAAACCTCTCTTCATTACCAAGCTCCTAACAATTCTCAAGCTGACTTTTCTGATATCCTTCTACCTAAATTTTTATGAACTCTGAGATTTTTTGTTTATATAATTTATAAACTCTTTATTATAGAAGAATCTCTGGTGCAACTTCTTGTAAAGCCATCATAGAAAAAAAATTCAAATGGTCCCATCCATATACATCAAGGTAGCCAGAGAAACATCAAAAAAAAATTTTAACATGCATTTGAACATCCCATGGAAATTAAAAAGAACCATTATTTTATATAACTTCATAGAGAAATCTATCACTCTAATTAAGGCCATTACCAAAAAAGCAGTCATCAACAACAAAAATATAATAAACTAGAAACATAAACATCCATGAGAAGTTCAAACAGAAGTCATAACATCAATTTGATTGACAACAGCAGTTCTTAAATGGCTACATACAAGTTCCTTAAAATGCCAATTAGAATAAGATTGAGCCACTAAATTCCCATGGGCTGATCAAACAAACCCTCAATGCTTGTTTTTCATTTTACTAATTTAAACATCCAAGATAAGGGCCAAAGTCATTCAAAGAAAATGGAAAGTTTTAAAATTAAGAATATGGCAAGGAAGTACCAGCTTTTGCTCCAAAATACTCGTCTATTTTTTTATTTAATTTTTCAGCTGTGAATGTGATAACATGTTCAAGCATTGATTACTAATTTCAATTTGAATATGCCATTGCAGACAAGATTCTATATTTGAATTAACATTAGATTATATCATCGTGGACTGTTTCTCATTGTTTCCCTCGCACTTGAATAAACTCCATGGGATCAAGGACTTTCTCAAGGATTCAATTTGGAATTTATACATACATATATATATATATATATATATATCGGAGAGTTTTTGATTAAACAGAGCATATATATATTGGACAGGAATGCAAGACACACACAAACCCAACACCATAGAACCCACAAGCATACCAACACGTCCAAAGCAAACCCAAAACCCCAAAATCTCAAACCAAACACACACAGAAAATATCCATTCTGAATAAACTCAGGTTCAACGCCCATACCCAGATTCAACGCAAAATACATAGCAAACTTCTAGCAATTTCGGAATAATCCATGAACAAAGAAAAAAGGAAAAGACCCGTACCTTTGAGTGATTGGGTCCCTAAAATTATGAAATACTTCCCCAAATCTGAGATCACACAGACCTGCTACATCATGCACACACAAAAAAGAAAAGGAGAGTGAGATGATGAATAGAAAAGGAGTAGAAGAATCTGATGAAAAACAAGAGGCATTCATGAAGGACAATCTAGTGAAGACCTTTCACTTACCTTACAAGTTGTTCTCTCAATCAAGGTTTTCTCTGTGAGTAAGAGGGAGGCCGTGGAGGCGCAGAGCAAGATAAAGGGTTATCAGAGTTAGGCGCTAAAATATTGAGTGAAAAAAAAAGAAAAAAAGAAAAAAAAAAGGGAGGCGCGGGAAATTTTTTCGTCATTCTTATGGGTCGAACCAGTGCGCTGGTTCATTAATTGGCTGCTTTTTAGGTGCGTTTTACCGTGTTTTCTTAGGTGAGGGAAAACTAAAAAACAAAAACAGCTCTAGACCGGTTTTCAGTTTCCTTTACAATATGAAAATTGAAAATAGTTTTTGATTTTTGCCTTAAAATAGTTACTAAACAAGTTTTTTGCCTTAGAAAATAGAAAACTATTTTTGAAAATAGAAAACTAAGGAAAAAACAGTTACCAAACATACCCTTAGGTTTTCTAATTTTAAAAAATGGTTTTGGGGAAAATAACAATATGATCTTAAGCACTCATTTAGGAGGATGAAATAAAATTATATGGAAAGAATGAAAAAAATAATTCTAGAATATTCTTCCCTTGTTTTATTTGAGAGAGTTTTAATGGAGGCAATGTAACCATTCTAATTTTTTACTAAAACTCTCAAAATGCTCTTATATATTCAACTATTTATTTTAATAGAGGTCTAATGGTAATATTTTCATAAAATGATTCCGTTTCTTTCCTTCTATATTACTCCCAAACAAGGTTATTTACATTTCATTCATTTCTATTTCTTTATTTTAAAACATCCAAACAAGGTTACTTAATTCAATTTCATTCCTTTCTTTTCCATTCATTTCTCTTACTTAAATACATTCCATTCATTTCTATTTCTTTATTATTATTCATTTTTATTCCATTCCATTCCCTTATGAACTCTCAAACAAAGCCTAATTGAAGGCCTTAATTGAATAGATTTAAAATTTAAAATTTACACTCGATTGAATGGAAGTGAAGTTAGAGAACTTTATTGAATTTTGGTCGAAGTTAGATGATGCAAATTGTAATTTAGTCTTCTTTTATAATATGACAAATAGTGAATTTTCATCTATTGAATTTTCACCGATAAATCTATAATAGGATTGTAGGGTTTAGAAAATGTTTAACTCTTGTAAAACCATGTAACATGTAATTTGAACCCATCCTTTTTATATATTATTTTACTAGACCTAGCAGATGAGGTGGGTTGATCAGGTTTGGGTTCAACCTAGTTGAGTTTGGGTCAAATTGGTTTCGGGTTAGAACCAATTGTCCTAAACGGGTCACAAAACCTATGGCTCTAACCTAGTCTTTAAGGGCTGGGTCGATCCGATATCACCCATATCTTTTCACATTAAAATATATATATATATATATATATATATATATAAATCAATCATTCTATCTTCTCTTCCTTTTATAACAAATAAGAGAACTTATAAAAACAAAATCACTTAAAAATAAATGTTGAATAACACATAAAATCAATTTTTTTTTTCAAATAGTTGAATAATACATAAAATCATAAATGAACATAGTCCAAATTAAATAATACATAAATATTTAAAGTTATATAGTCCAAAGTTGTCTACTAATCTTATCATCATCACACAAGAACAAAAAAACAAAAACTAGATTTGGAACATATCACATTAACAACCTCATCAGGTGCACCTAGTGCATCCAAAATATAAATAAACTTAGATTATCTTCAAAGATAACTAAATATATAAAATGTTACGAATAAAATATAACATATTGGAAAAGAAAAAAAAAGCAAATAATTAATATGAATTACATCTCAATTTACTTGAGAATTGTACACCAAGTTGGTGAGTAATATTGTCAATATTTTCAACTCCAATATAAAATTTTAATATAAATTAGTACTCAATAAACACATGTCAATAATGAACTATATTTTTTTATAACTATGACCATTCTATAAAGGAAATTAAATAAGTAGAAGTGAAAAAAAAAAAAAACGGAAGAAAAGAACAAAGGACTCCAAATGAAAAGTTCATGTGTTGTTAAAAAATGGTCTTTCACAAGATTGAATTGACTCGTCTTTTCATAGGTCCAAAAAAACCCGACCCATATTCACATATATATATATATATATATATATATATATACACGAAGTGAAAAAAAAAAAAAAAAAAAAAACGGAAGAAAAGAACAAAGAAGGACTCAAAATGAAAAGTTCATGTGTTGTTAAAAAATGGTCTTTCACAAGATTGAATTGACTCGTCTTTTCATGGGTCCAAAAAAACCTGACCCATATTCATAGATATATTTTCTTCAAGTTTAATCAGGCTAATGAGTTCAAGTCCCATTTTGCCTAGTCTAATTTTTACATGTTGTGATGAAAAAAATTCAGGAATAATTGCAATTATATATGCAATTTCAAAAGCTTTATTGAAGGTTATTAATTTTTATATTTAAAGATGTTAACATATTTCAAACATTCTCGCCCAATACCACTATGTAGATTATTATTTTTTATGAGGCCACTACTTAGATCACATATTTGTGTGTGCGTGTGTAGAAATGCTTTTGATAAGCTAGGACAACTGATTTGCTGAATCTTTTCTCTCTTTATGGTCTTTGCTAACTCAACAAATTGTTGTCCTGTGTTCGTTGCAGACATGAGGCAAACATTGTTGAAGAAATAGTTAGAGAGATATCTAATAAATTGATTCCTACATACTCAATTGTCCACAAGGATTTTGTTGGAATAAACTCTCGTATGGAGGAACTGGAGAATTTATTAGGCATGGGGTTGAATGATGTTCGCTTTATAGGGATTTGGGGAATGGGGGGATTGGGCAAAACAGCTCTAGCACGAGTTGTTTATGATAGATTTTGTCATCATTTTGAAGGCAGCAGCTTTCTTGCCAATGTTAGAGAAGAATGTGAAAAACATGGTTTTGTTCATTTACAAAAACAGCTTCTTTTTGATATCTTGATTGAAAGAAATATTAATTTTTCAGATGTTCAAAGAGGAAGCAATGTGATAGAGAAAAGATTATGTTATAAAAGTGTTCTTATCGTTCTTGATGATGTGGATCAACTTGATCAATTAGAAGCTTTAGCAGGCAAGCGAGTTTGGTTTGGTCGAGGGAGTAGAGTCATTATCACAACAAGAGATCAACATCTATTGATCAAACATGATGTGGCTAGAGCTGAAATATACGAGGCTAAGGAATTGAATATTGATGAAGCTCTTCAGCTCTTTAGTCGAAAAGCCTTCAAGAAAGACCATCCTTTGGAAGGTTACGTGGAGTTGTCCAAGAAAGCGATATGTTATGCTCAAGGCCTTCCTTTGGCTCTTGAAGTTTTGGGTTCCTTCTTGAAACATAGAAGCCTTGATGCATGGGAAAGTGCCCTAGATAGACTAGAAGAAACTCCTCCAAAAAAAGTTTTGGATACACTCCGGATAAGTTTTGATGGCTTGGAAGAAACAGAGAAAAAAATATTTTTAGATATTGCTTGTTTCTTCAAAGGAGAAGATAAAGATCGTGTAACAAATATACTACAAACTCCTCGTTACAAGCCAAGCATTGATATAGATGTTCTTGTGGAAAAATCTCTCATAACCATCTGCAAGGGATATTTGTGGATGCATGATTTATTGCAAGAATTAGGTCGGCAAATTGTTCATAGCGAGTCCCCTGAACAGCCTAGTAGTCGTAGTAGGTTGTGGCGCAAGGATGATGTCCTTCATGTACTGAAAAATAACACTGTAAGTTGATTATGTAGAATTTTTCTCTTTATTTTCTTTTTCTTTTTCACTAGGTAGATGTATTGTATTTTTTTCTTTCATAAAATTTTAAAATCATTATACATTTGGAAAATTCTATTATGAGTTGACTTGATGCTTCTCCAATTAGGGATCAGAAAAAATTCGAGGCATAATGTTGCATTCGCCCCAGCCGGTAAAAGAGCAACTACACATGGAAGCTTTCAAAAAGATGAAAAATCTCAAATTTCTAATAGTTGAGAATGTACATATTTGTGAAGCACTTGAATTTCTACCCCGCAGTTTAATATTTCTTAAGTGGCCCAATTATCCTTTTCACTGGCCATCTGAATATTTTCCTGAACAACTTGTTGCTATTGAGATGCCAAATAGTCACATTAGATTGCCTGAACAACAGGTATGATTATGTATATTTTTAAATTGACATTTTTGTTAAATTTTTTATTTCAAATTTTGTTGTAATTAGCTTTTGATTTTTTTTCCCCCTACAGGAATGTCAGTTAGAAAATTTGATAGCTGTCAATCTCAGTGGTTGTAAATTTATTACGAAATTACCTAAATTATGGGCCCCAAATTTAGAGAATTTGACCCTCTATTGTTGTGTAAATTTAGTAAAATTACCTAAATTATGGGCCTCAAATTTAGAGAATTTGGACCTCACTTGTTGTCGAAATTTAGTTGAGATTGATGAGTGTTTTGGATCTCTTGAAAAGCTTGAATGTTGGTATCTCACTCAATGCTCAAAACTTCAAATTCTTCCAAGCAAGCTCAGGTTGAAATCTCTTGAAATTTTTGCTCTTTCTCGCTGCTCAATGCTTGAGAAGCTCCCTAATTTTCATCCAGATATGGAATGTTTAAAGACTTTATCTTTATATGGGAGTGGTATTAGAGAGGTGCCTTCATCAATCGAGCATCTCACTAAGCTTGCCGAATTACAGCTTATTAATTGCAAAAACCTTCGGGATCTTCCAGATAGCATTTATAAATTGCAACAGCTTCGGGAATTAATTACTTGTACTGCCAAATTGAGACCGACGTGCAATTCTTTTGATGGCTTTTCCGGATATGGGTTTGTGAACTTGAGATTACTGTTTTTCTGGGGCTATAAAAGCATAATTGATTTAGATCTTTTGATGAAGCCCGATTACTTCCCTGCATTGGAATATATAGATCTATCTGAAACCAATATTGTTACCATCCCTGGAAGCATTAGCAGATTTCCCAGATTAAAATCACTTTATATTAGGAATTGCAAGCTTCTTCGTGAAATTCAAGGACTTCCACAATCGATAAAGTATGTTGATGCAAGGGATTGCACGTTGTTGGATACCCAATCACCTAGCGGGCTATTGAGTCAGGTCTCTCTCTTTCTTTAAGATACATACATACATATATATATATATATATATATATATATATATATAAAGAAACAATTTATGTTACTTTCTCTAAATACTTTACGAGATTTACTAAATGTAAAATCTTGAATTTTCTAATTGCATGCAGGTAATAGAAATTATTGGGATTTTACCAAATAGTGTATGTGGTAGTGCAAGAAGCAACAAATTAATGGGTCCACAGTTCACCAATTACTTCCCATCTGAAACTGAGGGTGCTGAATTTGAAGATGGGGACGTGTCAATGGATCCGCAGTTCACCAGTTACTTCCCATTTGAAACTGAGGGTGCTGAATTTGAAGATGGGGACATATCAATGGATCCGCAGTTCTCCAATTATTTCCCATCTGAAACTGAGGGCGTTGAATATGAAGATGGGTACGTATCAATGGATCATACTATTACTTTTTGGGGAACTGAGATGCCGAAATGGTTTAATCATCAAAGTGTTGGTAATTCCATATCTTTCTATGTTGGTCGCGAATTTCCAAAATTGGCTGTCTGTATTGTTGCTGGACAAGAGGGCTTTTGTGGCCGTGCTGACATTTCCATCAATGGTTTTGAATATCCTGACGAAATTGATATTGATGGATTTAAAAGTATTCTATTATTTTCTCCAACTCAACGGTCTCTACAGAGACTTTTGAATGAATCAAATCCAACTGACCAGAATCTTGTTGGGGTTTCACTTGAGTCTGCCATCTACCCCTGTAGTCCTATAAAAAGGTGGGGGGTCCACGTAGAATGCACCTGTCCTCCTCAAGAATCTGCTAAGGCACCTACAAAAATGTGGGGGGTCCAAGATGATGTTGTTGAGTACTTGCCAACTTTGAAGAAATAAAGGACACTTAATGCTGTTGATTATGGGTATTCTATAAAAGGTTGGGGGTCGAAGAAACAGAGGACACGTTGATGAACTCTGAAGAAATATGCCTCAATCAAAAAATCACATTGAAACTGTTTCTCCTCTGTCGTCTCGGTCCGGTTTCTTTTGCATTTGATGCCAAGGTATGTTTCCCTTTTTGGTAGCCCTGTTTCATTTGCATCTGTTACACAATGGCAGTGGATATCATATCAACTTATAAGTATTTATTGTGTTTCTGTAATAAAAAAAAAAAAAGGAAAAAAAAAAAAAAGGAACTGAATAAGTCTCTGATTTTGTGTTTTTTTTATCTGATTTTTCAAATTGAGATGCATAATTTCTGCTAAGCTTACCATGTGGCCTTAACCATGGTGAGGAAAGATCTTGCAATTGTTTCCTAGTTTTATTCATTCATTTGGACTTAATTGGTTTCTAGATTTAAAAAATTATGTATACCAATTGCTTAGAATCCTGATTTTTGTAGAAAATGTGTATCATTTTGAATTTTAGAAGCTATATCAAATTTGTTGGCTGTGTACAAAATTGTTTGAGATAAATCATAAATGATTTGCATTACAGCATCACACCTGAATGGTCTATAATAATTTACTAGGTTAGCTGGTCATTTAAGACATGCTAACCAAAAATTAGAAAGGCTGTGCATTTTAATTTCTTTGGTTGGATCTCTGGAAGAATGTAGTTCGTATTTGACTGGTTGAAGAGCTGATTTTCAAAGATATAATCTAAAAGCACAGGTCTTTAATATTTTTTGTTCTTTCTCTATTAATTAGGAATATTTGATATAGTGAGGATCGCAGGGCCATGATTTCATTATTGTTGGCATAGCAACTGTAGCGGCTGTTATAACTCTTGTATTCCTTTAAGTTTTTGCATTTAAAATGATCTTTCTATCCTTTAGGATCCTCTGTCCACATTTTATAGCCAATCCTCTAAAGGTCAACTTAATTTTCAAAGTAGTTTGAGTCACCCTATTGCCATTAGAATACAAGACAAGCATTAACGGTAAAGCTTCAATTTCAAGTCAGTCTTATGCAAGTAGAAAAGATAGTTGGAAAATAAAAATCAGCATTTAATAGGTTGACCCAGTTCTGAATTCTGCAGAAGGTTATGAGCTATAAGCATCTTAAACTTCATGGCATACTGTGAATTGAAGACAAGGGCAGTCTAGCAAATTTTGTGTGGAACCTTTAAAAAAAATCCTTTGATGAGCCCTCTACACTGAGGTAAACTTGAAGCTCCTTCTCTGCACATTGATGAAGTCACTTAGACCCAGACTTGGCTTAACCCTGCATTACAAATACAGGATGAGACACATTGTTTCCTTCAAGTTGGAGGAAATGACAAACCTTTCAAGTACTCAAAGAATTGCCTCTTGGCATGCTTGTCCTCAGGTAAATATTATCCATAGACATTTGTCCATTTAAAAACTTGCCTCAATTTAACTTTCTGCATAAACAGCATATTTGATGAGAACAAGGAGGGTTTGTGCTTTACTTGGAATAGACTCAGGTATCGGGGGTGCTAAAGAGATTCAAACTTCAGTTCTATCCAGTTAGGCATATTGGATGAGAATGAACTCAGTAATTGTATCAATAGAGGCCTTGAGCATTGGTTTCAAAGCTACTTTCAGGTCTTTCTCTTTCACACTCACACTCTCACTGTCTCTCTCTCACTCTCGCTTGAAGCTCCGTATTTTCTATTTTACAGGGCTGCTCTAGTCAACGCTATATTTATAATGATTGTTTACCTAAATGTGAAATTCCGGAGTGGTTTTGCCATCAAAGTGGTTCTTTATTGAGAATCCAGCTAATTCCAAATCTTTATACTAATTCTGACTGGATAGGAATTGCTCTATTTGCTACATTCACAGTGCACAAGCATCCAACTCTCATTCTTGACAACTTGGCTACAAAAATTTCTCATGGCTTTTCTTGTTCTTTGAGAAGTGACATGGGCTGCTGGACGGTGTCAAATAAACATTACATCACTGAGTTTGAACACAACAAATTATTTGGTTAAACCAACGTAAATTCATTTGGATCATGCATGTACCAGTGGAACTGGCAGATCTAATGGGACATTGAGAGTGCCACATTATGAGGAAAAAGTTTGTGCAACTTGCTATCAAAAATTCATTGATGCCGGGGGGCCAACCCATTATTGTCATCGTCAAGAACACTCGAGGTACCTCTCTGTTTCTCTCATGACCTTTATATGTCTAATTTACAAGACTTTCATTTACACTTTACACCATCTATAACCTTCTATACCATTGTTAAAGAAGCACAACTTTTTTGGTGTCTGTTTTTTAAATGATCCAAAATACTCTTATACATTAATTATAATAAGTTTAAAAAACATAAACTAATAAGATCAAATAAAAAATAATGAACTTCAAACATCTAATATGTATTTTTTGAATACACATGTTGCACTTGTGAAGAGCTTTTTTATAATAATTCTGATATAATCCCATAAATTTTTGAAAGTCCAAATTTTTTTACAAACGGTTTTGCGTTTTGGAAGTTCATATTTTTCCACATCATTATTCTAATATCTATTTTTAATTGAGTTTAAAATTTTTAAAAAAATTCTTTATAAAACCTCTTATATTTATCCCATCAATTGATAAACGCTTATCAAATATTGACTACTGTAAGTCTATAATTATCAAATTTATATTTTGTTGAAATTTTCCAACATTGTATGTGTTACTGAATAGTTATCAATATATCTATTTTACAGGAATTTCATTTACACTATCCATATGATCGTTGTTTCCCTCCAACTAAGATTCCAAAGTTATTCAGCCATTACGCTTCTGGATCCTCAATGGCAATCCAGTTACATTCAAATTTGCATAATGATTCTAATTGGCTGGGATTTGCTATATGTGCTGCATTTTCAGTCCAAGAGTATCCAACTGAGTTTCTTGACAATCTGGAAATTGAAATTCCCCACCGCCTTAGTTGTCTGTTTGATATGGATATAGGTGGTTTGAAACCTCTCCATGTATATAGCACCTTTAAAGAAGAACTCAAGTGGTTACATCTACATGGATTCATTTGGCTATCCTATATACCATATTGGTGGCTTTCAGATCAGAAAAATCAATGCAACCACATAGAGGTCTCAATTGCAAGCGACTGGCCAGGCTGGATTGTACAGAAGGGTGGACTTCGTCTTGTGTACCTGCAAGATGAACAAGAGTTTTGGCAAATTTGATTCCACTTGAGGGCTTCACTTTATGACAAGTGGGACATCGTTCGTGAAGATTTAGTGGAACACCGACCATTAAAATCATCCTGAAATCAAACATTCTCTATGAATAAATGTTTTCCTCAAAGTGAAATTCCGGAATGGTTTAGGCATCAAAGTACAGGCCTTCTCTGTTTATCCAGCTACCTTCAAATTTCAGTACTGCTTGTACTTGGATAGGACTAGTTTTATGTGCTCCATTTTCAGTCCATGAGCATCCGACTATCACAAGTGATAATCTGGATTCAGACATTTCCCACCACCTTATTTGTCATTTGGATGCTGAGAAAGGTAGCCTAGAATCTCCCCTTCTCTATCAAATCACTGAAGAGAACTTCACGTGGTTAAATATACAGGGATTCATTTGGCTATACTACATACCTCGTGGGTCATTGTCAGATTTTTTTTAATCAGAGCAGTCAGATTGAGGTTTCAATTGGAAGCGACTTCCCAGGTTTGATGGTGAAGAAGTGTAGGCAACATTTCTTATACCATCAAGATATGGAAGAGTTTGAGCAAACGATCATTAAGTGCTCTACTGTGCCTTTTTACAATATGGAACTCATCCATCGATCAGTAGCTAGTGATTCAAATGATAAGCCAAAGAATGAAGCTGGTTGTTCTTATGAGGATCCAACCTTGGAAGGTTGAGAAGACCCATTTACCTGGAGCAAAGCAGTAGAGATAGCATCTATCTTGAAGATCAACACCCTGATAATCAACTCAGCAAAAGTGATTCACAGGTAACAAATTAATGTGTATTTCCTTTCAAAATACTATCAAGCTCTCTTCTAGTTCAGTCATCAGAGGCATTGTCTGATCCCCCTTATAAGGAGAGCCATAGTTGAATCACCCCCTCTTTTACTGATTTTAACAATTTTGAATTGTTGGAAAAATTCTCTCTCATTGAACATCATGTTCCTATTTTACAGGAATTTGGTTGAAGTTTGGTGTATAATTCTTGTTTTCCTCCCAAGTGAAATTCTTGAGTGGTGCAACCATCGTAGTGGCGAGCCACCAGTGACAATCCATCTACCTCTAAATTTATATGATGATAGTACTTGGAGGGGACTTGCTCTATGTGTTTCTTTCTCAGTCCACATCAAGGATCCTACTGCCATCCTAGACATTCTTAATTCAGAAAATGCTCATCATCATTGTTGTCATTTGGAAAGCAATGTTGGTTCTCTGGAACCTCTCCATGCCTATTGCCTTACTAAAGAAGATGTCATGTGGATTCATGTGGCTATCCTATATACCGCGTAGCTCATTTCCAGATTGGCTGAATCAATGTAGTCACATTGAGGCTTCAATTGTTAGCGATTGCCCAGACTTGACAGTGGTGAAGTGTGGACTCCGTCTTGTACAGCAGCATGATGAGGAAGAGTTTAAGCAAACTACAAGGCACGGCTTGGCCTCATTTGACAGCTCACAGTAGAAAAAGAAATAAGCAAAACCTCTCCAAACTTAAAGAGAAAGGCAAGCATGTGCTAGAATAGCATCTCCTCTTATTGGTCTGCTGATTTTCTTAGCGGTTCTCCCTTCTGTTCTCAATTACAAGTCTAACTAGACACTCATAATCTCTGCTGCTTAGTTAACTCAATATTGGTCTCGAGTTTCTTGTTCCTTGGACTAATGTGAGCACTATCTTTAGTTTTTTCATTAGGAGGCAACAAAGGCATTGTCAGTAATAGTGAGCTGTTAAAAATATGCTTCAATTTTATTGGAAGGAACGATTATAAATGAACTCTTTGTTTGCACGTTCTTTTCGTTTTAAGGGAATATATGGATGTTCATGTAGTAATCACTAGCTAAGTGATCTCCAGCTGAGATAATTGAGTAGAAAAAAATTATCATAAACAATAATGTGACTTCTACGTACGTGTTGGGAACACTTTCTGTAAGGTCATAATTGCCCACACAAACTTAAGAAGGTAGGCTCAATTGGATTTGTATATAGTAGCTGATTGGGATACGGTTGTCATCTTAAAGAACATTTGGAGCCTATTCACTTAGTCATGTTTCTGTGAGTAGCCTAGGTGCATAGGCATTTACTGAGAAATAAGTGCTTCCAAATGGTGAAAATACCCAAGAAATTCCTCTGTTCATTGTTATTGATTTTTAACAACAATTTATTGTTTGCTTTAAAATAATAATAATAATAAGGAAGGGAAAGGAAAGTAAAATGGTGGATAGAAGATTGTGCTTGGAAGATGGACAAATTTTTTTTTTTTTTGAATTAGTTTTATAATAATTCAATTGTTACCAAGTGGACGAGAGCGAATTTTTTTTTTTTAAATAAATTTTTACAACAAGTGAGGGAATGAGGATTTGAATTATGGTTCTTCTCATAAAGGAGATCATTCAATACCACTGAACTACAAAGCTTTTGATCAGAGAAGAGATTTGATTCATTTGAACTTAAATTGAAGACGGATGAACTAATAAATAATTTGTCACACATCTCTCAAGTGTTGGCACAAAAAGGTTATTAAAAAAAATAATAGAGAAAAACGATATGTACATATAAAAGTTAACATTTTCCAAGTGTATCATCCATAGTAAATTATTATCAGATGACAAAAATTGAATCCAATGCTTTATGCAGCGATCTCGTCAGAATTATGACACGTGTCCACTTTTAACCATGTGTCATGATCTTGACGGTCCAAAACATTGGACCAAGCCAAGTCCATTTTTAGGTACCATGAGTTTTGAATATTGTTTTCAAATCAAGGTGAATATTTGGACCGCTAGCTTCATGCATCTACTTCATAGGCACCAATTTTACTTTTATTCTATTTCCCTCTTATATATTATACTAACGTTATGTTCTTCACTGAATTATCCATTACTATTTAGCTACCATCTCATACAATCAATTTCACTAGCAACAAGGTATAATAATACACATGTTTATAAGAAAATCAATGAGTACGAACTCGGAATCATAAAAGGTTTGAAATTCGAATAAACTTGAGATTCCAAATGCGTAGTTTAAGGTTGCGTTCGGCATTAACTTAAAAAGTCAGTTTTTTTTTTTTTTCTCTCTATTTAGTTTTTTTTTTTACTACTATTCATAGATCTCATTGCACTTTTTGATATTATTCATGGCTTCACTATATTATTTCAGTTACCTTTTAGTTTTATTTACAGTACTTTCAGCAAAAAGTTTTCAATTTCAGCTAAGTAAGATGTTCCCAAATGGATTCTAAGTCTAACAACTCTCTTTTGCCTTTTTTTTTTAAAAAAAAAAAAAAAAGTCTTAACAACTCTTTAGAATCAAGGCAAGATTATAGAACACAAAAGCATCTTCCTTCTTGGCAATTAAAAGCAAATTAGGAAACACATAGTTTAAATTTAGTTCCCAGCATAAAAAATTATAGCAAAACCTAATCCTCATATTAATTCTAATCCGAAATTAACGAAAGCAAAGAACAAACCTAATACCAAATAAGTCAATATCGTACTGGTAACAGCTATACCGACAATATATACTGCATTGGCCATCAAATAAGTTGCTACTCCTCTAAAATGTATCATCAGATAAAATATAAGGTCGTACTAGAAACTTTCGAGTGTTTCACCCAAAATAGATATTCCAATTGATACAATAAAAGATATTTTAAAATAAAAAAATGTCATAAAAAATATTATTTAAGCTAATGCATTGGGTTAGTGTATTTAGGCTAATGTTTAAGCTTATAAAATATATGGATTTGATTTTATATATATATATATATATATATATATATATATATCTTTATATATACACGTGTGCATAAGTATACAAAGAGTAGTAACCCGAAATAGAACATTAATATCAGCTAGTACTGAAATATTTCGTTCCCCTAGTCAAATCAAAACAGCCTTTAGTACAAAATTGATTCTCTTACTCAATACTACTCCAAAAACTAGTCTATATGGCGTGCATATCTCCTAAGAAGCCTATTTAATTTAAGCCTTTCTATATTTTTAACACAATTGCAAGTCTCCAAATTTTATCCCTTCCCTCCTAACAAAACTTTTAGACCATTTATTCAAGAAAGATTAGTTAAATATGTGCAGAAATTATGATGAATAAAAAAAAAAATAAAAAAAAAAAGTAGAAAGAAAACATAATAGTGTACGTGGTTTGATTGTGGCCTATATTCATGGGACAAGAGCCTAAAAAGTCATATTTTCTTGTACATTTTTCTTGATAATACATTACAATAGAATCCATTGTTATAATGGGATTACATACAAAAATAAATAAAAAATAAAAAATGAAAAATTTGAACTTGAATTTGAATTTGAATTGCATATTAATTGTCTCAATCATACAATTTTCTGTTGCAATCAATTATATAATTTTCTCTTGAAATCAATGTCTTTATTTGGTCTTCAATGACCTGGAAAGTTAAATATGCATTCTAACAAAAAGACACTCAGTTTGCTTACTCCAAACAACTCACCATACTTCACAAGGTACACCAATTTCATTCAAACAAGTGAAATTTGAATTCTTCATTTGTCCCACCCGATTATGCTGTAACTTCTCTAAGCTATTAGCCACGTGGATTGGAACAATTAAAAGAGATAGAAACTACGTGGGGAGGCTCAACAAAGTACTCAAAAGAAGCATGAGCCTTCCATCATTAGACAAATAAATTATTCCATCGGCCTAACATTCTTCTCTCTCATGCTAGTGTTTGATTCTCACTTTATTCAATCCAACAAAATCTCTCCAAATAAAATTCCTTTAACAAACATTCACATATGAACTTAGTGTATTACAATATTATTTTTCTTCTAAATATGGTGGGGGATTCAAATCTAAGACCCTATTCAAAAAAAAAAAAAAAAAAAAAAAAAATCAAATAATTTATTGAGTTAGACTATTAGTGTACACGCCCGAACTCCCTTAATGGACTGGATTCGGAATTGGGCCGACAATTAATTTATAAGGTGGGTTATGGATTTTCTACTATGGGTAATTCTTAGTTGAGCTTTTATTATATGTTGCTTTACTCTTGTAGAACTCTCTTCCCTCTCCCTCTAAGCTACTCTCCTTCTACGGGTATTCTTGCCCTCTTTCTTTAGCTTTCTCTCTTACTCAGAATGACCAACCCCCTCTCTCTACTCCATTCTCCTATTTATAGCTTGAGGTTGGTGGTTTACTCATGATTACTTCTGATCTCACTCGTGTGGGTGGGCCCCAATTTGATTATTCCTGACAAGGAATATGCTTCCTTGGAACAATGTCAATGGCATTAGAATTGGTTCTAGCCTCCAAAAGGTTGCTCGACAACGATATTCTTCAAGACAATACCGAGTTGTCGAAGTCACGGGCTGCCCTTGGTAAGTACAGCCCCTGACCAATCCATACATGATCGGTATTAGCATGTCTAACTTGCGACCAGTGGAATGGACATACTATTGGGCCTGGGTTTTAAGAACATTTTAGGGGTGTGTCCGAGCCAAGGCCTAAGACCAAATGGGACTGAGGCCGTATGCCGTACAATTAGCTTCTTTACTTTTCTTTTACCAAAGCTTCGAATATTATAACCCTAATTATTAAAGTCATTGAAAACCCAATTTCCCCCAAACTAAGTTCTCTTCTCTCCATCCACAAAGAAACGTATCATAAATTGGACTCTCATTGTGGCATTCACACTAGACTAAACATGAACATAATGTTTGTTAAGTTGTGGGCTATCACGCTATCACATTTCAAGGGTAATTTTCAAAAGAATAATCTTTGACTGTAAGAATATTCTATTGCGATGAGCTGTCCATGGTGTGTACGCAGGACTTATCACTTACCAGTGTGGCTATGTGTCCTACGCAAGATCTTTGAACTAGCATTGCCCTGACTCACAAGTCACAACCCCTCCGATGAAAATGCTATTTGTACAGAGCACCCACAACAGTCGAGCTATATTTTTAGTTATTTAGTACCACAAAAAGTTACTTTATCTATTTTACATACTCACACGCTGCAGTAGTGAATCTATTTTATCTTTCAATACAATAAAATAATATAAACATTAAAATACAATAATATATCTACTACAATAAAATAATACATCCCACTAAAAAAAAATACCACAAATATTCTAACCAGTAATGTGAACACAAAATAAAATAATATGTATTTTTTTACCTTTGAGCTACCGTGCACAGCTATATTTTTTTACCTTTGAGCTACCGTGCACAACTATCTTTAGCTGTGCACTATAGCTAAGAAGTCAAATTTTTTGGCTATAGCTCCCTGCTGCAGCTCCAAATACCTTTTTAGTGTGCTAAAAATAACTTTTTAGCTTTTTACACCACTACTGCAAGTGCTTAATGATGTAAGGCATGAAAGAACCACAAATTTCTTATTAGGTTTAATAAGACTTTTTTTTGGGTGCGACCTTAGATCATGCTTGAATGGGTCATTATCAAATCTTCAAGAACTCGAAATGGAGGATATGGTTTGATCATTGACTTTCTAAGATTATTATTTAAATTTTCTTATATAATAGCTGCATTAATAGATTTTAGAATATGATGCCAGACTTGTCTTCATTAACTTTTTTATTGAGTGCAATAAGCTAGGGATATCAATAAAACAAACCAGCAAATAATCTCGGGTAGGGGCGGAGCCATGTTGTCCCTTGGGGGGGCCGTGGACCCTGCAAATATATATATATATATATATATATCCATTAGAGTATGTAAGAAAATTGATTAGGCCCCCCAATGTTTGACATCCCCCCCCCCCCCCCATATCTCCTCTATTCTCCCAACTAAAAGCCTTTAGTTTTAGGCATCTATTCTCCCAGTTTTAGTTTTAGCTAAAAGCCTTTAGTTTTAGGCCTCTATTCTCCTAGTTTTAGTTTTAGGCCTCTTATACTCCAAATAAAACAAAAAGCTAGCCCACTTACATTTAAATACTCAAAATCCAAACACAAAAACAATAAAATTTCACTTTCTCCATCTCAAAAACCCACCCACGGAATCCTTTTTTTTTTTTTTCCTTCTGTGATACACTTTCACTTCCCACTGTTACCGCCTACCAGCCCCCAAAACTCAACATCAGTCCTCCAGTCTGAAAAAAAAAAAAAAAAAAAAAAAAAAATCCTAACCAATTTTTTCTTTCTTCTTGCTTTCTAAAACAAATCACTCAGCATATTTTATTATCAAATTTCAGGATTTGGAACTTGGTGACTGCCTGGTGAGTTTTCTTCTCTTATTTAAGCACTAGACCTTCATCTCTTTAGACTCTTTTTACTACTCAACTCAGCCCTCCTCTCAAACTCAGTCCTCACAATCCCAAAAAAAAAAAAAAAAAAAAAAAAAAAAAAAACCTGACCATTATTTTCTTTCTTCTTGCTTTTTTAAAATAAATCATTCAGAGCAGGGGCCTAGCCAAAGGGTGAGTTTTCAGTTTCCGCTTCATCTCTTTTTAGTGTTTTTTTTTTTTTTTTTTTTTTTTTTTATCAACTATCTACACTTAAATATTCACATGCTCTTTAATTTTTTATAGATTTTTAGAGAAATATATGGTTGAAGGCATGGGCATGGGGAGGTTGGTTGTGATGAGTCTTGAAGGGAAGATAAAGTTTGCACTTTGCGAAGATAAAGTTTCTTAGGTAAATTTTTTTTTATTTATTAACTATTTTTGATTAGTTAGATATCATGTGGCAGTGGGTGTTGTTAAATTGTTTGGTTTATGTTGTGTACTTGTGTGTTTAATTTTTGCTTTTGTTTGAGGGGTTATTCTTAATTTAAAAAAAATTAAAATATAGGAAAATTTGAATAATAGGAATGATTATGGGTTAACTTTTTAAATTATAGTGGAAATTTTATTTTTTTTCTTGAGTATGTATAACATCCATATAATTAAGTAAAAATTTCTAATTAAGATTTTATTTTTTAAGTTCTTTTCAGGTTAATTTTTGAGCGAAAAACAATTGATGCATTCTTAAAGAAAAAAGATGTTAGCAATTCAAAATTTAGGACACCTGTGGCTGTAGAAATAAATAATGTTGATACTTCAATGCCTGATGAACACCCCTCCAAATGTTCAAGAATTCAATCTGAAGAGATAGATCATGATCTAGGATTACGTAAACAAATATGTGAATTTCCTATCAACAAATAAGATGAAATTCGACGAGCTTATTTAAAAAAAGGTCCATATCAATCTAAATATATAGACTATCCATACAACAATGATAATCATTGTCGTCGAAAATCGGCCCCCCATATAAAAAATCTTGGCTACGCCCTTGATCTCGGGTAAACAATAAAACAAACCCCAAGCATAAGCCTTCAATTAGTTTACAACAAAATGGTAGGGTATGATCAAATATAAATAACAAAAAGTGCATGCAAATTATATCCTTTTTTTTAGCATCAAGGACAATGACCTGCAATCAGAGACAATTCTCAAAAAAAAAAAAAAAAAGAGCAAAAGATCTTTTTAATATAAATAATATCCACTGCCAATGTTACCACAAAATCAGTCATAACATTATTAACATCTAATTGAAAAGAACAATTCAAAAGTTTTTACAAAATCAAAAATTTCCATAACCAGAAAAGAAATAAGAACTACAATTTGATCAAAGAGAATAAATTACTAACAAAAAAAACCCAAAATGGACAAGAGCTTGGGGAATTTATATCATTCTTGGCATGTTGGATAAGGACCTGACACCATTGGCTTCCGTCCAAGAGAAGGTGGAGTTAAAGACAAAAATGGCAAACTGCACACCTACCTCCCTCTCACAGTATAGTTTGCTTGGCTTCCCATAAGTTCACAAAGATCTTTTGCTCTTTTTAATTTCCTAATCCGCTATCTTGTTTTACCCTTCTTCTTTGGCAAGCTCTGATTTCGGTGGCTATGATGCTCAGGTGGCGGTGGTGATGGAGAAGAAGAGAGAGGCCAATAAGAGAGAGAGAGGAAAGGCTTGTTGGGGGAGAGAGAGAAAGAGGGTGGTCAGACTTCTTAGGTGAGAAAAAAAAGTTGTATTTGACGTGGCATTTTTCTAACATTTTGATTTTATTTTTGCCACACGTGTCTTTCGTTAGTTTTAAAATGGAAGAGAATAGGAAATTTCAAGACTGGAGGGGAGCCGAACCCGTGCAGTTTTATAACACGTTATCCTAATCTTACCAGTGGCCTAGTGCCAATCTTAGTTGTCCCAAATATGAAAGCATAATTTTTTTTTTTTTTATTAGGCTTTTATGTTAATCCTAGCAAGACAAGTCTGAAAGCTTTGACTCCCTCACCAATCCTTTTTGGACTCTAATCAGTTAATTACAAAATCCTTAATTATAGTTTCTTTGAACATCTCACAATCAAGATCAAAGTAGAGAGGTTAAAAAAAAAAATTAAAAAAAAAAAAAAAGGCCAAAAGCCAAAAGGTCTTGCATTACTCTCTGGTCCTATGGAAAGATATGCTATGTTTACAATATTTTTACAACAAATCTTAGATGATAAGTTGTTATTAGTTCTAACTTGAATCCATTACTGAAATTACTTTTTTGACTATCTATAACGGCTTATAACAATCTGTCACTTAGAATTTATAGTGAAAGTGTTGTGATAATGTTGTCGAGATAGTATTTTTTTGTAAAAAAATAAAAAGAACCAAGAGTTAAGAGTCAAATCTCTCTATCCCACTTAGAACAAAAACTAGTTTACCTATTAGTTTTCCTTATTTTAGTTGACATGATTCCCTTTAATGGCTTTTGGGTTTTGGCACTGTAATTTTAGGGAAAGGGGGCAAATAAGGAAAAAGAACCAAAATTTGATACGACAAGCAAAAAGGTTAGCCGACGTATACCAATCGTTACTCTCGACCATTACACACATAAACTCTTAAACAATGTCATAAATGAATATGATTGCCAAACATATTCTCTTCCCAAAACCTTCCATTTTCTCATTCATAAAAAAAAAAAAACCTTCCATTTTCTCTATAAATATAGTTATCCCTTGCACCTGGTGCGGACACGAGATACAAGCCCCCAATTACACGCACGTATAGGAGAAAGAAGATGGCCCAACCTGTGGCCTTATGGCTAGGGCCTATTAGTCATTGGGCTTGAGTTTCAGCAAGCCCAAACATTTAATAATTAGGGTTTCTTTATGTTAGCTATTTAAACACTTTTTGGGATTATTGTAAGACAGTTTTGATGATTATTAAAAAAACGTGTGTTTTCTTTTACTGGTGCCGACTCCAGTTTTGCTTAGTGCTGACTCCAAGCAACCCTTAGGTGCTGACTCCTAGGGTTTTATCTTCTTATTCTATTGTTTCTATTGTTTGTGTGGTTGTTCTACGTCAGTTTTGGTATCAGAGCAAACTTCCGATCCATTCAATACAACCGTAGACAACCACGTGAAAGCCAAACCGTCAAAAGAGCAAACCAGCCAAGGATGACATTACCTTTCAAGTATTTGCCTCATGAAATCTTGAACAAGCCCAAACCAGCCCCTGCAATCCGCATATATCCCGCAGCGCCACATGAGTTTTTCATCCCCAAGCCAACAGAGAAGCCAGTGACACCTCCCAAGCCGGTGACCACCATCCGTGCCCGCCTCTGATCACAGAACCCACACCCACAAACCCAAAAAAAAAAAAAAAACCATCGCAAGCCCACCAGTCACCGAAACCCACAGATCATTCACCTGCCGTCGACCCATCAGCCACCTGCTGCCAACACCATCACCGCCACAGAGGACAAACCCATCAGCTCGCTGCCGCCGACACCATCACCGCCGCAAGACCCAGCCGCCGAAACCCATTGTTGACCCACCGTTGCTGAGACCGACGATCAGCTGCCGTTGCTGAGACCGACGAGCTGCTGCCACTGCCGAGATCCGTGACAAGCAGCCACCCGCCGCTGTCTGCGCCTCCTTCGCGCCGCCACCAAGCGTCAGTCCCCTTCACCGGCAGAAGACTTCTCATCACAGAGAAATTTTTTTTTTCTCTTTTTCAGTTTAAGTCCGTGTTTGTCTCTTTAGTGTCAACTTTCTATAGTCCCTTTTCAGTCTGTAGCTTTATTTCAAGCTTTAAGTCCGTGTACTTTTTTTTTTATTTTTTTATTTTATTTTATTATTATTTCTTATTAAAAAAAAAAAAAAAAAAAAAAAAAAGAAAAGAAGAAGAAGAAAGAGGAAAGATAATGTGTTGCTGCCAGCCCATTTACGTATGGGTCTTATATTACTCTTCACAGATTCACTTTGTCCACTTTGCACCGGTCAATTGAGGAGCTCAGCACGTGACTATCCAGAAGTTGGCCACTGATAGGGGTACAATTCTCACTCTCTTTTTGGTGGATTCAATTTTGTTTCATTGAAAAATATTATCTTTATATTTTTTATGTGCATGTCCCATCATATCCCACTGGCCTACCCATTTTGTGCTTGAGTTCGCTATTTTATTATTTGTGCTTTCTTTCAGTACCCATTCAAAAAAAAAAAAAAAAAAAACCAATTCTTTGAAATATCTGATTCTCTTTATTAATTTTGGAGCTTATTGGAAATTGACTTTTATTTGGGCTATCTTTCAATATTGTGAATACTGTCACTACTTGACTGCAATTTATTCCTGTGATTCATTGATCCAATCCCTACATGCACTATTGCTTGACCTTAATTTTACATTGAGAATTGGTTACTTGAGCTTTTGTGAATCTCAATTGCATTCATATATATATTGTGCATGCATCTACGTAGTGGTCGCATCATGTCAAACTCTGAACATCAATCTACTTCCGAGTCTAGGACCTCCTTAGAGCAAACCATAGGTGAACTAGCAAAAAATGTCCAAAATTTAATGGATAGGGTTGGACAAATTGAGGCATCTCAACGGGAGACCATTAACCATGAAGGAGATAACATGCTTAGGCAACATAACTTCGGTTACTTTAATAGGGCTCCAAAGTTTGAACCTGATCACTATAATCACAATGGCCCTAGGGATTTTGATGATAGGATGTTTAAGGACAAGATAGATGCACCCGCCTTTGATGGCTGCCTAGACCCATGGGTTTTCACTGATTGGTTGCGTCAAATGGAGAAATTCTTTGACTATTACCATTGGGCTGAAAACAAGAAAGTGAGGTATGCTAGGATGAAGTTAATTGGAAGAGCTGACCTTTTTTGGGAAGACTTGGAGGAAACCCTTAGGCGACGACGTGAGCCCCCCATTACTGATTGGCTTGAGATGAAGAATGCACTCGATGAATTATCTTCCTTCAACTTATAGGAGCTCCCTTCTTGAGGAATGGGATCGCCTAAGGCAAGGCAATACTCCTGTGGCTGAATATATAGAGAAGTTCATGGAGTTTAAGAGACGAATTCAAATAGTCGAGGAAGAGGTTGTTACACTCAATAGGTTCAAGAAAGGTTTAAATGCTAGCCTACTAGGAGAGATTATCACCCGAGGAGTCACTACCTTAAGAGAAGCATATGAGCTTGCTAGGAATTGTGAGTTAGCAGCCAAATCTATCTTTTGGCGACGTTCTGAGCCCCGGAGTGTTCCCACCAACCCTCAACCTTTTGGTAGTAGACCTAGACTTGCCTTACCCCCTAAGGTCAACCCCAATAGCACTCCAATAGAAAAAGAGGACAAAGGAAAAGGTGTGGTCAATGAGCCTTCAAGATTAGGCTCTCGCCTCCAATGCTTCAAATGCAATGGGGTTGGACACATCGCAGCTAGGTGTCCCTCTAGGACCCTTGTCATTCAAGAGGGTGATGAAAAGGGTGAAGATGTTGAGGAGCTAGTGTATGATCCAAATGTTGAAGGAACCCAAGATGTTGAGGCAGAATGGGAAGATGATCCTAGCTACCTTGCATGCATTAGAGCCATTTCTCCCCAAGTTGATGACTTCAAGGACTTTGGTGTCCCTAGAGTGAATGTGGTAAGGTGCGCTTTGACGGAGCAGAGGGACACTGGTGATTGGCGAAGAAGTGCCATCTTCCAAACTTACACTAAGTGTGGAGACAAAACTTGCAAGGTTATTATAGATAGTGGGAGTTGCATTATTGCGGTGTCCTCCAACGTTGTTTCCCGCCTAGGCTTGAAACTGACCCCTCACCCTAGCCCATATAGAGTTTCTTGGGTGGATACTTCCTCTATAGCCATCAAAGAAAGATGTGTTGTCCCACTTCAATTCCTCACCTACAAGGCTGAAATATGGTGTGATGTAATTCCCATGGATGTCGGGCATATTATCTTAGGTAGACCTTGGCTTTATGATTTGGATGTCACCCTCTATGGGCGATCCAATTCTTGCTCATTTATGTTTGAAGGTAAGAAGATTGTGCTCAATCCTTTAAAACCTAAGCCAATCGACATGAGCAAGAAGAAAGAAGCACCAAAGGCGAAAGACCTGAACATTATAAGCCCTAAGGCATTCGAAAAGGTAGCAGTTCAAGAATCTATTGTATTTGTCTTAGTTGCTAGGGAAGTTCATGGAGAGACCTGTGAGGAGCAACCTGAAGAAGTGAAATTAGTGCTCCAGGAATTTAAGGATGTTTTCCCTGAGGAACTCCCCGATCATTTACCACCCATGCGTGACATACAACACGCCATAGATTTTGTGCCTGGAGCGACCCTACCTAATTTGCCTCACTATAGGATGAGCCCTGCAGAGCATGCCGAGTTGCAAAGGCAAGTAGAAGAACTACTTAGGAAGGGTTTTGTTCGTGAAAGCATGAGTCCTTGTGCAGTCCCTGCACTCTTGACCCCAAAGAAAGATGGAACTTGGAGGATGTGTGTTGATAGTCGTGCCATCAACAAGATCACTGTGAAATATCGTTTTCCTATCCCTCGGTTGGATGACATGTTGGATATGATGGCTGTAGCAACGATCTTCTCTAAGATAGACTTGAAAAGCGGCTATCATCAAATTAGGGTTCGTTTTGGTGATGAGTGGAAAACTGCCTTCAAGACGAAGGATGGTTTATATGAGTGGATGGTCATGCCTTTTGGATTGTCCAATGCTCCTAGTACCTTTATGAGAGTGTTGACTCAAGTGCTCAAGCCTTTTATGGGGAAATTCTTGGTTGTGTACTTTGATGACATCCTTATCTATAGTAAATCTAGGGAGCAACACTTAGACCACCTAACTCAAGTTTGTACTACCCTTAGAAAGGAGAGTTTATATGGCAACCTCAAGACGTGCTCTTTCTTCACCGATAAAGTCGTCTTCTTAGGTTTCATAGTATCCTCTGAGGGAGTTTCTGCTGACCCCCAAAAGGTTCAAGCAATTGTGGAGTGGCCTGAGCCCAAGAATATCCATGAAATTCGAAGCTTTCATGGGCTCGCTTCCTTTTACCGCCGATTCATCAAGGGGTTTAATACCATCATGTCCCCCATCACTGACTGCATGAAGCAAGGGGAGTTTGTTTGGACTAAAGCTGCTACTAAGGCTTTCCATGAGGTAAAGCAAAAGATGACTGAGGCACCTGTCATGCGTCTCCCTGATTTTACCAAGCCTTTTGAAGTGGAATGTGATGCCTCAGGTATTGGTATAGGAGGAGTACTTAGTCAAGAGCGCTACCCGATTGCTTATTTCAGTGAGAAATTGAATGACGCTAAGCAAAAGTACTCCACATATGACAAAGAGTTTTATGTCATTATTCGAGCTCTTTGGCATTGGCGCCATTACCTATTGTCCCGAGAGTTTGTTATCTACTCTGATCATGAGGCTTTGCGCTATCTTCATTCTCAAAAGAAGCTAAATTTTAGGCATGTTAGTTGGGTTGAGTTTCTGCAACGCTATTACTTTGTGGTGAAACATAGGGCGGGAGTTGAGAATAAGGCCGCTGATGCACTAAGTCGAAGGGTGTCTTTGCTATTTGTCATGAGTGTTAAGGTTACTGGGTTCGAGCGACTTAAGGATGAATATGAGTCATGCCCAGATTTTAGGGAGCTCTACATTAGCCTAAGTAATACCCCACGACCAATCCTGGATGATTATACCCTTCGAGATGGTTACTTGTTCAAAGCCAACCAATTATATATCCCTCGGTCTTCAGTACGAGATTTCCTAGTTTGGGAGATACATGCAGGAGGCCTTGCAGGTCACTTTGGCCGAGATAAAACAATTGAGGAAGTGGAACGTCAATTCTATTGGCCTGGTCTTAAGAGGGGCGTTGCCAAGATAGTTGGTCAGTGTCGTACCTGTCAACTGGCCAAACATCGCAAGCAAAACACTGGCCTGTACACGCCTCTACCTGTGCCAGACCGCCCGTGGCAGGATGTGAGTATGGACTTTGTGTTAGGTTTGCCTCGCACCTTTAGGAAGCATGATTCCATTCTAGTAGTTGTTGATCGCTTCTCTAAGATGGCTCATTTCCTACCTTGTTCGAAGACCTCTGATGCTTCTAAGATCGCAAAGCTCTACTTTGATGAGATTGTCAAACTGTATGGTCTTCCCAAAACCATAGTGTCTGATAGGGATGTTCGCTTCATGAGTTATTTTTGGAAGACCTTGTGGCATTTAGTGGGCACCAAATTGAAATTTTCCACAGCATTTCATCTTCAAACTGATGGTCAAACTGAGGTGGTTAATCGTAGTCTAGGCAATCTCCTTCGGTGTCTAGTGGGTGAAGCCAATAGAAATTGGGATTTAATTCTTCCTGTAGCCCAACTTGCATATAATAGCTCTGTCAATAGGTCTATAGGCGCTAGTCCTTTTGAGGTTGTGCATGGATATACACCTAGGAAGCCCTTAGATCTTTTGCCCATGTCCCCACATGTTAGGGTGTCTAAGTCTGCCGAGGCATTTGCACGACATATTCATGATTTGCATAATGAGATTCACAAAAAAATTCAAGCAAGTAATTCTCAATATAAAATTCATGCTGACACTCATCAACGTCATGCAGAGTTTTAGGTAGGGGATTATGTCATGATTCGGATTCGACCTGAACGGTTTCCCTCTGGGACCGTTAAAAAATTGCAGGCTTGTAATGCTGGACCATTCAAGGTATTGAAACAAATGGGCCCAAATGCTTATGTCATTGAACTTCCTCCTGATTATGGTATTAGCTCCTCCTTTAATATTGAGGATCTAGTTGCTTATAAAAGCCCCAAAGCTATTCCTAATACCCCTTTTGATGAGTCTTTGCCTAATCCTATTGATGCCCCTGTTCCCACCCCTTTACCCTTAAATCTACCTTATGCACATAAAGAATCTATTGATGCTATTTTAGATGAACAGATTGTTTCTACCAAGGATGGAGGAGTTCACCGTTTCCTAGTTCGGTGGCGAGGGCGACCAGATTCTGATTGCACTTGGATTACTCGAGATGAGCTACAGCGACTGGATCCTGACTTGTTGGAGTATTATCAGAGTTCTTCAGATTTTCACTCGACGGGGTCGAGTTCTTCTCACCCGGGGGGAGTTGGTGCGGACACGAGATACAAGCCCCCAATTACACGCACGTATAGGAGAAAGAAGATGGCCCAACCTGTGGCCTTATGGCTAGGGCCTATTAGTCATTGGGCTTGAGTTTCAGCAAGCCCAAACATTTAATAATTAGGGTTTCTTTAGGGTTTCTTTATGTTAGCTATTTAAACACTTTTTGGGATTATTGTAAGACAGTTTTTATGATTATTAAAAAAACGTGTGTTTTCTTTTACTGGTGCCGACTCCAGTTTTGCTTGGTGCTGACTCCAAGCAACCCTTAGGTGCTGACTCCTAGGGTTTTATCTTCTTATTCTATTGTTTCTATTGTTTGTGTGGTTGTTCTACGTCAGCACCATTATATACCATCTCATCTTTAATCTCAATTCCTAATTCCAAACCCCACAGAGACGAAGAAGAGAAAGAGTCATGGAGTCTAAATATTTAATCTTGCTAAGCCTTCTGATGCTACAATGTCTTTCACTCCTTTGTGTTTCATAGTCAAAGGATTTCGATTTCTTCTAATTTGTCCAAGAGGTGGGCAATTTTTTTTTTTTCTATCATATCCTTCTTTTGTGCATTGTTTTTACTAAATTAATCTTTAGGTAACTTAATTTTTTTTTCATTTCTTAATCTTCAATTATTTCAATAGTGGCCAGGATCATATTATGACACAAAGCAAAGTTGTTGCTACCCAAACACTGGGAAGCCTACTGCAGATTTTGGCATTCATGGGCTTTGGCCTAATTACAAGGATAGTTCTTACCCATCAAATTGTGATCCTAACAATTCCTTCAATCAAGCTAAGGTACTTGAAATCTTTTTTCTTTCCTTTTTTTCATATATCATTGTCTTTTGGCATGAAAATTATAGCAAATTGTGACCAGTCACAAGTATAACACACTGTAATTTAGCTATGAAATTCCATCAATTTCTACAATTCTGGCCGCGTAATTAACAGCAACTGTATTCATTGGACAGCTTTTTTAGAAATGACTAGACTATTAGTTGTATACCATTACTATGTATAGACCAACTAATAATGCCAAATATCAAGGAGAAAACTATTCTCTTACTTTTATAAATTTTCCCATCTTAAACTTTTTCCCCCCTTTTTTGGGTGAATGCGAATTCATGATCCTTTGCCTATTATTATGGGTCTAGGATATCCAACCATTTTAATGAAAGTTTTATTACCATTGTGCGTACCCAAAATATAGCTATTGGACTTAACCTCTACTTTGGCTCACAATCTATTTGTATTGTGGGTTTTGGGTTTCCTACTAAGGGTGGTCCTATGCTCGGAGGCCCAAGAACACTCTTGTTTCCACAAACCTTTCTCTTTACCTCACAGAATCACTATCTTTCTCAGAATGGTTGCTCTCTTCTCTCCTTATTCTCTCCAGAATTGCCAACCCCCTCTTCCTCATTGCATTCTCTTATTTATAGCTAAAGATCAGTGGAGACGTCATGATTAGTCCTGATTATTAGTGGGAATGGGGGTCCAATTCCATCGTTTCTAAGTGGGCGTTCCATGGGTAGAGGTAGTAATGGCATTGGAACTGGTTCCCACCTCTATAGGATGTTCGGCAGCGACTTTCCCCAAGGCAATACCGGGCAGCCGGGATATATACCCCTGAGTGACCGCATACACGTCCAAGCTGCATCTGATCCGAAAAGGCCCACATTGGGCCTTAGAGTGTGTCCGGGTCAATGCTACAGGTCCATTGGGCATTAGGTCGGGTGTTGAGGCGTGAGGCTAGGGCTTATGGCCCAGTGGGCTTAGGGACCCAGCCCCGTACATGGGGGTGTGGTTATGGGCCACACCACAGGGTAGGGTCCCAAGGCCCAAAGGGCTCGGGGTCCCAGCACCGTACACTACCCCCCCCATGATTCGTGTTTGGCCCCCGAGAACGAATCATGGATGACAAAAAGCCAAATACTCTTCGGGAAGCCCAATAGTCAATCACTGAACGGATAGGACATTCATTAATGCGCTCTTGATAGGTGCGTCGTGCCAAACTGTCAGGTGTAGCCGCCATTATGACCTGTCTGTTCGTGAACCGAGGCGGTGCGTGTGGCAGTTACTAAAAGAATCTAGAAAGTTTTCCCGCCTCCCACTTTCATTAAATGCTTTCAACCCCCTTTGGGCCCTATAATTAGTTTTTTCTGATTTCTCAGATTACTCTTTGCATCCTCTCTACCTCAAACTTTCTCTCTACCGAGCATACCTCTCCTGTGCACATATCTTCCAGCCCAGATTATTACTTCCTGGAGCCTACTGTAAGTTTTCTTTACTCTTTCCTCCTTTTCCAGTTTTTCTTCAATCTTAAAGTCTTGGAATGGGCTACTCTCATCTCCTTTCTTCCAAAGCGTCCTTGGCTAGCCTTAGAGCAGCCTATGGCATTCCTGGGGACGTCAATATTGCTTACTGTTTTAAGGGTGATATCGCTCTCCAGAGGCGTTCTAACCCCAATGTAGCATTTTTTTTTTCCTTTGATGTCTATTCTTAAGGGTAGGGTTAGGTTCCCCATGGACCCTCTTATCATAGGTACTCTTAGGTTTTACGTTATGCCCCAACCAACTCCCCCCCAATTTTTACCGAGTCGTGAGTTGCGTTAGTAAACTGAACTAGATATACGGGCTTCAACTTAACCATCACAACATTAATTTTATGTATAGCTTATGCTGTAACATTAAGTCTGATTACTACCTAAAAGTGCGGGTGCGGCTCATATCATGACTCCTCGATTCTAATAGAAACTCGGCGGGAGAGTTTGTCTGGGTAAGCGGCAATTGGCTTGCTGATGAGCTCCCATGTCCTCTATCGCCGCGTGACGTTGGTCTGTTCTACATATCTTTATCTATTTCAATTTTGACGCTTTTACTTATTTTACTTATGCATGTATTAATCGGTCTCCTTTTTGATCTGTTGCAAAAGGGAAAAGATTCAGGCTGAACATTAGGGTCGTGCACGTGAGGGACCTTAACTTTGTACTCAGGTTCGAGATTTTTGTGCACACAGACGGACAGCTTCGAGCATCCCATCTGATACTCAGGTGTAATCCCGTGTATTCTACCTGGCAGTCGTTTGGTCAAGCTTTGTTGGTGGATAGCCCATTCCTCTCGTACATTGACGTCTGGCATGCAAACTTCCTCCCACTCTCTTTGACGGTTGGTGAAGCTCGGGACCTCGGCCCCAGATGTACCACCGCTGAGGATCTCGCACCTATGAAGGACGAGTCAACTGAATGGGTGTCCCAAAGCTGGAGAGCTCATATACCCGTCGAAGAATCACCAGCAGCCGAGTTAGTCAACTCCTCAGAGGTGGAATCTGACCCTAGTAAGGACGAGATGGTGACAAGACAGGTGTTGGCCATTGGCCGTTTCGTACCCGGTGCTCGGCCAACCTCACAACAATAAGAACCCAAGGGCAGAGACCCAACTCCCCCTCCTCCTTCCCCCGGCCGCTCTCAAAAGAGGTAGCGTTCTGCCGAGCAACCTCTTGCAAGTCTTGGGGATGCGCCCTCAAGGACTCCCCCCCGAGCACCTAGAGTAACTATCTAAGAGCCGCCTGTCCAAGTCGGGACAAATGTGGCATCTTCCTCCCAATCTAAGGCGAACTAGCAGTCCACCTTTACGCTTGGGGGCAAACCCCTTCCCGCGTCTGCCAGTGTAAGGGTATGGGCTTAAGGTAAAGGGGGCCGGGTTGCCCAGAGTTTGGTGCACGACCTTCTCCTGCCCCAAGACATTCATGTTTTCGTGGACGCCACCGAGGAGTCACTTGCCAAGCAGTTGCAATGGCAAACAGTGATGGTAATTTCTTATTCCTTTGTTTCTTATTTGTTTCAATGTATGCGCATTCTCTTCGCTGTCATACTTATCATTATTGCTTTATCAGGCCACGCAGCTATGCCACATTCTTGACGGGAGGCTGAAGGAGTTCTCCGAGGATGCTGAGTGGGAGAGGGCACTCAAGAAGGTCACTGCTGCTACCGCGAAGGAGAAGGTGAAGGTCGTCGAGGTCGAGGAAAAGAAGGCTGCCTCGTTTGAGAAGGCCAGAGTGTCAGCAGAGAAGAGGTCTGCGGAATTAGAGATGAAATTAGGCAAAACCAAGCTCAAGCTAGCGGAGGCTGAGAGCCTAAACCTTGCACAAGTCGATGAATTAGCTGACCTGAAGGCAGCTTTAGAGGCTTGCGAAAATAAATGGTACAATGAAGGCTTTGTCGACGCAGAGAACTCTGTGGAGCTGGTCATCCGTGAAGCTTGGAAGTTCAGATTTGAGGAGGGGTGGTTGGCTGCCCTGCAAGCCATGGGGTCCCTGAGGACTCCCCTCTGAGAAACCCCGACTAGATCCCCTTCCCGGACCCTTTTCTAGCCGTACAAAACCCTCAAGGTGCTGTTGATGAGGAAGAAACTCCTAGCATGAGGAAGTTGGTGCAGGCAATTGACTCCCATGTGGAGTTGGTTGACTTGGAAGTCACCAGCAACCTCCGTGCGGGTGATTAACCTGATGGGAATGTTCAATTTCATTCGTCTTCATAAATTCAGCCGCTGAGAATGTAGCAGAACAACCATCCGAAGACGTTGCTGGACAATAGCATACCAACCCTCCAGCTTAATACCCGTATTTACTTATTTTTCTTTTACTTTTTCCTTTCTTTTTCCTAGTTTAACTATAGTCACCAGGTTGTGGTGACGAAACAATGGTTTGATGCATATATTTTTTTGAATCCTATTTTCCTAGGGTTACCGGGCTGTGGTGACTGAACAATTGCTTAATTTTGGTATGTTTGCTTTATTTGACTGATCGTTTAGATACATTGACCGAATATTTACTTTGACCTTATCTATGAATAACTTGTTGCTACTAAGTTTCTCTGTCATGTTTTGTCTGTTTGTTTTTGTTATTATTATTCTTTTGCACATACGTATACACACTCTTTATTCTTTATGTCCGGGTGGCTTAGTCATGGTTTTTTTTCTGAACAATGATTAGGACCACTTCCTAATTTGCATTGAAAAGGACAGGCCATAACTTTACACGCGTGGTGACGGGGCTTGGTTAGAAAGCAGCCGTCTATGCCGAGGTGCTAGTTCCTCAGCACTAGGGACTGAATTTGCCAGGAAAAACTAGTGTTAGGTGATTACTTTCCCATCAATTTAGATCAAACCCGAGAGGTTGATTCCCGTAAATTGGGTAACCCAGTGCAAGCCCCCAGTGTCCAGTGATTGGAATAAAGCTGGTAGGGTAATTCATAGTGAGCTTCTTTCTCGTCCGGTGATTTAAATCAAACTGGGGTTGTCCTTAATTGAAATTCAAGATTTGGTCTCCACCTGTCCGGTGCTAGAAATTGAACCAAGGACAGGTCTCTATCCTTAATTGAAATTTAAGGTTAGGTTTCCACCTGTCTGGTGATAAGAATTGAACTGGGGACAGGTTTTTGTCCTTAATTGAAATTTGAGATTAGGTTTCCACCTGTCCTGTAATTCGAACCGGGGACAAGTTTTTGTCCTTAATTAAAATTTGAGATTAGGTTTCCACCTGTCCAATGATAAGAATCAAATTCGGGGACATGTTTTTGTCCTTAATTGAAATTTGAGATTAGGTTTCCACCTGTTCGGTGATAAGAATTGAACTAGGGACAGGTTTCTGTCCTTAATTGAAATTTGAGATTGGGTTTCCACCTGTTCGGTGATAAGAATCGAATCCGAGGATAGGTTTTTGTCCTTAATAGAAATTTGGGATTAGGTTTCCACCTGTCCGGTGATAAAAATCGAACTGGGGACAGGTTTCTATCCTTAATTGAAATTTTCCTTAGAGTTCTTCACGCATTTGTCGACCGTGGTTAATGAGTTAGTAACGACGGAATTATAAGTATCAATATACCTGCATGGATAAACATCACTGTTGTATTAATTAATAATATGCACATATCATATTACACTCAATTCGTACCCCTGTTTGTTGGTAGTCAATGGTAAAATTTCTTCATATTGTGGGCATTCCGTGGCCGGGGGAGTGGTCGTTTGTCTAGGTCTTCCAAGTAGTATGCCCTAGCGCCCGCAATGGCGGCGACTCTATAAGGTCCTTCCCAGGTTGGTGCTAACTTCCCTGCGCTGACATCCCGCGTATTCCCTACAACCCTCCGAAGTACCAAATCTCCCGCTACAAATTCCCTTCTCCGCACGTCTCTGTTATACCTCCCTGTAAGTTTCTGCAGATATTCTGCCAGCCGTATAGTCATCGACCATCTCTTTTATTTTTTCCTTTTTTATCTCACAAAACCACATCTTTTCTCTACTTCCTCTCCCACAGTCTGTTCTCTTCTTTTCTTTTCTTTTTTCTTTTTTGAACTTTTCCTTTGTCTTAGCTCTCAAGCACTTGTTTCTCTCTTCTTTAATGGCAGCAACAAGCTCTCCACGAGCAAAGAAAGCAGCAAGCTCTCCATGGCAGTGGTGACGGCGACTTTGATTTGAGTTTGGGTTTGGGTTGATGGGTTTTTTGTTGAAAGTTTGATTTTGGGTTCTAAGTTGTTGAGTTTTCCATTGAAGGTTTGATTTTGGGTTTGGATTGATTTTTGGTTTGATTTTTGTTTGTTTTTTGTTGATTTTGTGATTGGAATATCATGGGTTGTGATGGGTTGTGGTGGTGGTGATTGAGTGCTGGTTAGGCAGTGTTGAGAGTATGTGGGGGAAGAGAGACTGATGAGAGAAAAAATTAATAAAATAGTATATATCAAACGAGAATGTTGATACTTAACATACACATCAATCAATACTTCTTGGGTGTGGTCTAATATCAAACGAGAATATTGATACTTTTGTTTGGTTGTTTGAATCATGGATGAAGTGTATGTCAAGCCGAGCTCCAAAAGCAATTATAACTAATCAAGACCAAGCTATGAAGAGAGCAATTGAAATAGTATTCCTTGAAACTAAACATAGGTTTTGTTTATGGCATATAATGAAGAAAATTCCTGAGAAATTTAAAGGATATTCTCAATATGAGGCGATTAAGAGGGATATAGACCGTTGTGTATATGACTCCTTGAGTCGTGATGAATTTGAAGATAGTTGGCAAAGATTACTTGAGATGCATAATCTTCAAGATAATGAATGGTTGCAATGGTTGTATTATGAGCGACATCATTGGATACCAACATATGTGAAAAATACATTTTGGGCGGGAATGTCTACTACACAACGTAGTGAAAGTATGAATGCTTTTTCTGATGGTTATGTGGGGCCGAAGACTACATTGAAGCAATTTGTTGATCAATATGACGAGGCCTTGAAGAGTAAGGTTGAAAAGGAGAACACGGAAGATTTTATTTCTCTAACTTCAAGAGTTCCATGCATAACTTATTATGCTATTGAGAAGCAATTTCGGGACAGTTATACCAATTCAAAGTTCAAGGAGGTTCAAGATGAGATTAGGAGGAAAACGTATTGTCATCCTTCTCTTCTTAAACAAGAAGGTACAATTTCTACATATCAAGTTGTTGACGAGATAGAAATTGGTGATGATACAAAGGAATTGATGATGATACAAAGGAAGTAACCTTCCATGTTTACTTTAATGAACATGAATTGGAGGTACAATGCAATTGTTGCTTATTTGAATTTAGAGGAATCCTCTACAGGCATGCCTTTTCTGTGCTCATGATGATAAAGAAAATTAAAATATTGCCATCAAAATATATTCTTCCACGGTGGAGTAAGGACTCGAAACGAAGATATACATTTATTAAATGTATTTACGATGAAATGAGTGGAAATCCTGAAGCACAACGTCATGATAAATTGCACACTTCTTTTTATGAAGTTGCATCAATGGCATCAAAAACTGAAGAAAGTTGTATGACTGTGATGACAGTTTTAGATAAGCTAAAGGAGTAGTTGAGTTTGAATGTGTCAAGTAGTGAAAGTGGTCAAACATCTCATCACACACCAGGTGCAGTGACAATATCTAATGAAGTTATTAATGGGACATCAAAGGAATGTATTAAGGTGCTTAGTCCTTTAGTAACTCAAAGTAAAGGGCGACCAGTGTCAAAACAAAAGGAATCTAAAACAGACCAAGTGATTAGGAAATTGAAAACAAGAAAGAGACAGGAAGGGAACAAAACTAGCAAAAAAAAAAAAAAAAAAAGGGAAAAGGAAAACAGGTATTTGCTTATTTAATTTTAGCTAATAATCTATTTTATTAGTTTCTTTGTTGTATTATGTATATTTTTTTATCTGAATAACTTGTCGAATTCATCTATTTCTTTCTAATGAAAGAATTCTCAAGTGGCACAAGAAATTGAAGTCGATGTAGGTGAAATTGGTTTGCCTACTTTAAGTACTCCACAAGAAGATTATGAAATGAGAACACAAGAGAGAAGTAATGTTCAAGTATTAAGAATAAGAGAAAACTATGAGATTAATTGTTTGAGATTTTAATCTACTATGTAAATAATTTACACGATTGCATTTTATTAATCTAATTATCTATAAAATAAAATAAAAATTACTCTACTTATTTTGGTTAGAGTACAAATTTTACTTTTGGTTTCACATCCATCTGTTATGGTCAAGCTAATTGAGTTAGCAGAATTGTTTCTTGGAAGGTCGTGTTGTGCAAATTTCCTTTATCTCCCCTTTGACTAAAATGTTTTTTAATATTCAGTTTCTTTACCCTTCTTGGTTTTTGCATAATTTTTTCTCTTGTATATTTAATTTTTTAGATTTATTTTCAATTGCATAGTGTCATCTGAGTCAAGGTTCTAGTGATGGATATATGATACCACATTTTGGCTCTCCTTTATTTCTTGGAAACCAAATGCAGGTATAGTTTACCAAATGCAGATTTTATTTGTCTCCCTTTTGACTAAAATGTTTTTAATATTCAGTTTCTTTACCCTCCTAGACCCTTGGTTTTTGCATAATTTTTTCTCTTTTGCTTGATATGTAATTTTTTAGATTTATTTTCAATTGCACAGTGTCATCTAAGTCAAGGTTCAAGTGGTGGATATATGATGCCATATTTTGGCACTCCTTTATTTGCTAGAATCCAAATGCAGGTATAATTTATCATTTATAATTTATTCTATACTAATCAAATTGCGGTAACTAGTATTAACCCAACATATTTTGGTACTCCGGGAAGCAATATACATTGACTATCAGTTATTCCTTAACTAATATTCAATGTTATACTTGTTAAAAGTTTGAAATTTAACCCTTTTTTTTAATGAAATTTGTATTTGTAGGGTCATCCAAATCAATTTTGGGGAAGTGGATGTCAAGTGCCAAATACTGACCAGCTTAGTGTTTATGGAATACAACAACATCATATAATAAACTTGAATCACTTGGGTCTGCTACAAGTATTGTTACTACATTGTATATTTAACTATGTCAATTATAAGCACGTTGATTTTTAAATAATTTAATACATTTTCTTTTGTTCTTTTTGTAGGCTCAATAGCATGGGCATCAGTTTAAGGATCAAGATGCTGGCAAGTTCAGTTAAAATTAAGTTCAACTTGATCAAGATGACAAACTTTTTTGTTTTTCCTTTTTGTGTTGAACACAACATAGTTCTTCATTTGTAATGGATATTATGGTATTATTTGCCTAGGGAAAAGCTTATATTTTTTTAAGCACATATGGTGACTTACAACAAAGTTTTTTTTATTATTCAACATTATTTGAGCTTTACATCTATGGATATCTTTGCTCTTTATTTATGTTATTAAGAGATGGACATGTTTGATCCTCATTATGTTCAAGTTCATTACATAACCTACTTCAACACGAACTAGATACAAATACAACAATAGAATACAAAGAGGCATACTCTGTACTACAACAAAGCCTCTACTTGAATAGAGGATAACTCATTATCAATTTTGAAAAACAACTAAACCATAAAGCTAAAAATAAGTAGACCAGGAAAAACATTGATAACAAACAATTGTGCAATTGGGCAATAGCAAATTTTATCAAGGTACTCCATTCCTCTTCTTTTTCTATATATATATCTTTACAATATTAACGGGCATACCCCTTGCCAAGTTAAACTAATGCAATCCTTAGAAAGCATCCGCTAATCCATATACATCTTCTATAATTCTGCTATCCATAAGACTGACAGTTATCCAGAATAAACAATAGCTTGACATCTTACAATAGAAAATTAATCATCTAGTGTACAAAATTTTTTTGGAGTACTCTTTGATTGGAGAGCTGATGAGGCAGCACCAAAGTAAATGAATATTAAATGTTGAGCCCAACATAGCTCCTTTCCAATTCCATATCCATATGATGAATATGTTGAAGTTCAAAACCATTAAACTGTTTTGCCTCCCTTGTCATTGTTTTAGTTGTTGCTGAAATTGTAGAGTAGAAGTTGATTGAACAGGTTCAAAGAATAACAGAAACACAGCCTTTATTGTCATCACTGTCATTATCAGTATCTTCTATTTCACTGTCAGGGTGGAAAAAAAGAATGAAATGTCAGCAAATCACAAACACAACTGCATACTGAGCATAAAATGAACATGTTTGCCTCAATTAGCAATAGCTAGTGTGCAATGTCCTATTGAGTCCATCTGATTACATTAATTTAAAATATATGCATATTCTTTTAAACTATACACATAGACACATATAAGTAAGCACACGTTGATTGGTTGAAGACAATGGTGATTGAAGACAAATCTTAAAATCCATATACATCTTGTATGTCTATGATCACTAACTTGACTATCAAAGTAGCTGTTTCTTAATGTTGCATCAGCATGCTTATAAACAATACAAACAGCTAGTAATTTTATTAAAAACAGTAAAATGCAAGGAAATAAAGAATTGTACAATTAAGTCTTTAATCATTGTCCAAATAACAACTACACCTCATGTACAAGCAACTGTTGATCATAGAACAAATAAGAGGCTCTCAAAAATAAGAGCCATAAACATCAGTAAGTCCCTAGTTCAAATAATGGGATAACAAAAAATGCCTTCTTCGGATTTTCCAACAGCATCTTTGAGGCTAGAAAACCAGCAATAGTCCAAGTTTGGAATTCTTTTTGAAAACCAGCAATAGACAAGCTCAAAATACATAAAAATTCTTTTTGGTTATTAGTTATTTCGACCCATTCCATCCACATGATTATATAATTCATTGGATTGGCTCAAGGCCATAAATATTGCAGTACTCTACACCAAATTTGCATATGAATTACTTGAATAAAAGAAAAAAATTCAATACTGAAATAGTGTAACCGTTGTCGTTACCAGGAGGGAGGCAGATGACATGGAGACATCATGCTCACGGCGGCATTGGCAGAGATGGGATTGCAACACCGTTCTCAACCATGGTTTCGACGGCTTCTGCAACGATTCCAGCAAGTTGGCGGCGGCATTGGTCGGAGTGTGAGAATTTTATGGCAAGAAGGGAGGGCGTGAGGCAGAGGATTTGAGGCCAGGGTTTTTCGCCGTCACGTTTTGTGTTTAGGAGTTTGTTAGCACCGATGAGGCAAAGAGGGAGGCTCAGGGAGGGCTTGGTCTGAGATGGAGGCGTCGTACGGTACTGCTGAGGCAGAGAGGGAGAGGAAGAGGGTTTTGTTGCAAACGTGATTTGGGATTTTTTTAATTTACTTTGTTAATTTCTGACGTGGTATTTTAGTTTTTAAAAAGCTGAGGTGGATGTGTAAATTTTACATCTTCTCTATTTTGTACCATTTGCACCCACTGATGTGAGTGCCTTAGAGGAAAGTCAGGAAACAACTGTATAGTAGCTTCGTGGAAAACGCGTGTTACACTTACACATATGGGATGGTAGTACTCACAGATGCTCTTCTTTTTCAATGTGTTCACTCTCTGTTCAAAAGAGAAGGCATGTATTGTGGAAAGAGTGGTAAAGTTTTTGGCATTTATCGTGGAAAGATTGGAAAAGAGTGCGTTCACTTTCATGTATCATGGTAGTACTCACAGACGAACTTGGGATTGAGATGGGTATTGCACCTGATGGCATTGAAGGGTGGAGATTGAAAGTTATAAAAGTAATTTTCAATCTCAACTATCAAGTAAAAAATATAAAAAATATAAAAAGTTGGCAAAAATGTAAAACTGACTCTCTAACTTTCAGCTTTTTTCATTTCAGTCTTCTAACTTTCAGTTTTGTCATTTCAGTCCTTTAACTTTCAGTTGTTGTCAATTCGATACTTTGTTAAACTTCAGTTATGTCTTGCCGTTAAGTGAGGGTTTTTTTTTAATAATAAATTTCGGAATTAAAAAAAAAACTGATATTAAAAAAAGAAAAAAAAAAAAAAAAAAAACATTTAGGCGTAAACGCTCAGACCAGGCGAGAGCACTGCAAACTCACCAAAACTCTCACCGGGCTCCCTATCTCTCACCCTAAACCCAAGCTTTCTCTCTAATCTCTGAAACTCTCTCAAGTCGAGCCTCCGTCGGACCTTCATGGCTTGAGCTCGTCATCACAGATTAGCGCCGCCACCACAGGCAGCGGATTGCTCCTCATCAAGAACCCTCACAGAGCTCTCCCTCTTCGAAGCTCTCTCAAAGTTCTCATCTCCCTCTCCGATCTAAACCCAGGTGGAGCTTCCTTGCTCCACCGTGACAAACAACGAACACCACAAGGGTGCTTCTCAATCTCCTTATAGGTCATCCCACTCTGAAATCACGACTGAAACCCAGCTCTCTTCTAAACCCGAACCAAGGTCTCACCGAGGCTCCTCCACTTTGAAACCCAACAACCACTCTCCGATCTACAAGCTAATAGCACCTTGAACGGCGCGCGAACCACAAAGAGTGGGTGTGGAAGTGAAGGGCCTCACGGGTCTGCCGAACACCAAGACAGTGGTGGCGCGTTGGTATCGGAGATCATGGAGTTCCAACTCATCCGAACTCCGTCGATTCCCTCTGGATTTGCGTTCGCCATTTCCGACATGTGTTTTTTTTTTTTTTTTCTTTTAACTATGAAAATTATTATTAAAAAAAGTCAAAACAGTGTAGTTTTGCTCACTTAACGGAAAAAGATAACAGAGTTCTAACGGAAGACTACATTGACAAAAATTGAAACTTAGAGGACTGAAATGACAAAACTGAAAGTTAGAGGACTGAAATGACAAAAGCTGAAAGTTAGAGGGTCAGTTTTGTATTTTTGCCTAAAAAGTTAAAGTCAAAAGTTGAAAATATAAAAAAATTTGTAAGAAAATAGTGTCAATCCACGAACTTGACATCCCACTCCCCATTTATAAGTCCACTGCGCGTTGTCAGAAAGATTTACTTATTCCTTTCCAAAAAAAAAAAAAATTACTTATTATATTAGCATGTTTTATTATTATTATTTATATAATACTTCTAAGAAAATAAGACCTAGACCCGATAGGTGGTTAATAAGCTTATTTTCAGTTTTTAAATAATATTACATACATTTCTACACATTTTTTCATTCACACGTATTTTAAAAAATTACAAACAATATTACTTAAACTTCTGTACCACCTAAGTTTTTGAAGATAATATATAAAAGATTTTATTAATGTGTGAGCACACAGTAGTAAACCAATTTTGAAAAAAGTTTATCAAAAATTGAAAATATTTTGACAACTTTTTCAATTTTTAATAAATTTTTCAAAAAATAGATTTGTTAATGCACACATTAACTGGAGCCATATGTAAAAAATTGTGTAAAATTCACAACTCATGAGATCTAAGAGCATCTCCAACAGATGCTATATCGGGGTTCTTTGGAGATAAAATGCTACTGTTCACGCTCCAACAGCATCTTTATACACAAAACTTTTCCAAATTTTTTTTGAAGTTGCTACAGTAATTCTCTTAATCTAGAGAACACTGTAGCAACTCCAAACCATTATTTTATCTTAAAAAAATACCCGGCTGAATAAAAAAAATATTCTTTCTCTTTCCTCATCTCTTCTTTGTTCATCTGGCTCTCTTTCTCAAACGGTAACACAATCAAAACACAAACACAATAACAGATCAAGAACAGGGAAAAATACAAATTTAATTAGAACAACAAATTTAAAATCAAAACAAAAACAACAGATCAAGAGCATGAAAGCCTATCTAAGCTCCATTGTAACAACAAAGTGAATTAGAACAAGAAAAGAAGGAAGAAAAAAAGAAAAAAAAAAAAAAAGATAGACGAAGGCCATGTCGGCTGTGTGTGTGTGTGTGTGAAGTGAGCTGAAAAAGAAAGAAAATAGAAGTAGGAATAGAAGTCAAAAGATCATGCTAGAAAGTGTTCTAGAATCAAGTAGAAATAGAAAAAGTAAAAAAAAAAAAAAAAAAAAAAAGAGCTTGAGAAAGAAAGAGAGAGAGAGAGCTGGAGATAGTGAGATCCAAAATGAACTAGAAAAAGAAAAAGAAGGGTACATAGAGATAAGTGGGATACATGTGTGGTGGAGAAAAAACCAAGAGAAAAAAGAAAAAAAAAAACGTATGGATGTAATTAAGAAAGTAAAAATAATATTAAAAAAAAAAAAGAAATGGCAATTAAGAAATGTTATCATAATATTTTCATAATAAATTTTAAGTAACAGATTGTTATTAGTTAATATTGGTGAGTAAAAAAATAATTTCAGCGGTAGGTTCAAATTAGAACTAGTAACAACTTTTCACATAAGTTTTGATGTGATTTTTGTGAAAATATTGCAAAAAATGTTGTGAATATAACACTTTTCATTAAAAAATATAATTATTGGAAATGAATATAGAAAGAATAAATAATGATAAAAAAAGAATAAATAATAAATGAAAAAATAATATTTAAATGAGATAGAGAATCTGTTGGAAAGTATATTTGAAAAAGTAGGTAGTTAAAAGGTAAAAATCACTATTTATTTTCCAAAAAGTACAAAAATTTAGAGAATTTACTGGAAATACTCTAAGGTCTCGCTGAGCAGTGAGCAACTCACTAGGCCAGCCGGTCAAGTCTTAGACCTGGCTTCTTAAGTCTTAAGTTTAAAAATAATTTGGTCCTCAAAAAAAAAGTTTAAAAATAATTCAAACAAATAATGAGAAAAGGCTTCTCAAAAATAATAATAATAATAATAATGAGAAAAGACTTGGCTTTTCAAGTATGAAAATAATTTAAACAAATAAAGAGAAAGCCAGCTCATTCCCACCGTCACGTTTCCTAAGCTTTTTCTTCCCAGCATATGCTTCTCAGTCTCCTCACTTTTCAGTCTCTACTACACTTCTCCTTCCCTAGTTTTTCAAACATAGAGTAAAGTGTATTTAAAAAAGTGGGTAGTGTATTTAAAAAAGTGAGTAGTTAAAAGTGTATTTGAAAAAATTGGTAGTTAAAAGATAAAAATCACTGTTTATTCTCCAAACAATACAAAAATTTAAAGAATTTGCTGAAAATGCTCTAAGAGCATTAGCATCAAGGAATTTTAATTTTACTCTATTTTACCATTTCAAAAAGCCACTTTATCATTATACCACCCCATTTTACAATACCTCTTATATCCCAAAACTTTATTTTTATTAAAATATTATTTTTTAATCTTTCTTTATTATTTTTTTTCTAACCGTAATTTTTGTTTTCCTGGGCTTTTCAACAGTCTTTTTTTTTCCTCTCTTTCTCCCTCAACCTCTAGCACTGGTTCAACACACAAAGCCACACACACAGAGACCCATATACACCGATCAACCTATCCAAACCCATCACCACACACACACACACAATCCATCAAACCAGTTGGAGCCAATGATCAACCCAGAAAAACCCAGCCGTCAAAAATACCCAGAAAACGCCGATGATCAACCCAGAAAAACCCAGCGGAACAAAAACCCATCAGAACAAAAACCCAGAAAAACCCAAGCCACCACTGCCCACTGCTCACCAAAATCCCACTGAAACAAAAACCCATATTAAAAAAAAAAAAAAAAAAAAAAAAAACCCATCGGAAACTTAGAAGAACCAGCCAACCACGCCGTGACCCATGCCAATCTCCACCAAACCCCATCACCGTGACTCATGCCAATCTCGCCATGACCTCGCCGGACCCAAACACTGGCGATCTCTGACAACCAACAACCCACTTCAGCCACTTCAGCCACAACCCAACCATGCAGTGACCCACGCCGATCTCCACCAAACCCATCACCGTGACCCACGCCGATCTCGCCATGACCTTGTTGGACCCAAACACTGGCGATCTCTGACGACGAACAACCCACTGCAACCACTTCAGCCACAACCCAAACACCGGACCTAACCACGACCAACAACCCAAACATCGAATCCAACCACATCCCACAACCCACTTTAGAGCATTCGCAGCAGTGGAGCTAAAAAGCTATAATGCTATTTTAGCTCCACCAATATAGCAAAAAAGCCTTGCAGCAGTGGAGGCAAAGTTATAATTTTTTGCTAATTTGCTACAGTGCACATCTATCTATAGATGTGCACTGTAGCAGACATCTAAAAAATAAAAATAATTTTTTATTCAGCCTCCGATTAAAATAATCCAACTTACTTTATTTTTTTTTTTCATTTTTTTATTCTATCTCACCGTGCTCTCTCTCCATCATCACTCTCAAGCTCTCATCAGTTCTCTCATCTCTCTCATCTGTCAAGCTCTCGTCTCTCTCATCAAGCTCTCATCTCCCTCACCTCTCTGTTACCGCCACCGGCCTAACCCAGACGTTGCAAGCCGCCGATCGCCTCACCGTCACTCTCCTCTCCTACCGTCACTCTCTCAAGCTCCCTCATTCACCGCCGCCGACCCAAGCCCCTGCCTAGCACCGATCGCCTCAGACCCACACCGCCGATCGCCTCCGACCTCCCTCACCTCCACTCTGCCGCTGGGTCGTGGTTGTGCTTCGGTGTGTGTTGGTATCGGGGTTAAGATCGGGGTTGTGATTTGTGGCCGTGGGTTTGTTTTGTGGTGTGCTGTGGGTTTTTTTTTTTTTTTTTTTTTTCCTGCTGTGGACTGGCGGTGGTGGTGGTGGTGGTGGTTGTGGGTAGAGTGGGTTTGTTTTGTGGTGCTTTGTTGGCAATGGTTGTGCCGTGTTTTGTGGTGCTGTGGGTTTTTTTTTTCTTTTCTGCTGCTGTGGACTGGTGGTGGTGGTGGTGGTGGTGGTGGCTTGGCTATGACTGTGGCTGATGGTAGAGTGGTTGTGGTTGGTGCTGTGGTTTTTTTTATAGTAGGATATATTATTTTATTGTAGTAGTTATATTATTTTATTGTGATGTATATATTATTTTATTGTGTTAAAAGCTAAAATAGATTCACTGCTGCAGTATGTGTGTAGGTAAAAGATAAAGTGACTTTTGGTGTAGCTAAATAGCTAAAATTTTGCCTTCACTGCTGTGAATGCTCTTAGCCATACCCACCTCTTCCTTTAAGAACCGGTCATAGCAAAAAAAAAAAAAAAAACCACAATGAAGAGATGAGAGAGCAGATGAGAAAGAGAGAAGGAAGAGAGAGAAGAAAACAGAGAAAATGAGAGAAAGGAGATAGAAAGTCAATTATATATTTTGTAAAATATTATTATTATTTTTACAATACTGTTACAGTACAATTCCAAAAGTGGAATTGTACTGTAGCAGTATTGCAAAAAAATTTGCAATACCTCCCTTTAGCATTTTCTGATGCAGCACATTTTGGCCCTTAAAATGCCAAATATACCTTAGATATGGCATTAGCATTCCCCAATGCTAATGCTCTAAGGTCTCACTGAGCAGTGAGCACGTCACTTCTCACTAGGCTAGCCGGTCAAGTCTTAGACATGGCTTCTTAAGTGTGCGTTTGGGAAGCGCGTTTTGCGCTTCCCAAATGCGTTTGCGTTTTTCTCTCTTTTTTTTTTTCTTTTTTTTTTTATTACTTTTCAGCTTTCCTGCCGGCTTTTGTGTACTATTCATTACTGTTGCGATTACTGTTCATTGAACGGTAGCCGCAACATTTGACTTTTCAACACAAATTTTACAATTCACGGATCCACAAATTTCACTTTTCAGCAACTTTTTCATTAAAAATGGGTCACACGGCATTATTTACACATTTAAAAATTATTTTGCTATAGTGTTTTTAGTTTTCAGTTTTCAATTTTTAATTTTCAGTTGTATCCAAACGGACCCTAAGTCTTAAGTTTAAAAATAATTCAAACAAATAATGAGAAAAGACTTCTAAAAAAAAAAAAAAAGAGATAACTTGGCTTTTCAAGTTTGAAAATAATTTAAACAAATAAAGAGAAAGCCAACTCATTCCCACCGTCACGTATCCTAAGCTTTTCTTCCCAACATATGCTTCTCAATCTCCTCACTTTTCAGTCTCTACTACACTTCCTCTTCCCCAGTTTTTCAAACACAGAGTAAAGCAACAAATTATCTCTCTTTCACAGCTTTAGCCTTCACTTACTCTCTCTCTCTCTCCCTTGTCCCTTCCTCACTCTTTCTTCTCTGAAGAACAGATCCAACGAACACCGTATCAATTTGTGGTAAAAAATCTTCATCAATTTATTTATTTTTGTTCTGTTTTTGTTTGTTTATAGTTAGATAGCTCCAACAAATAGAAATCTAATATCAAAATATTTACTTGACTAGGCTTACTTTTTATTAAAAAATTGCATGCAATTGATTGCAATTTTTCTTCTTGTGCTTTTGCTTTTGGAAAACACTAAAAAGTGTTTTCTTACTTTGGGCCATGTCCATGGGGGCACCCCCACGCCAAACTCACATCCCAAATACCCATTGTTTAGACACAAACTTGACAACCAACTACCCTTCTTTTTCAATGCGTGCACTCTCTGTTCAAAAGGGAAGCAACCAACAAACTAATTATGTGTAGTGCATTTCTTTTTATTCCCTTGCTTATGTGCTTAAATCTATTTATCTCACCATTTAATAATAAAAAATAAAACAAAATAAACTTTTTTTTTTTAAAGTAAGACAGTAATTTATTTAAAAGCACTTTTTATTTCAAATGTTAGAAAACAAAAATATATCTATATATGGGATGGTATCATGGTAGTACTCACAAACACAAACTTTTTTTTTTGAAACCCTCACAGACACAAACTTGACAGCACATTACCCATTTATTAATTAATTAATTTTAAGTCCATTGCACATTGTCAGAAAATTAAAATCACGACCACCGCACTCCCGTGGTGCAGTAGTCACTTCATAAGTATAAGTGTTTGTGGGGTGTAGGGGAAAAGGGTCGGGTTCAAGTCTCCAGGAGGGAGCATCACATACATTTACACTTAAATTAGATTAGAATAGAAATTCTATTTTATATAAAAAAAAAAAAAAAAAAAAAATTAAAATGACGGAGACTACTGTACAGTATAGGTACCTTGGTGGAAAACGCGTGTTAACAGTGTAATGTCCTTAAAAGCGTGTTTACAGTGTTACCTTCTTGGAAGGAGGAGACTTTTGTACAGTATATATATATAGTGTGCGTTTCGGAAGCGCGTTTTGCGCTTCCCAAACGCGTTTGCGTTTTTCTCTCTTTTTTTTTTTTTTTTACTTTTCAGCTTTCCCGCCGGCTTTTGTGTACTGTTCATTATTTTAGTAGCCGCAACATTTGACTTTTCAATACAAATTTTACTGTTCACGGATCTACAAATTTCACTTTTCAGCAACTTTTCATTAAAAATAGGTCCCACGGTACTATTTACACATTTAAAAATTATTTTGCTATAGTGTTTTCAGTTTTCAATTTTCAATTTTTAATTTTCTGCTGTATCCAAACAGACCCTAAGTCTTAAGTTTAAAAATAATTCAAACAAATAATGAGAAAAGGCTTCTCAAAAAAAAAAAAAAAAAGAGATAACTTGGCTTTTCAAGTTTGAAAATAATTTAAACAAATAAAGAGAAAGCCAGCTCATTCCCACCGTCACGTATCCTAAGCTTTTCTTCCCAACATATGCTTCTCAGTCTCCTCACTTTTCAGTCTCTACTACACTTCCTCTTCCCCAGTTTTTCAAACACAGAGTAAAGCAACAAATTATCTCTCTTTCACAGCTTTAGCCTTCACTTACTCTCTCTCTCTCTCCCTAGTCCCTTCCTCACTCTTTCTTCTCTGAAGAACAGATCCAACGAACACCGTATCAATTTGTGGTAAAAAATCTTCATCAATTTATTTATTTTTGCTCTGTTTTTGTTTGTTTATAGTTAGATAGCTCCAACAAATAGAAATCTAATATCAAAATATTTACTTGACTAGGCTTACTTTTTATTAAGAAATTGCATGCAATTGATTGCAATTTTTCTTCTTGTGCTTTTGCTTTTGGAAAACACTAAAAAGTGTTTTCTTACTTTGGGCCATGTCCATGGGGGCACCCCCACGCCAAACTCACATCCCAAATACCCATTGTTTAGACACAAATTTGACAACCAACTACCCTTCTTTTTCAATGCGTGCACTCTCTGTTCAAATGGGAAGCAACCAACAAATTAATTATGTGTAGTGCATTTCTTTTATTCACTTGCTTATGTGCTTAAATCTATTTATCTCACCATTTAATAATAAAAAATAAAACAAAATAAATTTTTTTTTTTAAAGTAAGACAGTAATTTATTTAAAAGCACTTTTTATTTCAAATGTTAGAAAACAAAAATATATCTATATATGGGATGGTATCATGGTAGTACTCACAGACACAAACTTTTTTGAAACCCTCACAGACACAAACTTGACAGCACATTACCCATTTATTAATTGATTAACTTTAAGTCCATTGCACATGGTCAGAAAATTAAAATGACGACCACCGCGCTCCCTTGGTGCAGTAGTCACTTCATAAGTATAAGTGTTTGTGGGGTGTAGGGGAAAAGGGTCGGGTTCAAGTCTCCAGGAGGGAGCATCACATACATTTACGCTTAAATTAAATTAGAATAGAAATTCTATTTTATATAAAAAAAAAAAAAAAAATTAAAATGACGGAGACTACTATACAGTATAGGTGCCTTGGTGGAAAACGCGTGTAATGTCCTTAAAAGCGTGTTTACAGTGTTACCTTCTTGGAAGGAGGAGACTTTTGTACAGTATATATATATAGTGTGCGTTTCGGAAGCGCGTTTTGCGCTTCCCAAATGCGTTTGCGTTTTTCTCTATCTCTCTTTTTTTTTTTTTTTTTTTTTTTTACTTTTCAGCTTTCCCGCCGGCTTTTGTGTACTGTTCATTACTATTGCGGTTACTGTTCATTAAACAGTAGCCGCAACATTTGACTTTTCCACACTAAGTTTACTGTTCAGGGATCTACAAATTTCACTTTTCAGCAACTTTTTCATTAAAAATGGGTCCCACGGTACTATTTACACATTTAAAAATTATTTTGCTATAGTGTTTTCAATTTTCAATTTTTAATTTTCAGCTGTATCCAAACGGACCCTAAGTCTTTAGTTTAAAAATAATTCAAACAAATAATGAGAAAAGGCTTCTCAAAAAAAAAAAAAAAAAAAAAAGAGATAACTTGTCTTTTTAAGTCTGAAAATAATTTAAACAAATAAAGAGAAAGTCAGCTCATTCCCACCGTCACCTATCCTAAGCTTTTCTTCCCAACATCTGCTTCTCAGTCTCCTCACTTTTCAGTCTCTACTACTCTTTCTCTTCCCCAGTTTTTCAAACACAGAGTAAAGCAACAAATTATCTCTTTTTCATTGTTTCAGCCTTTACTTACTCTCTCTCTCTCTCTCCCTAGTCCCTTCCTCACTCTTTCTTCTCTGAAGAACAGATCCAACGAACACCGTATCAATTTGTGGTAAAAAATCTTCATCAATTTATTTATTTTTGCTCTGTTTTTGTTTGTTTATAGTTAGATAGCTCCAACAAATAGAAATCTAATATCAAAATATTTACTTGACTAGGCTTACTTTTTATTAAAAAGTTGCATGCAATTGATTGCAATTTTTCTTCTTTTGCTTTTGCTTTTGGAAAACAGTAAAAAGTGTTTTCTTACTTTGGGCCATGTCCATGGGGGCACCCCCACGCCAAACTCACATCCCAAATACCCATTGTTTAGACACAAACTTGACAACCAACTACCCTTCTTTTTCAATGCGTGCACTCTCTGTTCAAATGGGAAGCAACCAACAAACTAATTATATGTAGTGCATTTCTTTTTATTCCCTTGCTTATGTGCTTAAATCTATTTATCTCACCATTTAATAATAAAAAATAAAACATAATAATTTTTTTTTTTTCAAGTAAGACAGTAATTTATTTAAAAGCACTTTTTATTTCAAATGTTAGAAAACAAAAATATATCTATATATGGGATGGTATCACGGACACAAACTTTTTTTTTTTGAAACCCTCACAGACACAAACTTGACAGCACATTACCCATTTATTAATTCATTAAGTTTAAGTCCATTGCACATTGTCAGAAAATTAAAATGACGACCACCGCGCTCCCTTGGTGCAGTAGTCACTTCATAAGTATAAGTGTTTGTAGGGTGTAGGGGAAAAGAGTCGGGTTCAAGTCTCCAGGAGGGAGCATCACAAACATTTACACTTAAATTAGATTAGAATAGAAATTCTATTCTATATAAAAAAAAAAAAAAAATTAAAATGACGGAGACTACTATACAGTATAGGTGCCTTGGTGGAAAACGCGTGTAATGTCCTTAAAAGCGTGTTTACAGTGTTACCTTCTTGGAAGGAGGAGACTTTTGTACAGTATATATATATAGTGTGCGTTTCGGAAGCGCGTTTTGCGCTTCCCAAATGCGTTTGCGTTTTTCTCTCTCTCCTTTTTTTTTTTTTTACTTTTCAGCTTTCCCGCCGGCTTTTGTGTACTGTTCATTACTATTGCGGTTACTGTTCATTGAACAGTAGCCGCAACATTTGACTTTTCAACACTAAGTTTACTGTTCAGGGATCCACAAATTTCACTTTTCAGCAACTTTTTCATTAAAAATGGGTCTCACGGTACTATTTACACATTTAAAAATTATTTTGCTATAGTGTTTTCAATTTTCAATTTTTAATTTTCAGCTGTATCCAAACGGACCCTAAGTCTTAAGTTTAAAAATAATTCAAACAAATAATGAGAAAAGGCTTCTCAAAAAAAAAAAAAAAAAAAAAAAAAAAAAAAAAAAGAGATAACTTGGCTTTTCAAGTTTGAAAATAATTTAAACAAATAAAGAGAAAGCCAGCTCATTCCCACCATCACGTACCCTAAGCTTTTCTTCCCAACATATGCTTCTCACTCTCCTCACTTTTCAGTCTCTACTACACTTCCTCTTCCCCAGTTTTTCAAACACAGAGTAAAGCAACAAATTATCTCTCTTTCAGAGCTTTAGCCTTCACTTACTCTCTCTCTCTCTCCCTAGTCCCTTCCTCACTCTTTCTTCTCTGAAGAACAGATCCAACAAAAACCGTATCAATTTGTGGTAAAAAATCTTCATCAATTTATTTATTTTTGCTCTGTTTTTGTTTGTTTATAGTTAGATAGCTCCAACAAATAGAGATCTAATATCAAAATATTTACTTGACTAGGCTTACTTTTTATTAAAAAGTTGCATGCAATTGATTGCAATTTTTCTTCTTGTGCTTTTGCTTTTGGAAAACACTAAAAAGTGTTTTCTTACTTTGGGCCATGTCCATGGGGGCACCCCCACGCCAAACTCACATCCCAAATACCCATTGTTTAGACACAAACTTGACAACCAACTACCCTTCTTTTTCAATGCGTGCACTCTCTGTTCAAATGGGAAGCAACCAACAAACTAATTATGTGTAGTGCATTTCTTTTTATTCCCTTGCTTATGTGCTTAAATCTATTTATCTCACCATTTAATAATAAAAAATAAAACAAAATAAATTTTTTTTTTTCAAGTAAGACAGTAATTTATTTAAAAGCACTTTTTATTTCAAATGTTAGAAAACAAAAATATATCTATATGGGATGGTATCATGGACACAAACTTTTTTTTTTTTGAAACCATCACAGACACAAACTTGAAAGCACATTACCCATTTATTAATTGATTAAGTTTAAGTCCATTGCACATTGTCAGAAAATTAAAATGACGACCACCGCGCTCCCTTGGTGCAGTAGTCACTTCATAAGTATAAGTGTTTGTGGGGTGTAGGGGAAAAGAGTCGGGTTCAAGTCTCCAGGAGGGAGCATCACATACATTTACACTTAAATTAGATTAGAATTGAAATTCTATTTTATATAAAATAAAAAAAAATTAAAATGACGGAGACCACTATACAGTATAGGTGCCTTGGTGGAAAACGCGTGTAATGTCCTTAAAAGCGTGTTTACAGTGTTACCTTCTTGGAAGGAGGAGACTTTTGTACAGTATATATATATAGTGTGCGTTTCGGAAGCGCGTTTTGCGCTTCCCAAATGCGTTTGCGTTTTTCTCTCTCTCCTTTTCTTTTTTTTTTTTTTTTTTTTTTACTTTTCAGCTTTCCCGCCGGCTTTTGTGTACTGTTCATTACTATTGCGGTTACTGTTCATTGAACAGTAGCCGCAACATTTGACTTTTCAACACTAATTTTACTGTTCAGGGATCCACAAATTTCACTTTTCAGCAACTTTTTCATTAAAAATGGGTCCCACGGTACTATTTACACATTTAAAAATTATTTTGCTATAGTGTTTTCAATTTTCAATTTTTAATTTTCAGCTGTATCCAAACGGACCCTAAGTCTTAAGTTTAAAAATAATTCAAACAAATAATGAGAAAAGGCTTCTCAAAAAAAAAAAAAAAAAAAAAAAAAAAAAACAGAGATAACTCGGCTTTTCAAGTTTGAAAATAATTTAAACAAATAAAGAGAAAGCCAGCTCATTCCCACCGTCACGTATCCTAAGCTTTTCTTCCCAACATATGCTTCTCAGTCTCCTCACTTTTCAGTCTCTACTACACTTCCTCTTCCCCAGTTTTTCAAACACAGAGTAAAGCAACAAATTATCTCTCTTTCACTGCTTTAGCCTTCACTTACTCTCTCTCTCTCTCCCTAGTCCCTTCCTCACTCTTTCTTCTCTGAAGAACAGATCCAACGAACACCGTATCAATTTGTGGTAAAAAATCTTCATCAATTTTGCTCTGTTTTTGTTTGTTTATAGTTAGATAGCTCCAACAAATTGAAATCTAATATCAAAATATTTACTTGACTAGGCTTACTTTTTATTAAAAAGTTGCATGCAATTGATTGCAATTTTTCTTCTTGTGCTTTTGCTTTTGGAAAACACTAAAAAGTGTTTTCTTACTTTGGGCCATGTCCATGGGGGCACCCCCACGCCAAACTCACATCCCAAATACCCATTGTTTAGACACAAACTTGACAACCAACTACCCTTCTTTTTCAATGCGTGCAGTCTCTGTTCAAATGGGAAGCAACCAACAAACTAATTATGTGTAGTGCATTTCTTTTTATTCCCTTGCTTATGTGCTTAAATCTATTTATGTCACCATTTAATAATAAAAAATATAACAAAATAAATTTTTTTTTTTTAAAGTAAGACAGTAATTTATTTAAAAGCACTTTTTATTTCAAATGCTAGAAAACAAAAATATATCTATATATGGGATGGTATCATGGTAGTACTCACAGACACAAACTTTTTTTTTTTGAAACCCTCACAGACACAAACTTGACAGCACATTACCCATTTATTAATTGATTAAGTTTAAGTCCATTGCACATTGTCAGAAAATTAAAATGACGACCACCGCGCTCCCTTGGTGCAATAGTCACTTCATAAGTATAAGTGTTTGTGGGGTGTAGGGGAAAAGGGTCGGGTTCAAGTCTCCAGGAGGGAGCATCACATACATTTACACTTAAATTAAATTAGAATAGAAATTCTCTTTTATATAAAAAAAAAAAAAAAAATTAAAATGACGGAGACTACTATACAGTATAGGTGCCTTGGTGGAAAACGCGTGTAATGTCCTTTAAAGCGTGTTTACAGTGTTACCTTCTTGGAAGGAGGAGACTTTTGTACAGTATATATATATAGTGTGCGTTTCGAAAGCGCGTTTTGCGCATCCCAAATGCGTTTGCGTTTTTCTCTATCTCTCTTTTTTTTCTTTTTTCTTTTTTTACTTTTCAGCTTTCCCGCCGGCTTTTGTGTACTGTTCATTACTATTGCGGTTACTGTTCATTGAACAGTAGCCGCAACATTTGACTTTTCAACACTAAGTTTACTGTTCAGGGATCCACAAATTTCACTTTTCAGCAACTTTTTCATTAAAAATGGGTCCCACGGTACTATTTACACATTTAAAAATTATTTTGCTATAGAGTTTTCAATTTTCAATTTTTAATTTTCAGCTGTATCCAAACGGACCCTAAGTCTTAAGTTTAAAAATAATTCAAACAAATAATGAGAAAAGGCTTCTCAAAAAAAAAAAAAAAAAGAGAGATAACTTGGCTTTTCAAGTTTGAAAATAATTTAAACAAATAAAAAGAAAGCCAGCTCATTCCCACCGTCACGTATCCTAAGCTTTTCTTCCCAACATATGCTTCTCATTCTCCTCACTTTTCAGTCTCTACTACACTTCCTCTTCCCCAGTTTTTCAAACACAGAGTAAAGCAACAAATTATCTCTCTTTCACAGCTTTAGCCTTCACTTACTCTCTCTCTCTCTCCCTAGTCCCTTCCTCACTCTTTCTTCTCTGAAGAACAGATCCAACGAACACCGTATCAATTTGTGGTAAAAAATCTTCATCAATTTATTTATTTTTGCTCTGTTTTTGTTTGTTTATAGTTAGATAGCTCCAACAAATAGAAATCTAATATCAAAATATTTACTTGACTAGGCTTACTTTTTATTAAAAAGTTGCATGCAATTGATTGCAATTTTTCTTCTTGTGCTTTTGCTTTTGGAAAACAGTAAAAAGTGTTTTCTTACTTTGGGCCCTGTCCATGGGGGCACCCCCACGCCAAACTCACATCCCAAATACCCATTGTTTAGACACAAACTTGACAACCAACTACCCTTCATTTTCAATGCGTGCACTCTCTGTTCAAATGGGAAGCAACCAACAAACTAATTATGTGTAGTGCATTTCTTTTTATTCCCTTGCTTATGTGCTTAAATCTATTTATCTCACCATTTAATAATAAAAAATAAAACAAAATAAATTTTTTTTTTTTTCAAGTAAGACAGTAATTTATTTAAAAGCACTTTTTATTTCAAATGTTAGAAAACAAAAATATATCTATATATGGGATGGTATCATGGACACAAACTTTTTTTTTTTTGAAACCCTCACAGACACAAACTTGACAGCACATTACCCATTCATTAATTGATTAAGTTTAAGTCCATTGCACATTGTCAGAAAATTAAAATGACGACCACCGCGCTCCCTTGGTGCAGTAGTCACTTCATAAGTATAAGTGTTTGTGGGGTGTAGGGGAAAAGAGTCGGGTTCAAGTCTCCAGGAGGGAGCATCACATACATTTACACTTAAATTAGATTAGAATAGAAATTCTATTTTATATAAAAAAAAAAAAAAGAAATTAAAATGACGGAGACTACTATACAGTATAGGTGCCTTGGTGGAAAACGCGTGTAATGTCCTTAAAAGCGTGTTTACAGTGTTACCTTCTTGGAAGAGGAGACTTTTGTACAGTATATATATATAGTGTGCGTTTCGGAAGCGCGTTTTGCGCTTCCCAAATGCGTTTGCGTTTTTCTCTCTCTCCTTTTTTTTTTTTTTTTTTTTTTTTTTTTTACTTTTCAGCTTTCCCGCCGGCTTTTGTGTACTGGTCATTACTATTGCGGTTACTGTTCATTGAACAGTAGCCGCAACATTTGACTTTTCAACACTAATTTTACTGTTCAGGGATCCACAAATTTCACTTTTCAGCAACTTTTTCATTAAAAATGGGTCCCACGGTACTATTTACACATTTAAAAATTATTTTGCTATAGTGTTTTCAATTTTCAATTTTTAATTTTCAGCTGTATCCAAACGGACCCTAAGTCTTAAGTTTAAAAATAATTCAAACAAATAATGAGAAAAGGCTTCTCAAAATAAAATAAAATAAAATAAAATAAAATAAAATAAAAAAGAGATAACTTGGCTTTTCAAGTTTGAAAATAATTTAAACAAATAAAGAGAAAGCCAGCTCATTCCCACCGTCACGTATCCTAAGCTTTTCTTCCCAACATATGCTTCTCAATCTCCTCACTTTTCAGTCTCTACTACACTTCCTCTTCCCCAGTTTTTTCAAACACAGAGTAAAGCAACAAATTATCTCTCTTTCACAGCTTTAGCCTTCACTTACTCTCTCTCTCTCTCCCTAGTCCCTTCCTCACTCTTTCTTCTCTGAAGAACAGATCCAACGAACACCGTATCAATTTGTGGTAAAAAATCTTCATCAATCTATTTATTTTTGCTCTGTTTTTGTTTGTTTATAGTTAGATAGCTCCAACAAATAGAAATCTAATATCAAAATATTTACTTGACTAGGCTTACCTTTTATTAAAAAGTTGCATGCAATTGATTGCAATTTTTCTTCTTGTGCTTTTGCTTTTGGAAAACAGTAAAAAGTGTTTTCTTACTTTGGGCCATGTCCATGGGGGCACCCCCATGCCAAACTCACATCCCAAATACCCATTGTTTAGACACAAACTTGACAACCAACTATCCTTCTTTTTCAATGCGTGCACTCTCTGTTCAAATGGGAAGCAACCAACAAACTAATTATGTGTAGTGCATTTCTTTTTATTCCCTTGCTTATGTGCTTAAATCTATTTATCTCACCATTTAATAATAAAAAATAAAACAAAATAAATTTTTTTTTTCAAGTAAGACAGTAATTTATTTAAAAACACTTTTTATTTCAAATGTTAGAAAACAAAAATATACCTATATATGAGATGGTATCATGGACACAAACTTTTTTTTTTTGAAACCCTCACAGACACAAACTTGGCAGCACATTACCCATTTATTAATTGATTAAGTTTAAGTCCATTGCACATTGTCAGAAAATTAAAATGACGACCACCGCGCTCCCTTGGTGCAGTAGTCACTTCATAAGTATAAGTGTTTGTGGGGTGTAGGCGAAAAGAGTCGGGTTCAAGTCTCCAGGAGGGAGCATCACATACATTTACACTTAAATTAGATTAGAATAGAAATTCTATTTTATATAAAAAAAAAAAAAAAAAAAAATTAAAATGACGGAGACTACTATACAGTATAGGTGCCTTGGTGGAAAACGCGTGATAACAGTGTAATGTCCTTAAAAGCGTGTTTACAGTGTTACCTTCTTGGAAGGAGGAGACTTTTGTACAGTATATATATATAGTGTGCGTTTCGGAAGCGCATTTTGCGCTTCCCAAATGCGTTTGCGTTTTTCTCTCTCTCCTTTTTTTTTTTTTTTTTTACTTTTCAGCTTTCCCGCCGGCTTTTGTGTACTGTTCATTACTATTGCGGTTACTGTTCATTGAACAGTAGCCGCAACATTTGACTTTTCAACACTAATTTTACTATTCAGGGATCCACAAATTTCACTTTTCAGCAACTTTTTCATTAAAAATGGGTCCCACGGTACTATTTACACATTTAAAAATTATTTTGCTATAGTGTTTTCAATTTTCAATTTTTAATTTTCAGCTGTATCCAAACGGACCCTAAGTCTTAAGTTTAAAAATAATTCAAACAAATACTGAGAAAAGGCTTCTTAAAAAAAAAAAAAAAAAAAAAAAAAAAAGAGAAATGATAACTTGGCTTTTCAAGTTTGAAAATAATTTAAACAAATAAAGAGAAAGCCAGCTCATTCCCACCGTCACGTATCCTAAGCTTTTCTTCCCAACATATGCTTCTCAGTCTCCTCACTTTCAGTCTCTACTACACTTCCTCTTCCCCAGTTTTTCAAACACAGAGTAAAGCAACAAATTATCTCTCTTTCACAGCTTTAGCCTTCACTTACTCTCTCTCTCTCTCCCTAGTCCCTTCCTCACTCTTTCTTCTCTGAAGAACAGATCCAACGAACACCGTATCAATTTGTGGTAAAAAATCTTCATCAATTTATTTATTTTTGCTCTGTTTTTGTTTGTTTATAGTTAGATAGCTCCAACAAATAGAAATCTAATATCAAAATATTTACTTGACTTGGCTTACTTTTTATTAAAAAATTGCATGCAATTGATTGCAATTTTTCTTCTTGTGCTTTTGCTTTTGGAAAACACTAAAAAGTGTTTTCTTACTTTGGGCCATGTCCATGGGGGCACCCCCACGCCAAACTCACATCCCAAATACCCATTGTTTAGACACAAACTTGACAACCAACTACCCTTCTTTTTCAATGCGTGCACTCTCTGTTCAAATGGGAAGCAACCAACAAACTAATTATGTGTAGTGCATTTCTTTTTATTCCCTTGCTTATGTGCTTAAATCTATTTATCTCACCATTTAATAATAAAAAATAAAACAAAATAAACTTTTTTTTTTTTAAAGTAAGACAGTAATTTATTTAAAAGCACTTTTTATTTCAAATGTTAGAAAACAAAAATATATCTATATATGGGACGGTATCATGGTAGTACTCACAGACACAAACTTTTTTTTTTTGAAACCCTCGCAGACACAAACATGACAGCACATTACCCATTTATTAATTGATTAAGTTTAAGTCCATTGCACATTGTCAGAAAATTAAAATGACGACCTCCGCGCTCCCTTGGTGCAGTAGTCACTTCATAAGTATAAGTATTTGTGCGGTGTAGGGGAAAAGGGTCGGGTTCAAGTCTCCAGGAGAGAGCATCACATACATTTACACTTAAATTAGATTAGAATAGAAATTCTATTTTATATATAAAAAAAAAAAATTAAAATGACGGAGACTACTGTACAGTATAGGTACCTTGGTGGAAAACGCGTGTTAACAGTGTAATGTCCTTAAAAGCGTGTTTACAGTGTTACCTTCTTGGAAGGAGGAGACTTTTGTACATTATATATATATAGTGTGCGTTTGGGAAGCGCGTTTTGCGCTTCCCAAACGCGTTTGCGTTTTTCTTTTCTTTTTTTCTTTTTTTTACTTTTCAGCTTTCCCGCCGGCTTTTGTGTACTGTTCATTACTATTGCGGTTACTGTTCATTGAACAGTGGCCGCAACATTTGACTTTTCAACACAAATTTTACTGTTCAGGGATCCACAAATTTCACATTTCAGCAACTTTTTCATTAAAAATGGGTCCCACGGTACTATTTACACATTTAAAAATTATTTTGCTATAGTGTTTTCAATTTTCAATTTTTAATTTTCATCTGTATCCAAACGGACCCTAAGTCTTAAGTTTAAAAATAATTCAAACAAATAATGAGAAAAGGCTTCTCAAAAAAAAAAAAAAAAAAAGGATATAACTTGGCTTTTCAAGTTTGAAAATAATTTAAACAAATAAAGAGAAAGCCAGCTCATTCCCACCGTCACGTATCCTAAGCTTTTCTTCCCAACATATGCTTCTCAGTCTCCTCACTTTTCAGTCTCTACTACACTTCGTCTTCCCTAGTTTTTCAAACACAGAGTAAAGCAACAAATTATCTCTCTTTCACAGCTTTAGCCTTCACTTACTCTCTCTCTCTCTCCCTAGTCTCTTCCTCGCTCTTTCTTCTCTGAAGAACAGATCCAACGAACACCGTATCAATTTGTGGTAAAAAATCTTCATCAATTTATTTATTTTTGTTCTTTTTTTGTTTGTTTATAGTTAGATAGCTCCAACAAATTGAAATCTAATATCAAAATATTTACTTGACTAGGCTTACTTTTTATTAAAAAATTGCATGCAATTGATTGCAATTTTTCTTCTTGTGCTTTTGCTTTTGGAAAACAGTAAAAAGTGTTTTCTTACTTTGGGCCATGTCCATGGGGGCACCCCCACGCCAAACTCACATCCCAAATACCCATTGTTTAGACACAAACTTGACAACCAACTACCCTTCTTTTTCAATGCGTGCACTCTCTGTTCAAGAGGGAAGCAACCAACAAACTAATTATGTGCAGTGCATTTCTTTTTATTCCCTTGCTTATGTGCTTAAATCTATTTATCTCACCATTTAATAATAAAAAATAAAACAAAATAAACTTTTTTTTTTTAAAGTAAGACAGTAATTTATTTAAAAGCACTTTTTATTTCAAATGTTAGAAAACAAAAATATATCTATATATGGGATGGTATCATGGTAGTACTCACAGACACAAACTTTTTTTTTTTGAAACCCTCGCAGACACAAACTTGACAGCACATTACCCATTTATTAGTTGATTAAGTTTAAGTCCATTGCACATTGTCAGAAAATTAAAATGACGACCACCGCGCTCCCTTGGTGCAGTAGTCACTTCATAAGTATAAGTGTTTGTGGGGTGTAGGGGAAAAGGGTCGGGTTCAAGTCTCCAGGAGGGAGCATCACATACATTTACACTTAAATTAGATTAGAATAGAAATTCTATTTTATATAAGAAAAAAAATAAAAATGACGGAGACTACTGTACAGTATAGGTAACTTGGTGGAAAACGCGTGATAACAGTGTAATGTCCTTAAAAGCGTGTTTACAGTGTTACCTTCTTGGAAGGAGGAGACTTTTGTACAGTATATATATATATAGTGTGCGTTTGGGAAGCGCGTTTTGCGCTTCCCAAATGCGTTTGCGTTTTTCTCTCTCTCTCTTTTTTTTTTTTTTTTTACTTTTCAGCTTTCCCGCCGGCTTTTGTGTACTATTCATTACTATTGCGGTTACTATTCATTGAACAATAGCCGCAACATTTGACTTTTCAACACAAATTTTACTGTTCACGGATCCACAAATTTCACTTTTCAGCAACTTTTTCATTAAAAATGGGTCCCACGATACTATTTACCCATTTAAAAATTATTTTGCTATAGTGTTTTCAGTTTTCAGTTTTCAATTTTCAATTTTCAATTTTCAGTTGTATCCAAACGGACCCTAAGTCTTAAGTTTAAAAATAATTCAAACAAATAATGAGAAAAGGCTTCTCAAAAAAAAAAAAAAAAAAAAAAAAAAAAAGGAGATAACTTGGCTTTTCAAGTTTGAAAATAATTTAAACAAATAAAGAGAAAGCCAGCTCATTCCCACCGTCACGTATCCTAAGCTTTTCTTCCCAACATCTGCTTCTCAGTCTCCTCACTTTTCAGTCTCTACTACTCTTTCTCTTCCCCAGTTTTTCAAACACAGAGTAAAGCAACAAATTATCTCTCTTTCACGGCTTTAGCCTTCACTTACTATCTCTCTCTCTCCCTAGTCCCTTCCTCACTCCTTCTTCTCTGAAGAACAGATCCAACGAACACCGTATCAATTTGTGGTAAAAAATCTTCATCAATTTATTTGTTTTTGTTCTGTTTTTGTTTGTTTATAGTTAGATAGCTCCAACAAATAGAAATCTAATGTCAAAATATTTACTTGACTTGGCTTACTTTTTATTAAAAAATTGCATGCAATTGATTGCAATTTTTCTTCTTGTGCTTTTGCTTTTGGAAAACACTAAAAAGTGTTTTCTTACTTTGGTCCATGTCCATGGGGGCACCCCCACGCCAAACTCACATCCCAAATACCCATTGTTTAGACACAAACTTGACAACCAACTACCCTTCTTTTTCAATGCGTGCACTCTCTGTTCAAAAGGGAAGCAACCAACAAACTAATTATGTGTAGTGTATTTCTTTTTATTCCCTTGCTTATGTGCTTAAATCTATTTATCTCACCATTTAATAATAAAAAATAAAACAAAATAAACTTTTTTTTTTAAAGTAAGACAGTAATTTATTTAAAAAGCACTTTTTATTTCAAATGTTAGAAAACAAAAATATATCTATATATGGGATCACGGTAGTACTCACAGACACAAACTTTTTTTTTTTGAAACCCTCACAGACACAAACTTGATAGCACATTACCCATTTATTAATTGATTAAGTTTAAGTCCATTGCACATTGTCAGAAAATTAAAATGACGACCACCACGCTCCCTTGGTGCAGTAGTCACTTCATAAGTGTAAGTGTTTGTGGGGTGTGGGGGAAAAGGGTCGGGTTCAAGTCTCCAGGAGGGAGCATCACATACATTTACACTTAAATTAGATTAGAATAGAAATTCTATTTTATATAAAAAAAAAATTAAAATGACGGAGACTACTGTACAGTATAGGTACCTTGGTGGAAAATGCGTGTTAACTGTGTAATGTCCTTAAAAGCGTGTTTACAGTGTTACCTTCTTGGAAGGAGGAGACTTCTGTACAGTATATATATATATATATATAGTGTTTAACTCTACTGCTGTTTTTATTTATTTATTACAAATTCTTACTCTCATACTTTCTTCTCTTCAATTGCAAACAAATTTCCTGTTGCACTGATCTGATTCCTATTTCTTTCTCTCATTCAATTCACTCTTTTCTTAATCTTCCATTTATAGATGCCATCAATGGCTTCCCGGAACAATGAAGGAGCCAGCACTTCTTCTTCCACTCGCCGATGGAAGAATGCTGTCTTCTTAAGCTTTAGAGGTGAAGATACCCGTGAAGGTTTTACTAGCCACTTATATGAGGCTTTGTGCGACAAAGGCATTAACACCTTCATCGACGATAAACTTCCGAGGGGAGAAGAAATTTCGGAAGAACTTATCCAAGCCATCAAAAATTCATCGATTTTGGTTATTGTCTTCTCTGAGAACTATGCTAAGTCCGAATGGTGCTTGGATGAACTTGCTGAGATTGTTGAGTGTAGAGAAAAGGACCAAGAGGTTCAAATTCGTCCAGTTTTTTACGGTGTTGATCCATCAGAAATACGAAATCAAAAGGGAAACTTTGGAATTGCACTGGCTAATCATGAAAAGAAGTTCAAGAATAACAAGGACAAGGTGCAGACGTGGAGGAATGCTCTAATAAAAGCAGCTAATGCATCTGGATGGCATTACAAGAAAGGGTATGTACCTAATCATTGATATCATGATTCATGAGTTTAATTACTAATTTTATACTGCTAATCTGGTTTGTCATAACCACTGCATGCAAAAGTATTCTATTTTGATCATATCATCTGGTATAGGGGTAGTGTCAAGCGTTAGTCACCTTGAAAATTTATTTTATATACCTTAAAAAAATTTTGAATTTTAAATTACCATGGGACATTGACCACCTAGAAAAAAATCTTGACCACTCTTTAAAAAAAAAAAAAAAAAACTTGAACACTAAGAGGCTGTTTGGTTCACTAGTTTTCATGACTCAATTCTCCGTTTTCATAACTCAATTCTCAAAAATGATGGGACCCATAGCAAAATACTCGTTTGCCTACACAATTTCTTTATTTTCATAATTCTGTTTTCAATACTCAATTCTCTACTTTTTGAGTTATGAGTTGTAGAAACTAAAAACAATTTTTGGTTGTTTTCAGTTTTCAATTCTCATAACTCAATGGCATTTTTGTAATTAAACACGAGACCGACTGTCATATATTCAACCACACATTTTGACTCCCTTTTTACTTTTTTTTTTTTTTTTTTTTTTTTTTTTGCCCTTTCCTCCTGGGTTGTCTTCTCCACTCCTCTTGGGTTCTTTTTTTTTTTTTTTTTTTTTTTTTTTTTTTTTTTTCCTTTCTTCTTTCAGTGGTTCGGTGTTCTACTCCTGAGTTTTTTTTTTCACTGGGTTCACCGTCCTTCTTTCTTTTCTTTTTTTCACCTAGGTTCACTGTCCCTGGTTTCTTCCTTTTTCTTCTTCTTTTTTTTTTTTTTCACTGGGAAACTCACCGAACCCAATGAAAAAAAAAAAAAAAAAAGCTGCAGTTGGTGACAGAAATGGGGCCCACAAATAGTGTGAAAAATATTGAGTGATGGGAAATGAGTGATGGTGTCAAACAAACATGGTATTTTAGAGTGATGAGTGATGAGTAATGAGTGATGAAAATTGAGTGACCAAAAAAATGCATCCAACAGCCTCTAAGGGTCTGTTTGGATACAACTTATTTTTGCTGAAATTGAAAACTTAATATGATGTTAATATCAATGACAGTTGTGTGCTATAACTCATTGCTAGATATCTTGAATTCTTAGTTCATCTGCTAATCTATCTAATTATATGTTTTCTTATGCTATGTGATTTTCAGCTACACGACATATAAATCTGAATCTCACTTCATTCAAACCATTGTTGAAGAGATATCAAATGTTAAATTAAAGTGGACGCCGTTATACATTGTTGAATACCCAGTTGGAATAAATTCTCGCGTAGAAGCCATAGAATCACTTTTAGATATTGGGTTATATGAATTTTGCGTGGTAGGGATGTATGGCCTTCCCGGAGTAGGAAAGACTACAATCGCAAAAGCTGTTTATAATAAAATTGCTAAACATTTTGATGGAAGCAGCTTTTTAGAGAATGTTAGAGAAAAATTAAGGACAAATGCTGGCATAATCAAACTACAAAAGCAACTTCTTAATGACATCTTAAGGGATGGAAAATGGAAAGTGAGCAACAGTTCTAAAGGAATCAGTTTGATAGAGGAGAGACTTTGTTGTAAAAAGGTTCTTTTAATTCTTGATGATGTCGATGATTCAACACCAATAGAAAATTTGCTTGGAAAATGTAATTGGTTTGCTCCTGGAAGTAGAGCCATTATAACATTACGAGATAGACACTTGTTAACTACCCTTAAAGAAAATGTTTGTACAACTTACAAGGTCAAGGAATTCAAGGTTGAGCAATTAAACAAACATGAAGCTCTTCAACTCTTCAAAGACCATGCCTTTCCTGGAAGCAAACCTCATGATGAAGATTATTCTAAACTTGCAACTATATTCATAGATTTTGCCAATGGCCTTCCACTTGCTCTAGTAATAATAGCTCGTGATTTGTGTGGAAGAGCTAAAGATGAATGGGAAAGTGCATTAGATATGTATAAGAAAATTCCCAATAAGGGCATTCAAAATATACTTCAAGTAAGCTATGATGGATTGCAAGACACCGAGAAAGATATTTTTCTCGATATTTCATGCTTCTTCAAAGGATGGGAGAGAGATAAAGTTGTAAAGATATTAAATGCTTGTGAATTATATCCTGGTTCTGGTATTCCGAGACTTGTTAATAAGTGTCTCATAACCGTTGATCGATATGGTAAATTGTCAATGCATGACTTGATACAACAAATGGGCAGGGAAGTTGTTCGACAACAAGCACCAGACATCCTCGGAAAACGTAGTAGGTTATGTTGTTATAAGGATTCGCTTGAAGTACTAACTAGAAATAAGGTATAAGTTCTTTTTCGTCAATTATTTTGCTCTTTATTTTTTTATTTTTTCACTAGGTAGGAGTATTGTACTTTTTTCTTTAATTTTTTTTTCTTTCTAACATTTTATAAAATATTTGTTCATCAGTATTTTTTTTTTTTTTTTGCTTAAAATTTCAAAATCATTATACATTTGGAAAATTATATTACTTTCTATAGTTGACTTGATGCTTCTCCAATTAGGGATCAAAAAAAATTCGAGGCATAATGTTGCATTCGCCTCAATCAGTAGAGGTGCAACTACATACTGAAGCTTTCAGAAGGATGGAAAATCTCAAATTTCTAATAGTTGAAAATGTACATATTTGTAAACCACTTGAATTTCTTCCCAACAAGTTAATACTTCTTACGTGGCCCCATTATCCTTTTCACTGGCCATCTGAATATTTTCCTGAAGAACTTGTTGCTATTGATATGCCACATAGTCACTTTAGATTGCCAAAGCTAATCAAGCAGGTATGATTATGTATATTTTTAAATTGGGATTTTTGTTAAATTTTTTATTTCAAATTTTGTTGTAGTTAACTTTTGATTTTTTTTTTTTCCTACAGGAGCGTTGGTTAGAAAATTTGATTGATGCCAATTTCAGTGGTTGTAAATTTATTACTGAATTACCTAAATTATGGGCCCCAAATTTAGAGACCTTGGACCTCTCTTGTTGTAAAAATTTAGTTAAATTACCTAAATTAAAGGCCCCAAATTTAAAGGTTTTGGAACTCTATCATTGTGAAAATTTAGTTGAGATTGATGAATGCTTTGGATCTCTTGAAAAGCTTAAAACATGGTATCTCACTGTTTGCGAAAAACTTCAAATTCTTCCAAGCAAGCTCAGGTTGAAATCTCTTCGTTGGTTTGATCTTTCTGGCTGCCCAAGGCTTGAGAAGCTCCCTAATTTTCATCCAGAAATGGAATGTTTAGAGGTTTTAGATTTAAGTGAGAGTGGTATTAGAGAGGTGCCTTCATCAATCGAGCATCTCACTAAGCTCTATACATTAAATCTTAGTGATTGCGAAAACCTTCGAGATCTTCTAGATAGCATTTATAAATTGCAATGGCTTCGGAAATTGTCGACTCCTACTGCCAAATTGAGACTGACGTGCAATTATTTTGATAGCTCTTCCGAATATGGGTTTTTGAAGTTGAAAGAACTGGATTTCAGGGATATTACACCATAATTGAATTAGATCTTTTGATGAAGCCCGATTTCTTCCCTGCATTGAATTTTATAAATTTATCTAGAACCAATATTGTTACCATCCTGAAAGTTTTAGTAGATTTCCCAGATTAGAAGCACTTAAAATTGAGAGTTGTGGGCTTCTTCGTGAAATTCAAGGACTTCCACAATCGATAAGGTGGGTTGAAGCAGAGGATTGCATGTTGTTGGATACCCAATCTCCAAGCGGGCTATTGAATCAGGTCTCTCTCTTTCTTTAAGATATATATATATATATATATAAAGAAACAATTTTTGTTACTTTCTCTAAATACTTTACGAGATTTGCTAAATGAAAAATATCTTGAATTTTCTAATTGCATGCAGGTAATAGAAATTATTGGGATTTTACCAAGTAGAGTATGTGGTAGGGCAAGAAGCAACAAATTAATGGATCCACAGTTGACCAATTACTTCCCATCTGAAACTGAGGGTGCTGAATCTGAAGATTCCTGTCTTGTCTCAGTGAATGATAAAAGCGTTGAAAATGAAGATCAGGACATTCGTCATGCTATTCTTGTTAGGGGAACTGAGATGCCGAAATGGTTTAATCATCAAAGTGTTGATAATTCCATATTTTTCTTTGTTGGTCGCAAATTTCCAAAATTGGCTGTCTGTATTGATCCTGGACAAGAGATTTTTTCTGGCGGCTTTGTTCACATTTCCATCAATGGTTATAAAAAATCAGGTCAGAATTTTCGACGTTCATTTAAATTTGAAGGAAATAATCTATATTTATTTTCTCCAACTCAATGGTCTCTACAGAGAAATTTGAATGAATCAAATCCAACTGACCAGAATCTTGTTGAGGTTTCAATTATATATAGCAAGGATGGGTGTTCGGTAAAAAGGTGGGGGGTCCACGTAGAATGCACCTGTCCTCTTCAAGAATCTGCTATACCTAACTTGCCCCTTCTAACTGCTGGACATGGTGGTGATGATGATGATGATGTTGTTGTTGATTACATGCGTGAGTTGCCATTTTATGGATCTGATTATAAAGAAGAATATCAGTCTCCTTTGGTCCATGATATCAATGTCCGTTTGTCTTGTTCAAAAAAGAAAAAAATGCCCGTTTGTCCATAATCAGGGGTATCGTTTTGTCCATGACGAGGGATTTCCAGACCCGACCCAGACCCACCAGACCGACCAACCCGCCCGGTCTCCACCCAATTTCAGCCCGAACCGACGCTCCAGTCGGTTGGTTTCGGGTTTCTGTGCCCAAGGCCCGATGCCGGCGGGTCAAGTGGCGGCCTTTCTTCTTTAAAACCCAAGCCTCCCGACCCAACGGATGTTATATACAAATTCGGCGAAATCAAGCTCAAATCCGAGGAGGTCCAGCGAGTTCTCACCCATATTTGGTGAGATTTAGCCGGGTCGAAAACCGACCCGACCTGACCTGTGGACAGCCCATTGATGACACATCTATGTCGTGCATGAGTTGGCTAGTTGGGCCCACCACCAAGCTTTTTAAGCTATTTTGCTTTTGCTGCGTCAAAGATTTTTCTTGAAAGGGTTACTGAACTGAGGCCCTTAGACCTCAACCATTAGTGGTGGGTTTTGTTTGTTTTCAACTTCAATGGCCCAGGACTTTGTTAACTTCACTCTCTATTCATCACCGAAGAAACCAAGGACATTTTGCTGAACTCTGAAGAAAAACGCCTCAAATCAAAAAATCCCATTGAAACTGTTTCTCCTCCGTCGTTTCCGTCTGGTTTCTTTTGCATTTGATGCCAAGGTATGTTTCCCTTTTTAGTAGCACTGTTTCATTTGCGTCTTTTACCCAATGGCAATGGATATCATATCAACTTAATAAGTATATATTGTGTTTCTGTAAAAAAAAAAAAAATAGGGAACTGAATAAGTTTCTGAACTAAAATTGTTATTTATAAAATAATATATCATTTTGGTTGGTTGGGTTTTTTTTTTTTTTTTTTTTTTTAATGCAGTTGACTGGGATGGTTGCGGTTGAAGTCATTGGTAGGCCCTAGATTTCCCTTTGCCTTGGATGTGAGCAAACTCTTGTTTTCATTTGTATGATTTTGTGTTTCCTAGTTTTATTTACTCGTTTGGACTTAATTGGTTTCTTAATTTAAAAAATTATGTACACCAATCGCATAGAATCCTAAATTTCGTAGAAAATGTGCATCACTTTGAATTTTAGAAGCTAAATTGAATTTGTTTGGCTAAGTACAAGATTGTTTGAGATTAATTGTAAATGATTTGCATCACACCTAAATAGTCTCTAATAATTTACTAGGTTAGCTAGTCATTTAAGACATGCTAACCAAAAATTAAAGTGGCTGTGCATTTTAATGTCTTTGGTTGGGTATCTGGAAGAATATAGTTCATATTTGACTAGTTGAAGAGGTGATTTTCAAAGATATAATCTAAAAGCACAAGTCTTTAATATTTTTTGTTCTTTCTCTATTAATTTGGAATATTTGATATAGTGAGGATCACATGGCCATAAATTTATTATTGTTGGCATAGCAACTATAGTGGCTGTTATAACTCTTTTATTCCTTTAAGTTTTTGCATTTAAAATGATCTTTCTATCCTTTAGATCCTCTACCCACATTATATAGCCAATTCTTTAAAGGTCAAACTAAATTTTCAAAGTAGTTTTGAGTCACTCTATTGCCATTAGAATACAAGACAAGCATTAACAGGAAAGCTCCAATTGCAAGTCAGTCTTATGCAAGTAGAAAGGATAGTTGGAAAATGAAAATCAACATTTAATAGGTTATCCCACTTCTGAATTCTGCAGATGGTTGTGAGCAATAAGCATATCAAACTTCACAGCATACCGTGAACTAAAAACAAGGGTAGTCTAGCTAATTTTTTGTGGAACCTGTAAAAAAATCCTTTGATGGGCCCTCTACATTGAGGTAAACTTTGAAGCTCCTTCTCAGCACATTGATGAAGTCACTTAGACCCAGACTCGGCTTAACCTGCATTACAAATAACTCTTAAGTGGAGCAATACAAGATGAGACACATTGTCTCCTGCAAATCGGAGGAAATGACAAATCTTTCAAGTACTCAAAGAACTGTCTCTTGGCATGCTTGTCCTCAGGTAAATAATATCCATTGAAATTTATCCATTTAAGAACTTGCCTCAATTCAACTTTCTGCATAAACAGCATATTTGATGAGAAAAAGAAGTATACCTTCTGTAATCCAATGCAAAAGTTCCAATTTTCCTATAGCCAGGTTTTTGTTATGAATTTTAGCTGTGATTTAGGTTGGCGTTATATCTAACCTAACTTCAAGCCACAAAATACATGGCCATAAACACTCTTCACAACTTAGAGAAACAAAGATTGATTATAAAAAAACTGCTAGTACCCATACCAATACTCTAATTAAGTTGGGGGGGGGGGGGGGGTGGGTGAAGGGTAGATTGATTGTCTCAGTAGTAAATTGTTGAAAGCTTTTTGTTTCTCTTTTTCTTTTGGGAGGGGGGGGGGGGGGGGGGATGGGGGTGTTGAGGAGCTGAAGGACTAAGAGTCTTTTGTAGCATCATTCAAACTAGTTCAAGAGATTTCACAAACAATAGATTTGACCACACATGCTCGAGAGAAATTTTATTTGTTATTAAGTACTTCAAAACCTTGAAAACAAAGTGTCACAAGGTGCACCCCTGTTCAAGTTTTAAATTAGACAGGTCATTCACTAACTCCCAAAACCCAACTTCAATTCATAAATAACTTTTCATTACATGTCAAAAAAAGGCTTTTAAAAATTGTATATATGTATTATGCATATATACAATTCAAAAAAAGGCTTTTAGAAATTGATACAATGACTACTTACCAACCCATGGAAATCAGAAACAAATTACTATCACATCTTGAAACAGAGGTTGGGTAAAGATTCACACTACTTTCTAGGAAGTTTTCATGTTAAATAAGAAGTGAAAAGAAAATTGTACTTGAGTCAAGTCTGTGTACTGGGGTAGCAACTTTCTTAATTTATAATGAAATTAAATATTTATCCAAAAAAAAAATAAAAAAGCAATGGGATTATCTATTCACACTAAAGCTAAATGGCAGGTAGGAAATGGGAACTCAATTCCTAATAACTATGAATTTTGGCTTGATGTAAGATCCAATGTGTCTAGGGCAAATTATCCACATATTTCAAGGACTTTTGATTTTTTTGACCAAGCTACCACACAATGAAATTGTGCATTAGTGAGGAATTGATATGCATCTCATGTCTAACTCTATTATTTAGAAGAAGTTAACTCCTAGGTCGGGAAGTGCAGTTAAACTGATTAGGCCCCATGAATGTTAGGTCTCTTTACTGTCAACCAAGCCAACTGGCTTCTCTATAGTGAATGCTTATATGGAATGAGCAGAACTCTGAGATATAGTTCTTAAATGTCGGCCGACCTATGGAAGCTTAAATCCTTTCTCAAAGTGGTTATTTTCCTCTGGAAAGTATTAAATGATAGTCTTTTAGCGAGAAGAGAGTTTACAACGAGGAATCTAATCACTGATGCTCTTTTTTCTTATGGTGATTTATAAGATGAATCCTTCTTGCTTTTTACTTTTTTTATTAATTGTGTTAGATAGATATTTGTAGTTTGTTTTTTATACTCCTTGGTTTGACTCTTCTCATCCAACCTGTCTATACTATCCTATGGCATGACCATGAATTTCTTAGATATGTTTTGCCTTAAACATGCAAGGAATCACAATGACTAGATTATCACTCCTATGCCTAAGCCTGCTCAAATTTATTAATAGCTTTATGCATTATCTGACATTTGAGGTCAGTATTAGAAAATTTTGTTCTCCACACTTTGTCAAGATGTTTCCATATTGCTAATGCTTTGTAATGATTTCCTTTGCCTCAACCCTAGGCAACTATGGTGAAAAAATATTGCATTGGGTGGTGTGCTACCGAACCCTCAAAGATAGTGGAAAACACTTTTGGAGCAATTGAATATAATACTTAGACCTAGAACTATTTTTGTATTTTAGGTTTAGTTGTACTCTATTTCCTTTTCTTATGCTATGGGTGAGCGTTAGTGCCATTCTTTTGTTTTTTAAGTGTCTCTCTCTCTCTCTCTCTCTCTCTCTCTCTCTCTCTCTCTCTCTCTCTCTCTCTGTTCCTCCCTTGCTTCTAGACATTGAATTATTCCTGCAACTACAATTTCTATTAGCAATTTTGGAATGGAAATCTACAAAATCATTATGGGACTGCTAATAATCATGCTGGTGAAATTTATTTTATGAAACAAGTTATCTAGCACCATTAGTTTTTCCTTGATAAGTATCTCATAAATGTATGCTTTTCTGCATAAACAGTTAAATGTTAGTATTGTTGTTTATCAACAAAGCTCAAGGGCTACTGCAGCTTCCTTTTGAAAAGTAGGGGTAAGATGTTGGATAGATAGATCTGATTGAAAAGTGAGAATAATGAACAAGGAAAATGTGAGAAAGCTCCTAATCAGGATGTTTAGCAAAAGAAAACTTGGGAAAATTTGGCTCTCCCTTTTGCAGTTGGTATGCGTTCCCTGAATACAACTTAGTTATGGGCGTGGTAGATATGTGTTTTGGCTTAACCAATAGATGTGGGTTTTGTTTGTTTTCAACTTCAATGGCCCAACTTTGTTAACTTCAGTCTCTATTCATCGTCGCAGAAACATTCTGATGAACTCTGAAGAAATATGCCTCAATCAAAATTTTTCATTGAAACTGTTTCTCCTATGTCGTTTTTGTCCCGTTTCTTTTGCATTTGATGGCAAGGTATGTTTCCTTTTTTAGTAGCACTGTTTCATTGGTATCTTTTACCCAATGACAATGGATATCATATCGACTTATAAGTATTTATTATGTTTCTATAAAAAAGAAATGGGAACTGAATAAGTTTTTGAACTTAAAATTATTATTTATAAAATAATTATTTCATTTCTATTAATTGATCTTTTTTTTTTTTCTTTTTTTTTTTTTTAATGCAGATCACTGGGATGGTTGTGGTTGAAGTCACTGGTAGGCCCTAGATTTCCTTCTGCCTTGGATGTGAGCTTAGTCTTGTTTTCATCTGTATAATTTTGTGTTTTTTTTAACTAATTTGTCAAATTGAGATGCATAATTTCTGCTCAGCTTACCATGTGGCCTTCCGATGGCGAGGAAAAATCTTACATATGTTTCCTAGTTTTATTTATTCATTTGGACTTAATTAATTTCTTAAATTTAAATTACGTACACCAATCGCATAGAATACTAACTTTTGTAGAAAATGTGTATCATTTTGAATTTTAGAAGCTACATTGAATTTTTTTGGCTGTGTACAAGCTTGTTTGAGATAAATTGTAAATGATTTGCATTACAGCATCGCACCTAAATGGTCTATAATAATTTACTTGATTAGCCAAAAATTATAATGGCTGTGCATTTTAATGTCTTCGGTTGGATCTCTGGAATAATATAGTTCGTCTTTGATTGGTTGAAGAGCGAATTTTCAAAGATACAATCTAAAAGCACAGGTCTTTAATATTTTTTGTTCTTTGTCTATTAATTAGGAATATTTGATATAGTGAGGATCCCAGGGCCACGATTTCATTATTGTTTGCATAACAACTATAGCGGCTGTTGTGAGCCATTATTTTCACTAGTTTTAAGACTATATTAAACATGTCTTTACATTTTTTTTTTTAAGTATTTATTGTGATAAATGATGTAGATTTATTAATTATGTATCATTAAAAAAAAGTTATGTCCAAAACTAAAACGAAAATAAATTTATGATCAAGAAAATTCATCTTTAATAACACTCTTTTATTCCTTAAGTTTTTGCATTTAAAATGGTCTTTCTATCATTTAGGATCCTCTGTCCACATTTTATACCCAATTCTCTAAAGGTCAAACCAAATTTTCAAAGTAGTTCCGAGTCACACTATTGCCCTTAGAATACAAGACAAGCATTAACGGGAAAGCTTCAATTTCAAGTCAGTCTTATGCAAGTAGAAAAGGATAGTTGGAACATGGAAATCAACATTTACTATGTTAACCCAAATCTGGATTCTGCAGATGGTTATGAGCTATAAGCATCTCAAACTTCATGGCATACTGTGAACTGAAGACAAGGGCAATCTAGCAAATTTTGTGTGGAACCTTTAAATAAAATCCTTTGATGGGCCCTCTACGCCAAGGTAAACTTGAAGCTCCTTCTTTGCACATTGATGTAGTCACCTAGACCCGACTTGGTTTAACCTGCATTACAAATAGCTCTTGAGTGAAGCAATACAGGATGAGACATATTGTCTCCTTCAAGTACTCAAAGAATTGTTTCTTGGCATGCTTGTCCTCAGGTAAATAATATCCACAAGCATTTGTCCATTTAAGAACTTGCCTCAATTCAACTTTCTGCATAAACAGCATATTTGATGAAAAAAAGTAGTTTACTTTCTGTGATCCAATGCTGAAGTTCCAGTTTACCCATTGCCAGATTTTTGTTATGAATTTTAGCTGTGATTCAGATTGGCACTATATGTCACTTAACTTCTCGAACCACAAAATACATGGCCATAAACACTCTTCACAACTTAGAGAAACAAGGATTGATTATAAGGAAACTTGTAGTACCCATCCCAATACTCAAAAGACAAAAAAAGGCTTTTAAAAATATATGTATTAGGCTTCGAACTTGCAATTATAATATTGATACAATTACTACTTACCAACCCATGGAAATCAGAAGCAAATTACTATCACATCTTGAAACAGAGGTTGGGTATAGATTCATACTACTTTCTAGGATGTTTTCAAGTTAATTTTTAATGAAATTATATATTAATAAATAAATAAATAAAAAAAGCAATGGGATTATCTGTTCCCACAGAAGCTAAATGGCTGGTAGGAAATGGGAACTCGATTTCTAATAACTGACTTTTGGCTTAATGTAAGATCCAATGTGACTGGGGGAAATTATCCACATATTACAAGGGCTTTTGATTTTTTTGACCAAGCTACCACACAATGAAATTGTGCATTAGTGAGGAATTGATATGCATCTCATGTTGCTAACTCTATTATTTAGAAGCAGCTAACTCCTTGGTTAGGAATTGCAGTTAAATTGATTAGGCCCCATGAATTAGTCAAGTCTCTTTGCTGTCGACCAAGCCTACTTTGAGATATAGTTTTTAAATGTGGGCCGACCTATGGAATCCTCTCTCAAAATACTTATTTTCCTCTAGAAAATATCAAATGATAATCTTTTGGTGAGAAGAGAGTTTACAACGGGGAATCTAATCACTAATGCTCTTTTTCCTTCTTGTGATTTATAAGAGGAATCCTTCTTCTTTTTTACTTTTTTATTAATTGTGTTAGATAGATATCTGTAGTTTGTTATTTATCTTCTATACGTTTGGCTAAATGTTCTCCTTGGTCTGACTCTTCTCATCCAGCCTGTCTATACTATCCTATGGCATGACTATGAATTTCTTAGATATGTTTTGCTTCATTTTCAGGTACAATGTCCATTTTCTATAGTTTTATCTAGCAAAACCCTGAGGATTTTTTCAGTGTGTGTGATTGCAAACACATTGACTATCAGCTCTATGGGGATGTGGCAAATGCATCAAGTATGGACAAAAAAAATACCTTTCATATATTCTCTCCTCCATGCATATTACACGCCTTTTCGTGATCTTATAATTCAATTGCAATATAATTTTTCAGGGAGTTCGTGCCCTTAAACATGCAAAGAATTGCGATGCCTAGATTATCACTCCTATGCCTTAGCCTGCTCAAATTTATTAATAGCTTTATGTATTATCGGACATTCGAGGTCAGTATTTCCTATCCTCTAGCAAATGTTGTTTTCCACACTTTGTCAAGATGTTTCCATATTGATAACGCTTTGTAATGAGTCCCTTTGCCTCAACCCCAAGGTACCTATGGTGAAAAAATATTACATCAGGTGGTGCGCTACCAGACCCTTAAAGATGGTGGAAAACGCTTTTGTATCAATTGAATATAATACTTAGACCTAGAGCTATTTGTATCTTTGGTCTAGTTGTACTCTTGTTCCTTTTCTTCTGCTATGGGTGAGCATTAGGGCCATTTTTTTTGTTTTTTTAACTCTCTCTCTCTCTCTCTCTCTCTGTTTTTCCCCTGCTTCGAGACATTGATTGTTGCCTGCACGTGCAATTTCTATTTCTATTACTAATTTAGGAATGGAAATCTACATAATCATTATTGGACTACTAAAAATCATGCTGGTGAAGTTTATTTTATGAAACATGTTATCTAGCACCATTATTTTTTCCTTGATAAGTGTCTCATAAAATGTATGCTTTTCTACATAAACAGTTGAAGGTTAGTACTGTTATTTATCAACAATGCTCAAGTGCTACTGCAGCTTCCTTTTGAAAAATAGGGGTAAGATGTTGGATAGAGAGATCTGATTGAAAAGTGAGAACAATGAACTTGGAAAATGTGAGGAAGCTCCTAATCAGGATATTGAGCACAAGAAAACTTGTGAATATTCAGCTCACTTTTGTAGTTTGGATGCATTCCCTGAAGACTACATATCAAAGTTAAAAGAGATGTGGAGGTAAAAGAAATCATTTTGTACATTTGTTTTAAAATTCAAGCCATTCAAAAATCTTAGTTTGTTCTCATTGTCTATAAATACTATTAAACTGAAGCGCCTAACTTTTTGTTGACCTTCTACAATTATGCCACGTAAGCTTTAGAAGTCTCACAAATTTACACATTACCATTATTAACTTTTTCTTATATGTGAATCATGTATATGATGGTTTCTGTAGCTCTCAGACCTCATGACCAATCTGCAAAAGGATTGGCCGTCACATAGCTGCCCAAGTAGTAATGGCTTTAGGTTCTAGTCACATGAATGGGAAAAACATGGGGCTTGCTCAGAATCTCAACTTGACCAGCAAGAATACTTTGAAGCAGCTCTCAATCTAAAGAAGAAAGTAAACCTCCTACAAATACTCAGGATTGCAAGAATTGAACCAGATGATGGATTTTACAGGTTAGACAACATTGTAAAAGCAATAATAAAGGGCATTGGACAAACCCCTAGGATAGGGTGCAGTAAGGATTCAGATGGTAACAGACTAACAACCAACTTTACAAAATCTACTTCTGTGTGGACGGTTCTGGGTCAGAAATCATCGAGTGTCCAGTGCCTCCGAAAGGAAGATGTGCTTCAAGTGTCCAGTTTCCTAAGTTCTAAAGATTGTGGTTGAGGACTAACTAGAGGAATATTTCTCCTATCATCATTTACTAGTTATAATCTGTTTATGTTTAGTCTTGGAACGAATTACTCTAATTTGTCACCTTCTCTATAATAAACCCTTGGCAAGCTTATGCATAATTCTAATTTGCGCAATAAGTCATCTTTTCTCTGTAGAAAGGTGTATTTCGTATTCAGAGAATTCCAGCTAGGAATTTAGACTCACTCCTAGAGGACATTATCAATTGAATGTAATGCCCTTTGGACTTAATATAGCTGCTAAAGTCTTTCAACGACCAATAAACAAAAGAAGAAAGTTTTTCCTCAAAAAAAGAAAAAAAGAAAAAAAAATTCCCATTCATTTTCTTAACAAGGAAAATCTTTCTTCCATTTATAAACTCTATTACCTAGGAAATAAAGTTTTTTTTTCCCTGAAATTTGAACATACTTACTATCTATATTCTATATCTTCACTTTAATCTTCATTTAAATCAGTCAAGAGATATGTAAAATAAATAATTAATTCAGTGTTTTTTGTTGATGAAAACAAAAATAAAAAATTCTGTTAAAAAGCCATTGTTTTGGAACTTCACTAGCCCGCCGCTCCACTTAGAGAAGACAAAGACGCTACTTTGAGACCACCACTTGAAGCTATCTACATTATTTGCTTCTCTCTGTTTGAATAGTTTTTCTCTCGTTGGACAGAATTATGGATGGTTAAGTTTATGTGAGAGTCTTCATTTGTGGAGGAATGGGGTCAAACAATCTAAATTGGTTCCTTTTGGGCTTTGTATATAGCTAAGCATAGGTTTGTTAAAGAATCCGTTGTGTTTTCTTTGCATAGTACATAGAGTTCCAAAGGTTCGTGTGGATATTAGTCCATATGGGAATAACTTATTTAATTAAAACTGAAAATTTTTTGTTAAAAATATGGTAAATAAAGCTAAAAATTAGTTGAAATGGTACATTGGGACCTAAGAATAGTACCCAAAAAAAGCAATGATACCCATGAATAATACCAAAAATAAGCTAAAGAGTTAAAAAAAAAAAAAAAAAAAAAAAAAAAAGACTGCATTTTTCAGTCAATACCAAACGCAACCTACATGTACTTTTGGGCTTTGCATAGCTAGGCACGGGCATGTTAAAGAATCAATTTACACTCCTAGTATATGAGTTCCACACAAGTCTAAAATCTAGTTCTTGAGAAAGAGAATAAATGCATTAATATTATTGCGATGGATTGGTGATGGAGAAATGAAACACCTAAGTAGAAATAAAATTTAAAATTAAAAAAAAAAAAAAAAGAGAAAGAAAGAAAAAGAGGCACTATCCAACATATTTTTTGGATAGTTTAAAAGACCAATTACATACAATTTGTTGTCTCCAAATTTTCTTCCATCCCTCCTAACAAAACTTTAAGACCATTTATTCAACAAAGATTAGTTAGAAGTACAAAAATTTGTGATAAAAAAAAAGAAAAAAGAAAAAAACATGAGAGTTTATGTGGTTTGGCCTCATGGCCTATATTTACGGGACAAGAGCTTAAAGAACTATATTTTCTCATACATTTTTATTGATAATACATTATAATACAATCCGAATTAATAATGGGATTACAATATTACATACAAAAGTTTTAAAAAAAAAATTAGAATTTTAATTGCATATTGATTTTTTTTTCTCAATCCAATTTTTTTTTAAATAATTAATCCCATAAATTTTATCTTGAAATAAATGTATTGATTTGGCCTTCAATGACTTTTTTTTTTCTTTTTTTTGGAGGGGAGGTCTTGTTCCTTTTCTACTGCTATGGGTGAGCCTTAGTGCCATTCTCTCTCTCTCTCTCTCTCTCATCCCTGCTTGATATTGAATGTTGGCTGCACTTGCAATTTCTATTAGCAATTTAAGAATGGAAATCTACATAATCATTATTGGACTACTAAAAATCATGCTGGTGAAGTTTATGAAATAGGTTATCCAGTAGCATTATTTTTTCCTTGATAAGTGTCTCATAAAATGTATGCTTTTCTGCATAAACAGTTAAAGGTTAGTACTATTGTTTATCAACAAAGCTAAAGTGCTACTGCAACTTCCTTTTGAAAAGTAATTGATTTGATAGATTAAAAGTAATTGTTGAAAGTTTTTTGTTTCTCTTCTCTATCTTTTTTTTTTTTTTTTTGTGAGTTGGGGGTGTGGAGGAGCTGAACGAGTAAAAGTCTTTCGTAGAATCATTCAAACTAGTTCAAGAGAGTTCACAAACAATAAACTTGATTACACATGCTTGAGAGAAATTTCATTTGTTATTAAGGACTTCAAAACCTTGAAAACAAAGTGTCACAAGGTGCACCCCTGTTCAAGTTTTAAATTAGACAGTTTATTCACTAACTTCCAAAACCCAACTTAAATTCATAAATAAGGGCATGTTTGATAGACTGTAATTGGCATACTAATGTAATAATTATTCTTATGGTTTAGATATTCTTTAATTTGTTTATGTTTTTATTACAATGAATAGTCATTCCTTATGAATAACTATTATTCAAAATGAGGAATAATTATTACTCTCTAAAAAAAAGTTGTATTAGCTATTCCTTAGTAGGTGCAATTACTTCTAAAATTAATATATTTCCAAATAAATAAACTTTCAATCTACATATAACAATAATTAAAAAAATCATAAAAAATAACACATATCTCTTTCAAATTTAAAAAATAACCATTTTTAAGGAAATATAATTATATGAGCAAGATATTTCCTAAAATAAATTTTAAGTTTTATTCTAATGTTATAACTCACAACCAAACTTACGAATAAGTTTAGTTATTACATCACAACACATTTTATTCCTAATAATAAATAGGACAAAGTTTAGCTACAAAATTAGTTGTAACCTTAGGCTACAAACTCACTCAATAAAATAAATAGTATTGCATATTTTGAAAATCTAACCGTTAAATTACATGTTCTTTACACTCTTAATACACATGTCAATTTTTGTGTCAATCAGATATCATTTACTATATAATCTATAATCTTATATTTTATGCATAATTTTAAATTACAAAAACTTGCAATTTAAAAATTTATTGATGACATAGCTATTAATCTATAATTTTCTTGAAATTTTGCAAACATGGAGGATATAAGAAGAAGATGCAATCCAATGGTGGATTTGTCAAATTTTACCTCTAATAAAAAGATATTGAGTGAGTTTGTAGTCTAAGGCTACAATCGATTTTGTAGCTAAACTTTGTCCAAATAAATATTACAATTCCTATCTCCATTTAGTGTACCAAATGTGCCCTAACTTTTCATTACATGTCAAAAGACAAAAAAAAAAAAAAAAAAAAGACATTTAAAAATTGTTTACATGTATTATGCATCGAACTTGCAATTATAATATTAATACAATGACCACTTAGTACTTACCAACCCATGGAAAACAGAAGAAAATTACTATCACATCCTAAAACAGAGGTTGGTTGTAGATTCACATTACTTTCTAGGAAGTTTTCATGTTAAATAAGGAGTGAAAAGAAAATTGTACTTGAGTCAAGCTGCGTATTGGGGTAGCAACTTTCTTAATTTCTAATGAAATTATATATATATATATAGCAATGGGATTATCTATTCTCATAGAAGCTAAATGGTTGGTAGGAAATGGGAGCTCAATTCCTATTAACTATGACTTTTGGCTCAATGTACAAAATGGGGTGTCTACAGCTATTGTTAATGATAATTTGGACCTACAAAACCTCATAGGCATGGAGGCATATATAATAATCGAAAATTAAGTGAGGATGGCAAAGAGAATGTACCATGCATGCATGTAAACCCAGATAATTGAGAGAGATAGAAGTAGCTACAACATAAGAAGCACCAAAATTTGGTATTTTATGGATGTGAAAGTGTTATATTATAAGCTCTATTATGTAATACCTATCAAAAATTTTATGTTCAAAGTATAAAAGCAAGGTACTTTCTTTTCAAATTAGTATTTTGTGGATGTGGAAGCATTCGTCAACATATGATGACTTATAAGCACTGTATTGGACTCTTGGTAAATTTCATAACAACTGACTTGAAGGTTTTTGGACTTTCTTTTCAATTTGTGGACAAACTATTTCATCAATTTTTATTTTTTTTTTTTTTTTTTTTTATTGTTAGTTAGCTCCAACAAATAGAAATCTAATATCAAAATATTAACTTGACATGACTTACTTATTTAAAAATTACATGCAATTGATTGCAATTTTTTCTTGGTGAGTTTTTGCTTTTGGAAAACATAAAAATATGTTTTCTTGCTTTTCACCATGTCCATGGAGCACCCCCACGCTAAACCCACATCCCAAATACCCACTGTGTTTGAGTCACCACCAGGAAAACCTTAAGCCCAACCAATCAGCCCACATCATAATTCAAAAACAGCCGCCTGAGCTGCCATGAGACTTGAAAAAAAAAAGTTTAACATAGTTCTTAACTTCTTTTTATTCTTATTTCTTTCCATAAATATAAAAGAATAAAAACGAAAAAAAAAATTAAACTCAATACAAGTTGAGTAATTCAAAAATCCATAAATTTGTAATCTAATACTAATAGTCTAATAATTCCATAAATGAAAAAAAAATGTGTATATATTTTATACACAGAATTCACCAACTAAAACCTAGCATCTTAGGATTAGCTTGTAATCTTCATTTACAGATGCATGTGCACTATCATTCAACATGCACTTACTCATTGTTCTAAAAAGTAGATAACATGGAAGTGGATTACACAAAGATTTGCCACTTATGAAGAAAAAACTCTGTAAGAGACCAATTATATTTAGTGTGCCAAGTCATCATTGTGGGTCAATCCATTTGCAAAGAAAAAGAAGGTTGCAATAATTGTTGAACTATTTAAAATTTGTATATACTTAGTTTTACACGTAACTTAATTTTTCTTATTGGGGTAAAATGAATTTTGTAAATATTTACATTGCTTTTAAAAGAAAATCTATTAGTTTTTTGCAATATGGTATTATTAGTGAGTTTTTCATTGAATTTTGTATTTGAGTTAATGATAATAAGCTTTGGAATTGTAAAAGACTTTGGATTAGTTTCAAATGGATATGAAGTAGATTTAAATGAGAAAACTAGTTGTTCTATGAGATTAAAATAGTTTCTAATTAGAGGTATTTGACACAAATTAGGGTGAATTTGGAATCTACTTTGAAGCCCTTGGCACATAATTTGAATGGATTAGGTCTTTTACATTAATAAGTTCAATTAATGTTGTGGGGGTGGACTAAATAAAAGCAGTTTGCTCATGGGTTTAGAGAAAAAAAGGAAGGAAAAAGGTAAAGAAGAGCAAGACAGGCCCAGCATATGTAAATTCCCACCATCACTTCCAATTTTTCCACCTCTAATGCTGACGGGCTGGATCTGGACTCTACACGTGGAATGGCTATGAGCAAGGAAAAGGAACGTTGGCTAGGAGAAGGGATCTTTGGTCCGTGCCAACGGTGTGATCATCTTTAGAAGAGTGAGATTTGCACCTGACATGGACACCCAGCAGTCACAAAAAGAGGATAGTGACCCTCTTTGGTCAAAGGTTATGAAATCCTTCCCTCTTTTTGGTTGTGCTTGTGCTAGACCACTGTTGGGGACACGTGCATTACCCTTAATGCTTCTGATGTCCCTTTTCTTGTCCAAGGATTGCTCCCCACGTAGTAGCAGGGTCACTTTTCATACCACTATATTGACCTCGGTGTGTTTACTCTCTCTTCTCTAGCCACTACATAGTACAACAATTGTATTGGGGTTCAAATGGGGGAATCACAGTTTGACATCTGTCTTGTGTACCTAGCAACATTCCTCGGATTATAAGAGGAACATGTTGTAAGACTATTAGGGCAAGAACTAGGATAGAACAATAGATAAAAAGGGTAGAAAGTTTGTAATAAAGTGAGGTAGAGAAAAGACCTCTCCTTTAGCAAGAACATTACCACTATACAAGAGAAACCTCCATTTTCATGTAATAAAAAGCTTGACAAAGTAAGGGACATTCACTCTTACTCACCCGTGGTTTTTCATCCCTTTCTAAGGGTTTTCCACATACATTCCATTGTCATCTTTATTTCCTTGCACTACTTTCTTTTTCTTTTGATGTTATGATGTTAAAGCTTCCATTTTTATCTTTCTTGAGCTTTTTCATCAAAATGAACTACTAGATATCTCATACACTTTTCCACAAGAGTTTTACAAATCTAACTTGTACGTACATATCCTGAGTTCGAAATCTCTTGTAACATCTTGGGGATACCCTCATCTATCCAAAAAAAAAAAAATTAATGTAAGATTACCACCATTTAATAAGATAATGAGATTAGAGTAATTTGATGTAATCTTAGATAGTTTTCACATTATGATGATGTGACCTTAATGTGATGCATATCATAGCAACCTAAACACTCCCTTATATGCAATGTTGCTATTCAATGTGATGTTACAATGATTTGAGATTTCATGTTAATTATTTATTAGATGTATTATACCCACAAAGAAAAATGTACAAGTATTGTAGACTTTCTAATGTGGCTTAAACAAGAATAATGCTACAAATATAACAATTTTCACGACATGTTGACAAATTATAATTAGAGTTTATTTGTGCTCGTCAATGACATTACTTTTTAACTTATCATTAAAAACTTGACATTTTGATAGTTACAAATTTTTATTTGTACCTCTAGACTTGTTTTAAAAACCTCTTAAAGCAAATGAAAAAGAGTTCATTTTTTGTTCCCTTAGCTTATTTTGTGCTTAAATATATTTATCTCACCCTTTAATAATTTTAAAAAACAAATAAACTTGTATTTCATTTTTAAGTAAGAGCATTTTTAGTAGTTTTTCCAAATTTTTGTACTTTTTGAAGAGGAAGTAGCTACTTTTACTATTTATTTTTTTAAATACACTTTCTAATAGGCTCTTTATCATTTTTTTAATCTCATTTAAATATTATTTAATATTTAATATTTTTTTTTTTTTTAATATTTTTTATCATTCATTTATATTAAGTTCCAAAAAAAAAATTAATTTTCAACAATTATATTTTTTAAATCTTCTAATGATAATATTTTCCAAAATTTTAATTTTTTTTGTTCACAATTTAATTTTAATTTCCACATTTATATTATTTATTTGTACGTCTTTATCAAATCAATGTTAATTTGGCGCAAGTCCTTTAAAAATTATATGTGTAGGGTTAGGATTTGTGGCACAAGCCCAAAAACAATGAATTTGTAGAGCGTGGGTGATAGAGCTAGGTTAACTATAGAGCTAACAACGATTGATCACAACATACAAGTACAAACCAACATCAAAATACATGTAAAGACCAAGTAAGATCAAGTCCGAAGAGACTTATGATAAATTGAATATCGGTTACAATTCTTTTTTCTTATCCCCCCCCCCCCCCCCCTTTCATTAGGAACCCTTCTTCTTTATATATCTTCCTCCACTACCATCCTCATCGTCCACTTGTTCTTCATCCAGCTCCCTACTTGAGTGCATGTCATGTCATGTATCTCCCTTAGCTTTTGTGAATGACGGTAGCTCCAGTTGTACTGTTCAGAGGTCTTCTCCACATAAATGCGGCCAGAAAAGTTGCTGCAGTGCATTTAATACGGTGGTGGCAGCTTTTCTTTTTAGATATTTCTCCGTTCCTCTTATCTCTAAGCGTGTCTAGAGTTTATCCAAATTACTGAAGTCACTAGTAAACTCCTTCAAACCCCCCAGATGTTTATATGAACCCAAAATCCTTTCATCCGAGGATGATCGTCTCTTCAAAACACTGATGCTCTCTTCGAACGGAGTTTATTCGTCCCCATGTATCCTCCTTTCACGCGAAATACCCCTCGACAATTTGAGCCTCCTCAAACATAGACTAATCTTCACCTTGGGCTTTAGGCCCACTACGTATGGCTGGGCTTTTCCCCCCACAATAGCCCCTCAAAATTTTAATTTTTCCTTCGCCTCCGAAGAGAAAAAATAAGATTTTGATTTGCTACAAAATAAAAATCAGAAATGCAAAAATATCTTAGTTCACCCATGTAGGGGCATGGATTTGCGCGCTTCATAATTGTTGCTGTCGTTTCAAGGTTTCCAAAGCACCATTAATTACTCTAGGCGGCGTTTTGTCTTTGCCATCTAACGGTGGACTACTGATCCAACGGACGTGATTCTTCCTCGGAATTTGGGCGGGATAACTCCTTCCCCTTCGTTTGTCTCTATATAAAGCCCTAAAGGAGGTTTTTCCTCTCTTACTTTACATATTTTCAGACTTTCCAGCGAACAGAGGCATTCAAATCGATCAGACTCTACGACCATCACATCCCAAATCTATAAGCATCTCCACAAGCTCAGATATCATTTTCTGATCCGATTCGTGTAAGTCTTCATATATTCGTCTTTACTCTTCTCCTCGGACACACTTTTTGTCCTTCGAGTAGTTGCCCCCTAGTCACTGCGTTTAGAGTTCCTCCTATCTCGTTTGTTTAGGATTGGTAAGTATCAGTATCTGGTGGACAGTCCCGCTTAGATGGAGAAGTTTAGAGCCACATACCGCATACCAGAAGATGTGGGTTTGAGATATAGCCCCCCAGAAAAAGTCCTCACAGATCGGAAAGAGGGTGAAGTGATAATCCCCATCATCGCCTTCTTGGAAGGAGGAATGACGATTCCTATGGGCCCCATCACCACTAACTATCTTCGAAACCATAGGCTTAGCCCCGAGCAATGTGCGCCCAATGTCTTTAGGGTTTTAGGGGCCGTCGATGATCTGAACCGCCATCTGGGCTCGGGACTCACCTGGCTAGACGTGGTGCATATGTACGAGTGCCACAATCAGAAAGGAGCGGGGTATTATTTGAAATCTCGATCCGACGCTGTTAGGCTCATCTCCTGCCTTCCCAAGTCTAATAAGGGGATGAAAGACGATTATCTAATCATCTCGGGTGCCTGGCGTGACGGTTTTCACTGCCCAACCACACCAGGAGAGCCAGGTGGGGGCATCTTAGATTTAGGCTTGCTAACATTAGATTTAGGATTAACCTTTCTTTGCAACTTAGTCTTCTCGGTCTTGTTGTTGTCAAGTTTCTGATTAAATTTTGTTGTGATGTTGACAGATAGAAGAAACGTTTCTCATTGGTTGAGCCTTACCAACACCGCCGCGCTCAACTACTTGTTGCGATCGGAGATTTTTGTAAGTGAAGACGGGCAACTCCGATCGGTTCCCCTCATTCTCGGTTATACATCCAAACCATCCGATTTGCAGCCGGTCGGGAACGCGATAAGACAAGGAGACTATCGCCTCAACCGAATCGACGTTGGTCGGAAGGATTTTTTGGCTCCATTCGATCTTCCTCCAGTGCCACATCCAAACCCTCAGGGTGTACCACTGCTCGTCCAGCCGGTTCAGCAAGTCCCCCTTGAACCGGTGGTTGTAGGCGAAAGGGTTGGCTCTTCGACCTCCTCACTAGAGGAGCAGATAGATAAATTTAAATTCGAGGGAGAAGTTTCAGGAGGGGTTCAAGTGATACCATCCTCAGATTTCGAGGAGGAGATTGATAGGCAATCCAGTGTCCATCCTCCTATTCTGATAACCACTCTTCCAGAGGACTCCTCGGAAGAAGAAGAAATGTCGGATTTAAAGGCTTTAATGAGGAACAGGGGCAAGAAGGCCGAGCCAAAGGGCACTGAGACTTCCCAACCCGTGGTGAGTTTGCCTCCACCTCCACCTCAGGTTCCTGACCTCGGCTTAAAGCCCGTGCCGGACCTGAAGAAGAAAAGGCCCCTCGAAACTGAGGAGAGGGAGGTGGTGGTGCCACCAAAGACAACCAAGCAACAGAAGGTGGCGAGAGACCATTGGAGCAAAAGGGCTTCATCCACAGAGAGCCGGGATGAGCCTCCTGTTGCTGATGTGCGCTGAGGGCCACGCACATGGTCTCCCAAGTTGGAGCTGGACGGCGCTCCTATTTCTTGGGATACTTCCCTCAGAAACTACGATGGGGGAAGAGCAGGGCTAGTGGCTGAAGTTTTAGAGCAACCATTGCTCCTCCCCCGAGACATGGAGTCATACAGGCGCTTTAGCCAGTATGAACTCTTCATGTCCCTGAAGAGGGACCTGGCCATGGTAAGTGAGTTAATCCAGCTCTTCAGTTTGGCATGTTAATTTTTTGCTTGTTTTATGCTAACTCTTTTACTTTACTATGCAGATTACCCAACAAGTCTTCGTGGCCGAAGAGTGGAACAAAAAGGCATACGTCGAAGCCCAAGCAAAGGCCCACTCTCGGTCCGAGGCAGAGAAAACCTTAGGTAGCTTAAAAGAGGAGTTTTCTCAAATCTCCGAGCAGCTCAAAGAGGTAACCCACGAAAGGAATAGCCTCAATGCTGGCTTGCAAAATGCTGAGAGTCAGGCCGCAGCCCAACGCAAGTTACTAAATGAGACTCAGACCAATTTGGCAGCTGAGAAAGTGCTTATGAAGGAACTCTGCGCCAAACTCCAAAAGGCTAAGAAGATTGCCAAGCTAGCCCAGAGGAATGCTCAGCTGGCCAAGGAGGCGACCGAGGCTAAAAAGAAAGCAGCATACCAACTGGGAGTGGAGGTGACAGAAAAAGGTGTAACTGAGCAGTTTGCCTCAGTCAGCCGAGACTACTGCGATATAACATGGGGCAAGGCACTAGATGCTGCCGGGGTGCTTGCTGACTCGGAATTGAGGCTGCCTGGGAGCATATATTACGATCTTGACATCCGAGAGCTCCCAGAGTCTAATCCCCCTCCTTCAACACAACTCCCAGAGGCTTCAGAGCAATCCTTGGTCAGCCAAGCTCCTCCCACTACCCTTGAGGCCTCCAAGGAGTCTGGTCAGCCAGGTGATCAGAGCGAACCAGTTGAGCCACCCAAGGATAAGGGCGAGGGCTTGGAAAAAGAGAAGACCTCTTCAAAGCCCAAGGACCAGGCCTCAGAAGCTGCTGCTACTCGGACAAGCCAGGCTGCCGACCCTGTGGTCCCTCAAGCAAAAACTTAGATACTTAGGTTTTTTTTATTATTATTATTCTCTTCTTCCTGTTTTTCTTTTATGTAAGGGATTGTAAACTATCTTCTTTTGATCAATGAAACAGTTTCTCTTTTACTTTTGGTGTCTTTGTTGCATATCATATGACTTACTTTTGCTACAAGTAACTGTACTTTGTAATTATGGTAATGTAGGTAAACATAATCACCATATCATGCTAAGAACTACTACTAAATAATGAATGCGACGAGTGTTATAAAAACTTCAAAGGTCTTTTCGAACATGCACAAAGAAGGCTAACATAAGTTAGAGTTAATTTAAATACATTCGAGGATGTCAAGCAGGACTCATTCTAAAGTTAAACTTCAATAATAATAACAACACAGTGGTGTTGACTAACCTATACTATCTGATCCAAGGATTGCAGGCATGTGAAGGTGTGTTAACTAATCGAAATCATCTGGTCCGAAGACTGCAGGCATGATTGGATTTAAGTTTAAACACTTAGAGAACCGATAAGGAGTGTTAACTAACCCAAATCATCTGGTCCGAGGACTACAGGCATGATTGGATTTAAGTTTAAACACTTAGAGAACCGATAAAGAGCGTTAACTAACCCAAATCATCTGATTCAAGGACTACATGCATGATTGGATTTAAGTTTAAACACTTAGAGAACCGATAAGGAGTGTTAACTAACCCAAATCATCTGGTCCGAGGACTACAGGCATGATTGGATTTAAGTTTAAACACTTAGAGAACCGTTAAGGAGCGTTAACTAACCCAAATCATCTGGTCTGAGGACTACAGGCATGATTGGATTTAAGTTTAAACACTTAGAGAACCATTAAGGAGTGTTAACTAACCCAAATCATCTGGTCTGAGGACTATAGGCATGATTGGATTTAAGTTTAAACACTTAAGAGAACCGTTAAGGACGATAAATTGTCATAGTGATTAAAGAGAAGATTCGATTAATAATAGTACCTTTTGAGGTTATTTACATTCCAAGAGCGTGGTATTACATGACTATCTAAGTCCTTCAGGAAATATGCCCCAATGCCAGCTCCTGAAGTGATACGATATGGCCCTTCCCAATTGGGTCCTAGCTTCCCCCAGGTCGGGTTTTTCGCAGTGCCCACAACTTTCCTAAGTACCAAATCACCAGGTTCTAGAGGCCTTAGCTTTACGTTGGCATCATAGCCTTGCTTGAGCTTTTGTTGGTAATGTGCCAATCAAACCATTGCATTTTCTCTCCTTTCCTCAATCAAATCCAAACTCCTTTCTAGCAGTTCATCATTGCTGGTCGGACTGAACGAACTGGTTTTCAGAGTTGGGAACCCAGTTTCCAGAGGGATGACAGCTTCAGCCCCATAAGTCATCGAGAAAGGGGTTTCTCCAGTAGATCTGCGAGGCGTAGTTTTGTAAGCCCAAAGTACGTGTGGCAACTCTTCCACCCACTTGCCCTTCGCATCGTCTAATCTCTTCTTCAATCCATTGACTATGACTTTGTTAACTGCTTCTGCTTGTCCGTTCCCCTGGGGATAGGCAGGGGTGGAGTATTTGTTCGTGATTCCCAGTTCGCTACAATAATTCTGAAATGCTTTACTGTCGAACTGTAGGCCATTGTCCGAGATGAGAATATGAGGCACTCCGAAACGAGTAATAATATTCTTCCATACAAATCTCTGCACATCTACGTCTCGGATGTTGGCCAGAGGTTCAGCTTCAACCCATTTGGTGAAATAGTCTGTGCCGACCAGAAGGTACTTCCTGTTTCCTGCGGCTTTTAGGAATGGACCCACTATATCTAAGCCCCATTGAGCAAACGGCCATGGACTAGATAGTGGGTTGAGGACTCCACCTAGTTGGTGTATGTTCGGCGCAAATCGTTGACATTGATCGCACTTCTTAACATACTCATGGGCTTCTTTTTGCATGTTCGGCCACCAATAACCTTGAGTAATGGCTCGGTGAGCTAAAGACCTACCTCTGGTGTGACTCCCACAAATTCCTTCATGCAACTCCTCTAATAGCAACTCAGCTGCTTCAGGATGTATACATAACAAGTACGGTCCTGAATAGGATCGTTTGTATAATTTCCGGTCTTCGGACAGCCAGAATCTGGTCGCCTTCCTCTGAATTTTGTCAGCTTCCCCCTTTTCTTCAGGCAGAGTATCTTCTTTCAAGAATTTGACTATAGGGTCCATCCAGCAGAGCCCAGTTCTGATTTGGTGAACTTGGACTGCATCTCTTCCTGCCTCGGTAGGCCTATGCAAGTCCTCGACGAGGATAACTCTCGGAAAATTTTGAGCTGAAGAGGTAGCTAGTGTGGCTAGAGAATCAGCATGTGCATTACCACTTCTGGGAATATGCAGCAAGCTGAAAAATTTGAATTCCGACTACAGACGTTTAACTCGACTCAAGTATCCCTACATTCTTTCATCGTTCGCTTCAAACTCCCTCTATACTTGGCCCACAACTAATCTTGAGTCCGAGAACAACTCCATTGCCTTTCCTTCCATTCTTTGGACCATAGACATTCCCATCAATAGGGCTTCGTACTCTGCCTCATTATTTGTTGCCAAGAAATCCAGCCTTAACGATTTTTCAATGATGATTCTCTCGGGGGATATCAGTACTAGCCCCACTCCAGAACCTTTCTGGTTTGCTGTGCCGTCCACATACACTTCCCAGTGGGAAGGGCCTTGTTGAGAAATCATACCAACCGATTTTTCATCCATGTCCTTCTTTGCCGTTATTTCTTCTAAACTAGGTTTCGTGAACTCGACCACCAGATCTGCAAGGATCTGCCCCTTGACTGAAGTGCGAGGCATGTACTTGATATCGAAAGCCCCCAAGATAGTGCCCCACTTGGCTATTCTCCCTGTGTAGTCGGCACTTCGAAGTACGGATTTAAGCGGGAGTTGTGTGAGCACGACGACCGTATGTGCTTGGAAGTAATGGGGGAATTTTCGTGTTTCGAGTACTACTGCCAAGATAGCTTTCTCCAGCGGCAAATACCTAATCTCGACCTCATGCAAAGATTTACTCACATAGTAAACTGGCCTTTGCACACCTTGATCCACACGTATCAGTACTAGACTTACAGCATAGGGAACCACAGCAATATAGGCAAATAGGACCTCATCTGGTTCAGGGCTAGACATAATCGGTGGCCAAGCCAAGTAGTCTTTGAGTTGTTGAAAGGCCGAGGCACATTCTTTAGTCCATTCAAACCCTTTCCACTTGTTGATCAGTGAGAAAAAAGGTTTACGCCTACCCGCGAACCGAGAGATAAATCGGTTCAGGGCAGCTGTCATCCCTGTTAACTTTTGAACCACTTTCGGATTCCAAGGAGGCGGTAGATTTTGAATAGCCTTTATCTGATCGGGGTTAACCTCAATTCCCCTGTGTGTCACCATGTAACCCAAGAATTTGCTTGACCCTACACCAAATGAGCATTTGGAAGTGTTCAGACGTAACTTGTGTCTTCTTAGGATTTCAAAAGTGTTGTCAAGGTCCTTCATATGCTCAGAAACGACTTTGCTTTTTACCACCATGTCATCTATATAGACTTCAATACTTTTGCCTAACTGTGATTCAAACATCCTTGTCATCATTCGCTGGTAAGTAGAGCCTGCATTTTTCAGACCGAATGACATCACTTTATAATGGTAATTACTAGTAGGGGTAACAAAAGCGGTCTTCTCCTGGTCATCTGGGGATAACAGTATTTGATGGTAACCTTAGAAAGCATCCAAGAAACTCATCCGAGGATGGCCGACAGTAGCATCTACTAACTGATCAATTTTCGGCATGGGGAAATGATCCTTAGGACAAGCCTTATTTAAATCGGTGAAATCTACACAGACTCGCCATTTCCCGCTCTTCTTCTTCACCACCACGGTATTTGCTAACCACTCGGGGTAAAAAACTTCTTTAATAGCTCCAGCCTGTTTGAGCTTCGTTACTTCTTCTTTGACTGCATTTGCATGTTCTTTTGATGGGCATTGAGGAGGCTGCTTCTTGGGGACAATTAGTGGGTTGACCCTCAGATGGTGGCAAATGAACTCTGAATCCACTCCTGGGGCTTCGTAAGCACTCCAGGCAAATACATCAATATTTCTCTTAAGGAAATCAATTAGCTCATCTTTTTCTGGTTGAGGCATCTGAGATCCGACTTGAAAGAACCTTTCAGGATTGTCCCCAATTAAAACTTTTACTAAATCCTCACATCTAACGCCTTCATCAGGATCTTCGACGGGCGATACCGGACTTTTTAACTGCTATAAGTCTCCCTCAGCCCTGGCCGAGGACTCAATTTCGGGCTTGTGCTGGATGGCAGCCACCAAGCATTGTCTGGTCGAGGATTGATCTCCACGGATTTCACAAACTCGCCCTTCAGATAGATATTTAACTTTTTGATGTAAAGTAGAGGAAAAGCCCCTAGCGTATGTAGCCATGGTCTGGCTACAATTACCGTATAAGGGGAATACACATCTACGACAATGAAGTCTACTTCCACTACTTTCGAGCCAGTCTGTACAGGCAGTCGTATCTGGCCCTTCGGGGTGACAATTCTTCCCTCGAAGCTGACCAAGGGAGAACAGTATGGTGTTAAGTCATCAGGTTTGAGGTTCAGCTCCCTGTAGAGGTCAGGGTACATTATCTCCACCGCGCTACCCTGGTCTACCATTACCCTCTTCACATCATATCCTCCAATTCTGAGGGTGACTACCAAAGCGTCATCATGAGGTTGGATGGTTCCAATCTTATCTTCGTCCGAAAAGCCCAGAACTGGCTGGATAACCAGTCTAGCGCTCCTCAGATCTCGACCAAAGTCCTTTGCCGGTAACCGAGCTACTGACATAACCTTGGATGGCCAGGACCCTGTTCTTCCTGGTGCTGCGAAGATGACGTTAATAGTTCCTAATGAAGGTTTCGAAGAATCATTCCTCTTGGGCTCGGAATTCATCTGACCTCCTCGGCCACTGGAGTGATGCAAGAGGTGCCTCAATCTACCTTCGCGGACCAGTTAGTCCAAATGATCCCACAGACTTCTGCAATCTTCAGTGGTATGCCTATGGTCTTGATGGTATTGGCAATAGAGATTGTGATTGCGTCTCTTAGGATTCCCCACCATCTTACTTGGCCACCTAAAGAATGGTTCATTCTTGATCTTTTCCAAAACTTGGTGGACTGGCTCCTTGAACACTGTATTGACTGCTTGAGCATTTGTTGATCCCGACTGCCCAGCGAAATCCCTCCGTGGCTTGTTGTTATTGTAACGGTCCGACTTGAAATCCTTCCTCTCCTGGGGGATAACCTTGTCCTTACCCTTCCCTTGTTGCTAATCTTCTTCAACCCTTTTATATTTTTCAATACGGTCTATGAGCTTACGCATGTTAGTAACAGGCTTACCAGACAAGGACGTCTTTAAATAGTGGTCAGTAGGGAGGCCAAGCTTGAACGTGTCAAGGGCCATTGCATCAAAATTGCCTTCCATATCATTAAACATCTCCCAATACCTATCCGAGTACACCTTCAGCGTCTTACCCTCACGCATGCTCAAGGATAGCAGAGAAGACAAGGGACTGGCCATTCTTCGGCATGTGACAAAACGTGAACCAAAAGCTTGAGTGAGCTCTTTATAGAAATTGATGGAATCTACTTTCAGGTTATCAAACCACCTCATTGCAACCGGTCCAAGACTAGAGGGGAAGACCTTACACATCAGAGCTTCATCTCTGGAATAAATAGCCATCCTTTGATTAAAATGGCTCACATGCTCCACAGGGTCCGTTTTACCATTATAAATGGTAAAGGTTGGCTGGTTAAAGCGTCGAGGAAGTCTCGCTCCTTCAATCCTGTGCGTGAAGAGTGACCTAGAGATTTGATTCAGAGCCTTACTCATAGCATCATTTCCTACCCCTCCACGTGATGGGCTCTGAGGTTGCTTTTTGCGACGGCGCTGCTCTTCGTATGAAAAGGATTCACTGATTGGTGTTCGAGACCTCTGCTCATAAGTGACATCTTGCTCGTCACCCCAATCCTCATCAGAATGCGAAGAAACACGTTTTCTTTTTGCATGGCGCAACTCCCTCCTTAACCTTTCAATTTCTATTTGCATGCTATTCTTCTCTGCCTGAGACACGTGACTTCCTCCACGAGGTTGACTTCGCTCAGGGTGCGTAGTATGCACACTACTTTCACGATCTTGTCTCTGTTCCAAATTGAGAAAATGGTCTATGTGCTGGGACTCCCCAGATTCTGCCGGTTGTTGCCCTAGTTTCGCCATTACCGACTGCTGTTGCTTCCACTTATACTCAAGCTCTCCCCACAGACGGCGCCAATTGTAGGGTCTGGATTTGTGGCCCAAGCCCAAAAATAATTAAATTTGTAGAGCGTGGGTGATAGAGCTAGATTAACTATGGAGCTAACAACAATTGATTATGGCATGCAAGTATAAACCAGTATAAAAGTACACGTAAAGACCAAGTAAGTTCAAGTCCGAAGAGACTTATGATAGATTGGATACAGGTTCCAATTCTTTTTGTTCTAGTTTCCACCCCCTTCCTCATTAGGAACACTTCTTCTTTATATATCTTCCTCCACTACTATCCCCATCGTCCACTTGTTCTTCATCCAGCTCCCTACTTGAGTGCATGTCATGTCATGTATTTCGCTTAGCTTTTGTGAATGACGGTAGCTCAAGTTGTATTGTTCAAAGGTCTTATCCACATAAATGGGGCCAGAAAAGTTGTTGCACTGCATTTAATACGGTTGTGGCAGCTTTTCCTTTTAGATATTTCTCCGTTCCTCTTATCTCCAAGTGTGTCTAGAGTTTATCCAAATTGCTGAAGTCACTAGTAAACTCCTTCAAACCCCCCAGATATTTACATGACCCCAAAATCCTTTCATCTGAGGATGATCGTCTCTTCGGAACACTGATGCTCTCTTCGGACGGAGTTTCTTCGTCCCCATGTATCCTCCTTTCATGCAAAATAGCCCTCGACAATTTGAGCATTCTCGGACATAGACTAATCTTCACCTTGGGCTTTAGGCTCACTACGTATGGCTGGGCTTTAACACCCCCCCCCCCCCCCCCCCCCCCCTCCCCCCACAATATGTAATTTAAAATTTATCAAATCTATATAAATTTGAATAAATTTATTCATTAATATTTGCCTGATATTATCTTTTAATTTTTAATAATCATTAACTTATTAATTACTCTTTCTACTTTATTTGAAGAAAAACCTAACTAAATCTTTTTTTTGATAATTAAACCTATCTAATCTTAATTTAAGGGATTATTGATATCATTGTTCTAAAAAAAAAAAAACTCATTGTTCTTATTATTCATTAACTTGTAATTAATTTTCCTTTAAAAAAAAAAAAAAAACTTGTCATTAATTTTTATTAAAATAAGTCCGCACGGCCTTTCCTTTTTGTCAAACACACAGACAAAGATTTATAAAAAAAAAAAAAAAAATTCAGACAAAGAGAGAGAAGAGAAGAGAGATCGCCGATGAAGAATCTCCGCCCTACTCCACCGCACCGCCACCACACCTTCGAGGAAGACCTGCCTCTCTCAAGCTAAGGACCAGCGGAGATCAGCCAAGTTAGATCGGCTTTCACCGTCCTCCTCCACGCTGCCAAGATTGGGTCAGATCGGCATCTCTGTCTATTCGATTCCTATTTCTTTTTTCAATCTTCTGTTTATAGATCCCATCAATGACTTTCCTGAACAGTGAAGGAGCCTTTTCTTCTTCTTCCACTCGCCGATGGAACTATGATGTGTTCTTGAGCTTTAGAGGTGAAGATACCCGCGAAGGTTTTACCAGCCATTTGTATAAGGCTTTGTGCGACAAAGGCATCAACACCTTCATCGATGGTAAACTTCATAGGGGAGAAGGAATTTCGGAAGAACTTATCCAAGTCATCAAAAGTTCATCGATTTTGGTTATTGTCTTCTCTGAAAACTACGCCGAGTCCATGTGGTGCTTGTATGAACTTGCTGTGATTGTTGAGTGTAATGAAAAGGACCAAGAGGTTCAAATTCTTCCAGTTTTTTACAATATTGATCCATCAGAAATACGAAATCAAAAGGGGAACTTTGGAAAATCACTCGCTAAACATGAAAAGAAGTTGAAGAATAACAAGAACAGGGTGCAGACCTGGAGGTATGCTCTAAGAAAAGCAGCTAATGCATCTGGATGGCATTACAAGAAAGGGTATGTATCTGATTGTTGATATCATAGTTCATGCTTTTATTGAGTTTGTACTGCTAATATGATGTTTATATCAATGACAGTTATCAAAAATATATGAATTGCATTCCATTTACTTTATCAAAAAATGCGTCAATTGTTTGTTATAGCTCACAACCAGTTATCTTGAATTCGTAGTTAATCTGCTAATCTATCTAATTATATGTTTTCTTATGCTCTGTGATTATCAGCTGCGCTACATATAAATCTGAATCTGACTTCATCCAAAACATTGTTGAAGAGATAGCAAATGCTAAAGTAAATTGGACGCAGTTATATGTTGCTGAATACCCGGTTGGAATAAAGTCTCGTGTAGAGGCCATAGAGTCACTTTTAGATATTGGGTCAGATGAATTTTGCGTGGTAGGGATTTATGGCCTTCCTGGTATAGGAAAGACTACAATTGCAAAAGGTGTTTATAATATAATTGCTAATTGTTTTGATGGAAGTAGCTTTTTAGAGAATGTTAGAGAAAATTTAGGGATAGATGCTGGCATAATCAAACTACAATAGCAACTTCTTAATGACATCTTAGGGAATGGAAATTGGAGAGTGGGCAGCAGATTTAGAGGAATCAGTTTGGTAAAGGAGAGACTTTGCCGTAAAAACTTTCTTTAATTCTTGATGATGTCGATAATTCGACAAGAATAGAAAATTTCCTTGGAAAATGTAATTGGTTTGCTACTGGAAGTAGAGTCATTATAACATTAAGAGATAGACACTTGTTAGCTGCCCTTAAAGAAAATGTTTGTACAACTTCCAAGGTCGAGGAATTCAAGGTCAAGCAATTAAACGAACATGAAGCTATTCAACTCTTTAAAGAGCATGCCTTTCCTGGAAAAAAACCTGATGAAGATTATTCTAAACTTGCAACTAAATTCATACATTTTTCCAAAGGACTTCCACTCGCTCTAGAAATAATTGCTCGTGATCTGTGTGGAAGACCTAAAGATGAATGGGAAACTGCATTAGATATGTATAAAAAAATTCTTACATTGAAACTGTTTCTTTTTGCATTTGTTGCCAAGGTATGTTTCCCTTTTTAGTAGAATTGTTTCATTTGCGTCTTTTACCCAACGGCAATGGATATCATATCAACTTATAAGTATTTATTGTGTTTCTATTAAAAAAAAATTGAGAACTGAATAAGTTTCTGAACTTAAAAATTGTTATTTATAAAATAATTATATCATTTCAGTTAATTGGTCTTATTTTTCTTGTTAATGCAGTTGACTGGGATGGTTGCAGTTGAAGTTACTGGTAGGCCCCAGATTTCCTTCTGCCTTGGATGTGAGCTCAGTCTTGTTTTCATTTGTATGATTTTGTGTTTTTTTGATCAGATTTGTCAAATTGAGATTCATAATTTCTGCTCAGCTTACCATGTGGCCTTAATGTGGTGAGGAAAAATCTTGCAATTGTTTCCTAGTTTTATTTATTCATTTGGACTTAATTAGTTTCTTAATTTTAAAATATTATGTACACCAATCGCATATAATCCTGACTTTTGTGGAAAATGTGCATCACTTTGAATTTTAGAAGCTACATTGAATTTGTTTGGTTGTGTATAAGATTGTTTGAGATAAATTGTAAATGATTTGCATTACAGCATCACACCTAAATGCTCTATAATAATTTACTAGGTTAGCTGGTCATTTAAGACATGCTAACCAAAATTTAAAATGGCTGTGCATTTTAATGTCTTTGGTTGGGTCTCTGGAAGAATATAGTTTTGACTTGTCGAAAAGCTGTTTTTCAAAGATATAATCTAAAAGCACAGGTCTTTAATATTTTTTGTTCTTTCTCTATTAATAGGAATATTTGATATAGTGAGGATTGCAAGGCCACAATTTCATTATTGTTTGCATAACAACTGTAACGGCTGTTATAACTCTTTTATTCCTTAAGTTTTTGCATTTAAAATGATCTTTCTATCCTTTAGGATCCTCTGTCCACATTATATACCCAATTCTCTAAAGGTCAAACTAAATTTTCAAAGCAGTTCTGAGTCACACTATTGCCATTAGAATACAAGACAAGCATTAACGGGAAAGCTCCAATTTCAAGTCAGTCTTATATATGCAAGTAGAAAGGATAGTTGGAAAATGGAAATCAGCATTTACTATGCCACTTCTGAATTCTGCTGATGGTTATGTGCTATAAGCATCTCAATCTTCGTGGCATACTGTGAACTGAAGACAAGGGCAGTCTAGCAAATTTTTTGTGGAACCTTTAAAAAAAATGCTAGACCCAACTGAGGTAAACTTGAAGGTCCTTCTCTGAACATTGATGAAGTCACCTAGACCGGACTCGGTTTAACCTACCTTACAAATTAATATGGGGATTTACAAAACTTCAAACTTTGTTTTATTGTTTTCAAACATCATATGTGAATGCATGCAGTGGCCAGGAGCATACTGTGACTCAAAGCATAGTTGTTGCTATCCTGAGACAGGAAAGCCTGTGACGGATTTCACCATTGGTGGACTTTGGCCTGAATAGAAGGATGGCTCATATCCTTCATACTGTGATCCTAACAGAGTCTTCAAGAAGTCTCAGGTACTTATAATTTTTAGTACTATGATCTTGTAAATGATTAGTGGAAGATGAATTGAGCTTATCATATATAATAACATGAATTTTTTATTAGGCACATAGTTTCTAGGGTTATCTCATATCTGTTTTTACAAATGCCGTGCATGCATCTATAAGTGAAAAAAATACAGGTCTATGCCTCGATCAATTGCCCAAGAACTTGCTAATAATATTTTCCATTCATTGGAAAAAGAGAAAGTAAATGCTTTTAAACATCTCAAATTATTTTCTATATCATGGCCACTAATAAATCAAAAAAGTTTGTCTTCTCTTTTTTGCAAATTGAATACAAGATTAGAGCTCCCATATGGAAATTAATGACACATTTTATATGGCCACTCTAAATTAAATCACGTAAAGATGCAGTGAGTAAACTGTGAAACCCCTGCCCTAGGGATATATATGAGCAAGGATAAGTTCATGCACTTTAATTTTCTTATCCATTTCAAAGACCAAATGTAAAGCACACTATTATCAAGAGCTTTGTAATTTGGTGATATTGTTTGATTCTCTTTATAAGGAGAACCTAGGTTTGAATCCCACATTGACAGTTAAAACCATTTTCAAGTCTTCTCTCCCTCATTTTTGTAATTATCAAATTATAAGAAAAAGAAGAACTCTAATTGTCATGCACTTCAGTCTCTTTTGAGTTTGGTACTTCACAAGCTAGGACATTTTGCCCAAGTTAATTATAAGTCTGTCTGATCCGTTTATATAATACATATTTTGCCTTAAATTTTCTTATGTGATTCATGTATATGATGGTTTCTGTAGCTCTCAGACCTCATGACCAATCTGCAGAAGGATTGGCCATCACTTAGCTGCCCAAGTAGCAATGTCTCTAGGTTCTGGTCACATGAATGGGAAAAACATGGGACATGCTCAGAATCTCAAATTGACCAACATGACTACTTTGAAGCAGCTCTCAATCAAAAGAAGAAAGTAAACCTGCAACAAATACTCAGGATTGCAAGAATTGAACCAGATGATGGATTTTACAGCTTAGACAACATTGTAAGAGCAATAATAAAGGGCATTGGGCACACTTCTAGGATAGAATGCAATAAAGATTCACATGGTAACAGCCAACTTTACTAAATCTACTTCCGTGAGGACAGTTCTGGGTTAGAAATCATTGTGTCCAGTGACTCCAAAAGGAAGATGTGCTTCGAAAGTCCAGTTACCTAAGTTCTAAAGATTGTGGCTAGAGTAGCTAGAGGAATATATCTCTTATCATTATTTACTAGTTATAATTTATGTTTAGTCTTGGAACAAATTACTATAATTTGTCACCTTCTCTATAATAAAGTGATGGCAAGCTTATGCATAATTCTAATTTGAGTAATAAGTCATATCTTCTCTGTATTGGTCTATAAAATTTTAATTATTTTTTTAAAGATATGATAAAATTCTTCCTTTTATTCTAAATTAATCAATAAACTATATTACTACTAATTAGTATAAATAAACATGATATTTTATTTTCTAATTAGTAGTAATATAGTTTATTGATTAATTTAGAATAAAAAGAAGAATTTTATCACCTTTGGCTGCTAATGGATATGGATCTGTGCGTATTAATCCTAAATAAATCCTAAATAAGGAGATTGGGTTTCGGTAACCCAAAAAAGGCTCCAATAGTTTCAAACAAACAACTGAATAAGGTGTATGTCATATTCAAAGGTTTCCAACTAGGAATCTATATATGCCACTCCTAGAACTAGAAGACATTATCAATTGAATGAAATCCCCTTTGGATTTAATATAGCTTCTCAAGTCTTCAATAAAAAATAAAAATTGTCATTCATCTTCTTTACAAGGAAAATCTTTCATCAATTTATGAACTCTATTATCTAGGAAATAAGGATTTAATTTTTTTCCTGAAGTTTAATTCTTTGAAGATACATATGGTCTGTATCTTTACTTTAATCTTCAGTTAAATAAGTTAAAAGATGTTTATAAAAAAAAAAAAAAAAAAAATCAGTTAAAATGTCATTGTTTTGGAACTTGTAGATTATTCCAATCAATTTAATTTAGGATTAATCTGTGTATCAAAAGACGCTACTTTGAGACCACCAGTGGAATCTATCTACATTATTTGCTTCTCTTTGTTTGAATAATTTTTTTCTCGTCGGACAGAATTATGAAAGGTTTAGTTTGTGTGAGTGTCTTCCGATGTAGAAGAGATGGGTCAAACAATCTTAATTGGGATCCCTCTGGCCTTTGTAATAGTTAGGCATGGGCTTATTAAAAAATTCATTGTGTTTTCTTTGCATGGTACATAGAGTTCCAAAGGTTCGTGAGGATATTACATGTACTTTTGGGCTTTGTAATAGCTAGGCATGGCCTTGTTAAAGAATCAATTTACACTCCCAGTATATGAGTTTCACATGAGTCTAAAATCTAGTTCTTGACAAAGAGAATAAATGCAATATTATTGGGATGGACTGGTGATGGAGTTGAAACAAAACAGCTAAATAATTTAAGACCAATTACAATTTGCAGTCTCCAATTTTTCTTTCGACCCTTCGAACAAAACTTTAAGACCATTTATTCAACAAAGAGTAGTTAAAACTAAAAGTACAAAAATTTGTGATGGAAAAGAAAAAAAAGGAAGAAGAAGAAATAAAACATGAGAGTTAACGTGGTTTGGTCTTATGGCCTATATTTAAGGGACAAAAGTCTAAAGAGCTATATTTTCTCATACATTTTTCTTGATAATACATTACAATAGAATCCATATTTACAATAAGATTATAACAATACATACAATTTTTTTTTTTTAAATAGAATTTTAATTGCATATTGTTTTTTTCTCTCAATCCAACAAATTTCTTTAATAATTAATCCCATAAATTTTTTCTTGAAATCAATGTATTGATTTGGTCTTCAATGACCTCTCTCTCTCTCTCTCTCTCCTTTTGAGGGGAGGTCTTCTAACAAAAAGACACTCAATTTGCTTACCCCAAACAACCCACCATACTTCACAAGGTACACCAATTTCATTCAAACAAGTGAAATTTTAATTCTTCTTTCAAACAAAGGAGTCAGAAGAAACACGAGCCTTCTAGTCCTAGTGTTTGATTCACTTTATTTAATCCAACAAAATCTCTCCAAATAAAATTCCTTTAACAAACATTGACATATGAACTTAGTGTATTATAGTATTATTTTTTTGCCGAATATGGTAGGGGATTCAAAAAAAAAAAAAATCAAATTATAAAATCAAATAATGTTATTGAGTTAGACTATTTGCTTCTTTATTTTTCATTTACCAAAGCTTCAAATATAATAAACCCTAATAATTAGACTCATTGAAAACCCATTCTCCCAAACTCAGCTCTCTTCTCTCCATCCACAAAACTGACAAAAGAGATGTACCATAAATTGGACTCTCACTGTGGCATTCACACTAGACTGAACATGAACTCAATGTTAGGTTGTGGGCTATCAGATTTCAAGGGCATTTTTCAAAAGAATAATCTTTGAATAGAAGAATATTTCATTGCATTGAGCTGTCCATGGTGTGTACGTAGGACTTATCAATTATCAGTCTGGCTATGGTTTAAATGTGAAGGCATTTTGAGATGTAATTGATTTAAGAAAAATGTGTTTCTAATTTTCTATAACCCAAAAACATAGATAAAAAAAGTTCTTGGTTCTCAAATCAACCAAAATCCAATCATTTTTATGTTAGGTGTGTGCGCTATGCATGTCTTTATCCTAATCCTACCAGAGGTCCAGTACCAATCTTTTTTTCTTTTCTTTTTTTTTGAGAAGATGGTCCAATGTCAATCTTAGTTGTCCCAAATATGAAAGCATAAATTGTTGTATTAGGCTTTTATGGGCATCGGCCTAATTACAGATTTTGGCATTAATGGGCTTTGGCCTAATTACAGGGATGGTTCTTACCCTTCAAATTGTGATCCTAACAATTCCTTCAATCAGGATAAGGTCCTTGAAATCTTTTATTATTATTATTTATTAGATCATTGTCTTTTGGCATCAAAATCATAGCAAATTTTGTTCTTAATGTTGTTGTGAATCGTTTTCTATTCGATTAGATGAAACAAGGTTCTGAGATGACCAATCACAAGTATAACAAAGTGTAATTTAGCTATGAAATTCCATCAATTTCTACAAGTCTGGCCACGTAATTAACGGAAACTATTTTAATTGGACAATTTTTTATTATTATTTTATTTTAAGAAATGACTAGACTATTAGCTGTATACTATTACTATGTATAAACCAACTAATAATGCCAACTCTCAAGGAGAAAACTGTCCTTTTACTTTTATAAATTTTCCCATTTTAGATCCCCCCCCCTCCCTTATTTTTAGGTGAATGCATATCTAAAACATTTCTGTTTCTCTCCTTCCTTAACTCATGGCAAGAGAAATGGCATCCTTTGCTTATTATTATAGATTTAGTTAACAAAAATCCAACTATTTTATAGAAGTCTTGATACCATTTTCATGGAAACTATAAAAAATCGTCAAAAAATTGATTTTTTTTTTTTTTTTTCTATTAAAAGTTTCTAAACTAATGAGGGAATCTGTTGACTTTTCTCCATTATTATTATGGAGTATTATTTGGGAAGAAGGGGAAAAAAAAAACTATTCAAATTATATATTTATTACCCAGCTACTTGGACCAAAGCCCATATAAATAATTTCCTTAAATCATGGGCGTGCTTATTGTAACGGCTTAAATGAGCTACCATAACATGTGTTTCCGTTTGCAAACGCAAAATAAAAGGGTAGAAACTGCATTGGGCTAAAAAGCAAAAGGGTAGAAACTGCATAGTTTTTTAATCATGACAATTAGTAGTATTTTGCAAGGACAACTCTTGGGTCTGAGTGTTTTCAGTTTTGTGCACTAGACCTGATATGTTCCTGCCACAACCACAAGTCTCTATATGTCACGATTCAATTATCTGTATCATATTTGGTCTTATGCAAAGGTGCACTGAACTGAACCCAAACCTTGCTCATCTTAAAAACATTTGGAGTTTAGGCTTCAATTACTACTATTATTTATTTTTATTTTTTTATGGGAAGGCTTCAATTAAATTAGTTTAATATTGTTATAATTTTTTCTAGATTGAACTATGATTCTCAATCTTTCTGTTTCATGGCTATAGATATCAGACCTCATAAGCAATATGCAAAAAATTTGGCCATCACTAACTTGCTCTAGTAGCATCAGTATACAATTTTGGACACGAGTGGGAGAAACATGGGACATGCTCAGAGTCTGTACTTAACCAACATGGATACTTCGATACAGCTCTCAGTTTGAAAGGGAAGAAAAACCTCCTCAAAGCTCTTAAAAGTGCAAGTAAATTCAATTTTCAATACTTTAGTGCTTTGTTTTTCTAAGTAACACTTAGTTTTGTAGATTTTAGATTTTGATTGCCTACAATGTCCTTAATAATTCATGTTTTTATTTTATTGGAAGTTTATATTATTTTATTATGATTTATGTAAAAATAGAAACTTAGATTTTGGGATAGTTATTGTGGGGGAGAAAAGCCCAGCCCAACTTATTGGGCCAAAGGCCCTATCCGAGGACCACTGTTCGCCCGAGGAGACCAAGACGCAGCCAGAGGCCCATGTGAAAGGAGAATGTCCGCAGACGAGCACGTGTACCGTCCGAGAAGATGCTCATACGTCCGAGGAGACCGATATCGTCGGACCCGACGAGGCTTATGTCCGGCACGTGTCAAGCGATCTGTTTAACAAGTGTCAGGGGAGAAAAGGGACCTCGGACACGTGAGAAGGTGACAGGAATAGAGAAATATCAAGGAGACAGACTTCAACCACCGCATTTAATGCTCTGCACCTACCCACCTGGCCGCATTTATGTGGAGAAGACCCCTGAACAGTGCATCCTCAGCTACCGCCACTCAGACAGGGCTAAAGGGGGAGTATGATGGGACATGCACTCAAGTGGGCGCACAGATGGTGAACAAGTGGACGGTGGAGATGGAGAAGGGCAGCACTATATAAGAGAGAAAGGTATCTGATAGTGAGGATCGAAAATGAAGAGAGAGAAAAAGACCATATAATTTTACTGTAGCTCCAACATTTGTAACTTAAGTTCATCAATGAAAATCGCCTCCTCGGACGAGACATTCATCACTGTCCGAGCACTTTTTTATTCAAATCTCCCCATCTTCTATGCTGTTTAATACTGTTATTTTTCATTATTAGCCTAGCTCTTTCACCCACTCTCTACAAATTCATTGTTTTGGGTTCAGTGGGCTTCGAACCCATACCTCCTTGGGCTTGGGCTGCAGAATCTGACCCTACAATTGGCGCCGTCTGTGGGAAGAGCTTGTGCAAGAGTGAAAACAACAGTTGACAATGGCAAAACAAGGTGAACAACAAGCAGAATCCAGGGCATCCCAACACGTGGACCATTTTGTCAACTTAGAGAGGAGACAAAATCGTGAGGGCAGTGTACACACTGTGCGCCTTAGCCAGAGCCAATCACAGAGCGGAAGTCACATGTCCCATGCAGAGAAGAACCGTGACTTACAACTGGAAGTGGAAAAACTAAAGAGGGAGTTGCGACACGCAAAGAGGAAACGGGCTTCCTCGTGCTCTGAAGATGATCTTGATGACGAGCAGGACGTCTCCTATCAACGTAAGTCTAAGACACCAGCTAGCGAGTCCTACACCTATGTAGAGGAATCTCATCGTAAAAGGGAGCGTAGGAGCCCATCACGCGAGGACGTGGAGAACGATGCCATGAACAGGGCTCTGAACCAGATATCTAGATCACCCTTCACGCGCAGGATAGAGGAGGCCAGACTCCCTCGGCGTTTTAATCAGCCAACGTTCACCGTCTACAACGGTAAAACTGACCCCGTTGAGCACGTGAGCCATTTTAACCAGAGGATGGCTGTCTACTCCAGAGATGAAGCCCTGATGTGCAAGGTCTTCCCTTCCAGTCTTGGGCCCGTTGCTATGAGATGGTTTGATGGTTTGAAGGCGGGCTCCATCAACTCCTTCAAGGAGCTCACTCAGGCGTTCGGCTCCCGTTTTGTTACGTGCCGAAGAGTGGCCAGGCCTCTCTCTTCCCTGCTATCCTTGTCCATGCAGGAAGGCGAGTCCTTGAAGGCGTATTCAGACAGATATTGGGAGATGTTCAATGAGGTGGAGGGCAACAACGATGCAATGGCCCTCAGCACGTTCAAGCTCGGCCTCCCTACTGACCACGGTTTGAGGGGATCCCTATCTGGCAAACCAGTCACAAACGTGCGTCAACTGATGGACCGCATAGAGAAGTATAAGAGGGTTGAAGAAGATCAGCAGCAGGGCAAGGGAAAGGACAAGATTATCCCTCAGGAGAGGAGAGATTCGCGGTCGGACCGGTACAATTACAATAAACCGCGGAGGGATTTTGCCGGGCAATCAGGATCGATGAATCCTCAATCGGTCAACACCGTGTTCAAAGAACCAGTGCATCAGGTCTTGGAAAAGATTAAGAATGAATCATTCTTCAGGTGGCCGAATAAGATGGTGGGAAACCCCGAGAGGCGCAACCACAATCTCTACTGCCAGTACCATCAAGACCATGGGCATACAACGGAAGATTGTAGGAGTCTGTGGGATCACCTAGACCAGTTGGTCCGCGATGGTAAACTGAAACATCTTCTGCACCACTCCAGCGGCCGAGGGCAGACAGGTTCGGGGCCGCGTAGGGACGACCCCCCAAATCCACCGCTTGGGACTATAAACGTCGTCTTCGCTGCGCCGGGAAGAACAGGGTCCTGGCCTTTGAAAGTTATGTCGGTAGGCCGACCACTCGCAGGGGAGTCGAGCCGAGGACCGAAGAGAGCTAGGTCTGGTGCCCCGTTGGTTATGGGATTCTCGGACGAGGACATGATCGGCACCATCCAACCCCATGATGATGCACTAGTCATCACCCTCAGAATAGGAGGGTACGATGTAAGGAGGGTAATGGTGGACCAGGGCAGTGCCGTGGAGATAATGTACCCGGACCTCTACAAGGGGCTAGGCCTAAAACCCCAGGACCTGACGCCGTACGATTCCCCCCTATTCACCTTTGAAGGAAGGCCTGTCATCCCGAAAGGCCGGATACGCTTGCCTGTGCAGTCCGGCTCCGAGGTTGTGGAGTTGGACTTTGTCGTCGTAGACGCATATTCGCCCTACACGGCACTCGTAGGCAGACCTTGGATTCACGCACTTGGGGCCGTCCCCTCTACTTTGCACCAGAAGGTCAAATATCTCTCAGGGGGACAGGTGCATGAAATCCGAGGAGACCAATCTGTTGCTAGACAGTGCCTGGTGGCCGCCATTCAGCATGAGGCCCCAGCCGAATCCTCGGGCGTAGTTGGGAGGGATTTATAGCAACTACAGTCTCGGGGAGTGCCTTCTGAAGCATCGGATGAAAGCACTCGGTGTGAGGACCTGACGAAAGTGATCATTGGAGACGATCCTGACAGGTTCTTCCAAGTCGGGTCTCAGCTGCCTCTTCAAGAGAGGGAGGAGCTGATAGAGTTTCTCAAACAAAATCTCGACGTGTTTGCCTGGAGCGCTTACGAGGCCCCAGGGGTGGACCCGGAGTTCATATGCCATCATTTGAAGGTGAATCCACTGGTCACCCCCAAGCAGCAACCTATTCGGCGCCCATCCAAGGAGCATGCTGACGCAGTGAGAGAGGAGGTGGCAAAACTTAAAGCAGCTGGGGCTATCAAAGAGGTTTTTTATCCCGAATGGCTAGCAAACACCGTGGTGGTAAGGAAGAAGAGTGGGAAGTGGCGAGTATGCGTGGACTTCACGGACCTGAATAGGGCATGCCCCAAAGACCCGTTCCCTATGCCGAAGATCGATCAGCTGGTCGACGCCACTGTCGGCCACCCTCGGATGAGCTTCCTGGACGCCTTCCAAGGCTACCACCAGATACCATTAGCCCTAGAGGACCAGAAGAAAACTGCTTTTGTTACCCCTATTGGCAACTACCACTATAAAGTGATGCCGTTCGGCCTGAAGAACGCGGGAGCTACCTACCAGAGGATGATGACGAGGATGTTCGAACCACAGCTGGGCAAGAACATCGAGATTTACATAGATGACATGGTGGTGAAGAGCAAAGTTATAGCCGAGCATGTGAAAGACCTTGAAAGTACCTTTGAGGTTCTACGGAAACACAAGCTACGACTGAATGCCTCTAAGTGCTCGTTTGGGGTGGGGTCCGGCAAGTTCTTGGGATACATGGTCACCCACAGAGGAATTGAGGTCAACCCCGACCAGATAAAGGCCATCAACAACCTCCGAGCTCCTCGGAATCCCAAGGAAGTTCAAAAACTGACTGGAATGACAGCTGCCCTCAATCGGTTCATCTCTAGATCAGCAGACAGGTGTCGGCCCTTTTTCTCTCTACTCAATAAGTGGAAGGGATTCGAATGGACTGAGGAATGTGCTTTGGCGTTCCAGCAACTCAAGGATTACCTGTCTCGGCCACCAATCATGTCCAGTCCTGAGCCAGACGAGGTACTGTTCGCCTACATCGCTGTAGCTCCCTATGCGGTGAGCCTGGTGTTGATACGGTCAGACTCTGGTGTACAAAGGCCCGTCTATTACGTAAGCAAGTCGCTGCACGAGGCTGAGATTCGTTACTTGCCACTAGAGAAGGCCATCTTAGCTGTAGTGCTTGGCACACGGAAGCTACCACACTACTTCCAAGCCCACACGGTGATCGTTCTCACACAACTCCCACTCAAAGCTATACTCCGAAGTGCCGATTACACCGGTCGGATCGCCAAGTGGGGTACAATCTTAGGGGCTTTTGATATAAGATACATGCCCCGCACATCGGTCAAGGGGCAGGTCCTCGCAGATTTGGTGGCCGAGTTCACGGAGCCCCAGCTAGAAGAGGTGAAGCCCGCGTCGGGCATGGATGAAAAATCAGTTGGCATGGTCTCTCAACAGAATCCTTCCCATTGGGAAGTGTATGTCGATGGCGCGGCGAACCAAAGAGGCTCTGGAGTTGGGCTAGTATTGATATCCCCCGAGAAAATCATTATCGAGAAATCGCTAAGGTTGGACTTCTCGGCAACGAATAATGAAGCAGAGTATGAGGCCCTGCTGATGGGGATGACTATGGTCCGAAGAATGGGTGGGAAATCCGTAGAGCTGTTCTCGGACTCAAGACTGGTAGTAGGTCAAGTACAAGGCGAGTTCGAGGCAAAGGACGAAAGAATGCAGGGATACTTAGGTCGTGTCAAACACCTACAATCAGAGTTTGAATTTTTCAGTTTGTTGCACATCCCCAGGAGTGGCAACTCACATGCTGACTCCCTGGCCACGTTAGCCACCTCTTCGGCACAAGGCTTGCCGAGGGTCATCCTCGTCGAGGACCTGCACAGGCCTACAGAGACAAGGTCAGGGGGAGTCCAGGTTCACCAGATCAGGGCCGGGCCGTGCTGGATGGACCCGTTGATCAAATTTATCAAAGAAGATATACTGCCTGAAGAGAAGGCCGAAGCCGATAAAATTCGGAGGAAGGCGACTAAGTTCTGGCTATCCGAAGACCAGAAACTATACAAGCGCTCCTATTCGGGACCATATTTGTTATGCGTACATCCCGAGGCGACCGAGACGCTGCTAGAAGAGTTACACGAAGGAATCTGTGGGAGCCACACCGGAGGCAGGTCCTTGGCTCACCGAGCCCTCACCCAAGGCTATTGGTGGCCTAACATGCAGAAGGAGGCACACGAGTACGTCAAAAGGTGTGACCAATGTCAGCGCTTCGCTCCAAACATTCACCAGCCAGGGGGAAGCCTCAATCCGCTGTCTAGCCCATGGCCCTTTGCCCAATGGGGCTTGGATATTGTGGGACCCTTCCCCAAAGCTGCAGGAAACAAGAAGTACCTCCTGGTCGGAACAGACTATTTCACCAAGTGGGTTGAAGCCGAGCCACTAGCCAATATCAGGGACGTTGATGTGCAAAAGTTCGTGTGGAAGAACATTGTCACACGGTTTGGAGTTCCTCACACCCTCATCTCGGACAACGGTTTACAGTTCGACAGCAAGGCCTTCAGGAATTACTGCGGCGAGCTGGGAATTACGAACAGATACTCCACTCCAGCCTATCCCCAAGGTAATGGCCAAGCAGAAGCTTCCAACAAGGTCATACTGAACGGTTTAAAGAAGAGGCTAGATGATGCAAAGGGCAGATGGGTGGAGGAGTTGCCACATGTGCTTTGGGCTTACAGAACTACGCCCCGCAGGTCCACTGGAGAGACCCCCTTCTCGATGACCTATGGGGCTGAAGCTGTCATTCCTCTGGAAACAGGGTTCCCAACACTAAGAACTAGCTCATTCAGTCCAGCCGACAACGACGAGCAGCTACGGAAGAGCTTAGACTTAATTGAGGAAAGAAGGGAGAATGCAATGGTTCGGTTGGCACACTACCAACAAAAGCTCAGACAAGGCTACGACGCTAACGTGAAGTTGAGGCCTTTAGAGCCCGGTGATCTGGTGCTGAGGAAAGTTGTGGGCACCGCCAAGAACCCAGCTTGGGGGAAATTGGGACCCAATTGGGAGGGACCATATCGCATCACTTCAGGCGCTGGTATTGGAGCATATTTCTTAGAAGATTTGGATAGTCATGTAATCCCTCGCCCTTGGAATGTAAATAACCTCAAGAGGTACTTTTATTAATCAAGTCTTCTCTTCAGTTGATATACCAATTCTCTGCGTAAAGTTCTCTCAGGTGTTTAAACTTAAATCCAATCATGCCTGTAGTCCTCGGACCAGATGATTAGGGTTAGTTAACACTCATTCACCGCTTTCTCTCAAGTGTTTAAACTTAAATCCAATCATGCCTGTAGTCCTCGGACCAGATGATTAGGGTTAGTTAACACTCATTCACCGCTTTCTCTCAAGTGTTTAAACTTAAATCCAATCATGCCTGTAGTCCTCGGACCAGATGATTAGGGTTAGTTAACACTCATTCACCGCTTTCGCTCAAGTGTTTAAACTTAAATCCAATCATGCCTGTAGTCCTCGGACCAGATGATTAGGGTTAGTTAACACTCATTCGCCACCAGCTTAGGTGTTTAAACTTAAATCCAATCATGCCTGTAGTCCTCGGACCAGATGATTAGGGTTAGTTAACACCGTTAGCTCAAGTGTTTAAACTTAAATCCAATCATGCCTGTAGTCCTCGGACCAGATGATTTGGGTTAGTTAGCACTCGGTTACAGTTCTATAGTGTTTAAACTTAAATCCAATCATGCCTGTAGTCCTCGGACCAGATGATTTGGGTTAGTTAGCACTCGGTTACAGTTCTATAGTGTTTAAACTTAAATCCAATCATGCCTGTAGTCCTCGGACCAGATGATTTGGGTTAGTTAGCACTCGGTTACAGTTCTATAGTGTTTAAACTTAAATCCAATCATGCCTGTAGTCCTCGGACCAGATGATTTGGGTTAGTTAGCACTCGGTTACAGTTCTATAGTGTTTAAACTTAAATCCAATCATGCCTGTAGTCCTCGGACCAGATGATTTGGGTTAGTTAGCACTCGGTTACAGTTCTATAGTGTTTAAACTTAAATCCAATCATGCCTGTAGTCCTCGGACCAGATGATTTGGGTTAGTTAGCACTCAGCTACGGTTCTGTAGTGTTTAAACTTAAATCCAGTCATGCCTGTAGTCCTCGGACCAGATGACTAGGGTTAGTTAACACTCCGGTGCGGTCCGTGTTTAAACTTAAATCCAGTCATGCCTGCAGTCCTCGGACCAGATGACTAGGGTTAGTTAACACTCGAGTACATTCGAATTCTATAATCCTTGAGCCAAGCGACAGGTTAGTGCTAAAACTCCTAATCGCGTTTAAGTTGTTTCTGATTTATAAATCTCTCCCCTAGTCGTGTTTAGTTTGAAACCGAGGGATGACAACTTATGTTTAACTTGGAAAGACATGCAATCCATCAGTAACTCTTGGTGGGCCTATTCTTTTCATTAATAATCTTAGTTATGATGTGTCAAATAGGTTTGTTTGCGTTATTTGGTTACAAGTGCAATGTACAGTTGTATATAACAAAAATAGTTGGTAAGACATGTATTTAAAGACATCATAGACGAATGAAAATCTATTCCATTAATAAAAAGTTGGTTTACAATTCTTCGGACAAAGGAAAGAAAACACAGGTGCAAAAAAGTGAAAGCCTTATACATCTATTTCTCTGCCGAAGGGAGCACGGGGTCAGCAGCCTGGCCTATCCGAGCAGTTGCGTCAGGGGCTCGGTCCTTGGGCTCAGAAGGAATTCTCTCTTCGCCTGACCCTTGGCCTTTCTCTTTGGCTGGCTCAGCTGGCTTATCCTTGCCGCTTGGCTGACCAGCTTCCTTACTTGCTCCCACAGTGAGTGGAGCGTCGCTGACCAAAATTGGTTCCGAAGCTTCCGGAAGCTGTGGAGCAGGAGAGGGGTCAGTTCCAGGGAGCTCTCGGATATCAGGATCGTAGTATACGCTCCCAGGCAGCCTCAGCTCTGAGTCGGCAGGGACTCCAGCTGCATCCAGGGCTTTGCCCCAACTTATGTTGCAGTAATCTCGGCTGACCGAGGCGAACTGCTCTAAAAGCTGGGACGTGGCCGTCTCTACCCCCAGTTGGTGAGCTGCCTTCTTTTCAGCCTCAACCGCCTCCTGGGCCAATTGGGCTTTCTCCTCGGCATATCGGACGCTGTCTTTGGCTTTTCGGAGTTCATCCCTTAGCCCGTTTACCAGCTCCCTCTCGGTCTTCAGATCGGCCTCTATCGCCTTTAGCAGCTTACGCTGGTCCTCAACCTGCTTTTCAACATTTCTTATTCCAGCGTCAAGACTTTTCTTCTGACTGGTCATATCCGCGAGCTCCCCGGACAGACGGGTATAATCGTCTTTCAGCTGGCCCAGAGATTTCTCAGCCTCATCTCGGGAACAGATCGCCGCCTGGGTTTCAAGGCGATTCTTCTTCTCCCACTCCTCGGCCACGTAAATCTGCTGAGTTACCTGCGTGATGGAAACTAGTGTCAAACACAGAAAAATAGGAAAGGCAAAGGTCAATGATTCAGCTAATCGGATTGAGGTTACTTACGATGGCCAAATCCCTCTTCAGGGACCGAAAGAGCTCCGGCTGATTGAAACGCCTGAAGGACTCCATGTCATGAGGGAGGAGAAGTGGTTGCTGCAGGGCCTCAGCAACGTAGCCGGCCCTCCCCCCATCGTAATTCCTGAGGGAGGTCTCCCAGAGGATTGGAGCGCCCTCCAACTCCAATTTTGGAGACCAAATCCGTGGTCCCCCTCCTCCTCGGCGCACCTCTGCCACTGTGCCCTCGTCTCGGCTTTCAGTAGACGCAGCCCTGCGAGTTCTGTTGTCTTGTGCCACCTTTTGCTGCTTGGCCCCCTTGGTTGGTGGCGCCTGTTTTTCCTCCACCTCAGTGTGGGGTCTTTTCTTCTGCAGTTTTAGCATGGGCTTCAGGTTGGGGTCAGGGATCTGAGTAGGCACCGGAGGAAGTGTCACCACCATCTTAGATGTCCCAGCATCTTTTGGGTCTGACTTTTTGCCTCTCCCCTTCATCAAATTCCTCAGGTCCATATCTTCGTCCGAGGAGTCTTCTAAGTGAGTAGCTAACAAGTTAAGCTGGGCGCCTGGCTGCTCGTAGGCCTCCTCCTCAGCGTCTGAAATCTCTACCACCTGGTTTACCCTTGAAGCCTCTCCTTCAAACTGAAATTCGTCTATCTGTTCTTCTAGCGACGAAGTAGAAGAGCCAGCCCCCTCACCTTCAATCTCCTGTCCGAGGGGAACTTGCTGAAGTGGTTGGATAAGGGGAGGTGCAGCCCGAGGGATCGGACGGGGTACAGGATCAAGATCGTATGGCGCTAAGAAGCCCTTCCGACCAACGTCGATGCGCGCAAGGCGATAGTCTCCCTGGACGATTGCGTTGCCGACCGGTTGATAACCCTTTGGTTTCCCTTGATATCCGAGAATAAGAGGAGCAGATCGTAGTTGCCCGTCCTCGCTCACGAAGATCTCTGACCTTAAAAGGAAATTAAGGGCAGCAATATTCGTTAGGCGGATCCGAGGAGAAACGTGTCTCTTATCTGTTGCAAGTAAAAACAAAATGGTTAGAAGCTCAGAAAAGGTGGTCGAAGAGAAATCAAAGACAGTTAAAAGATGGGAGCCCTAGGCCTATGGTCGGTGCGCCTAGATCTACATGTCACACCTGGCTTCCCATGCGTGGTTGGGCAACCAGGGCCGTCACGCCAGGCACCCGAGACGATCACATAGTCATCTTTCATCCCTTTGTTGGATTTGGGAAGGCAGGAAATGAGCCTGACAACGTCCGACCGGGATTTTAAGTAGTACCCAGCATCTTGCTGGCTATGGCACTCGTACATATATACCACATCAAGCCAGGTGAGTCCCAGCCCCAAGTGACGCTCAAGGTCCTCAATCGCTCCTAGGATCCTAAACATATTGGGCGCGCACTGCCAGGGAGTAAGCCTATGGTTCCGAAGGTAATTGGCGGTGATGGGGCCCATGGGAATTGTCATTCCCCCTTCTTTGAAGGCGATGAGGGGGATAACCACCTCTCCCATCTCCGGGTCTGTTAGTATTTTTTCCGGGGGGCAATACCTCACACCCACGTTAGGGGGTATGCGATACGTGGTCCTAAACGCCTCTACTTGCTCAGGGCTATCCATCATGTACTCGAGTTTTCCCATGGTGGTTAAACGGAGTGATTGGCCGAAGAGAAAACTAAAGGATTCGGTGAGCGATGACTTACAAGGGCTAGACCGGGGAAGCGATTGCAGACTCGTAGGAGGACTCGTGAGGGTTCTGAGTAAGATTGGCACCGGCGACTGAGAGATTCGGACGGAGAGATCTGGATGGAGGGGCGCGTCTGTTCTTGCTGGAGCGTCTGCAGATGAAAAAGTGAGGAGGAAATAACTTCCTCTGAAGCTTTATACGGGGTCAAGCGAAAGGTCAGGGGTACTCCCACCCAAACCTTGAAGAAAAAACCACAGCCCTTGGATCAATCAGCCACCGTTGGATGCGAAGGACAAAACGTCACCTGGTGCAGTTAATGCAGCGTTTTGGGAATAAGGAAACCGCAGCGGCATTAATGAGGCGTCAGCTCCCACGTTCACACGCGTGCCAGCTCGGTTGTGCGTATTCCCAAGTTTTTGCTCCGTGGCAGGTCAAAATCCTACTTTTTCTCCTCGGATGCGAAGGAAAAACTACAATTTTGAGGGGCTATTGTGGGGGAGAAAAGCCCAGCCCAACTTATTGGGCCAAGGGCCCTATCCGAGGACCACTGTTCGTCCGAGGGGACCAGGACGCAGCCAGAGGCCCATGTGAAAGGAGAATGTCCGCAGACGAGCACGAGTACCGTCCGAGGAGATGCTCATATGTCCGAGGAGACCGATACCCTCATATCCGACAAGGTTTTTGTCCGGCACGTGTCAAGCGATCTGTCTGACAAGTGTCGAGGGAGAAAAGGGGCCTCGGACACACAAAAAAGTGACTGGAATAGAGAAATATCAAGGAGACAGACTTCAACCACCGCATTTAATGCTCTGCACCTACCCACCTGGCCGCATTTATGTGGAGAAGACCCCTGAACAGTGCATCCTCAGCTACCGCCACTCAGACAGGGCTAAAGGGGGAGTATGATGGGACATGCACTCAAGTGGGCGCACAGATGGTGAACAAGTGGACGGTGGAGATGGAGAAGGGCAGCACTATATAAGAGAGAGAGGTATCTGATAGTGAGGATCGAAAATGAAGAGAGAGAAAAAGATCATATAATTTTACTGTAGCTCCAACATTTGTAACTTAAGTTCATCAATGAAAATCGCCTCCTCGGACGAGACATTCATCACTGTCCGAGCACTTTTTTATTCAAATCTCCCCATCTTCTATGCTGTTTAATACTGTTATTTTTCATTATTAGCCTAGCTCTTTCACCCACTCTCTACAAATTCATTGTTTTGGGTTCAGTGGGCTTCGAACCCATACCTCCTTGGGCTTGGGCTGCAGAATCTGACCCTACAGTTATTAAATAAGATGACAAAATAGATAAAGTAGGTTTTTAGGATGTAAAATAGAACTTTTTTGACATCTCAGATGTTAATGCTCTTATGTAATACCTATCAAAACTTTTATTTACAACTCGTAAAAGCAGGGTACTTTCTTTTCAATTTGGTATTTTGTGGATGTAGAAGTGTTCTTAACATATGATGACTTATAAGCATCGTATTGGACTCTTGGGAAATTTCATGACAATTGACTTGAAGGTTCTTGGACTTTCTTTTCAATTTGTGGACAAACTTCTTCATCAATTTTTTTTGTTTTGTTTTGTTTTGTTTTGTTTGTTTATATTTGGATTGCTCCAACAAATAGAAATCTAATATCAAAATATTTTCTTGACTTGACTTACTTTTTTTAAAAAATGGCATGCAGTTGATTGCAATATATTTTTTCTTGTTCTGCTTTTGCTTTTGAAAAACACAAAAATCTATTTTCTTGCTTTCAGCCATGTCTATGGGGCACCACCACGTCAAACCCACATCCTAAATATCAATGGTGTCTTTGGAGAAATTATTAGATCTATCGAGAGAATTGCTAACGTGGTTCTTCAGGTCCTTTTAACCAATAAAAAGTTGTTATTTATACAAATGTGATATCATCTAATGTTTTTTTTTTTTTTAATTCTTTTGCTAATTAAGAATCTGACTCACACAGTTACATAAATGATATTATTTAATTGGTTAGGGGGACTATTTCAATAATCTTCCCAGTGGACCAAAATTTTTTTTGTGTGTTTGAGTCACCAGCACGAAATCCTCGAGTCCAACTGATTGGCCCATATCACAATCCCAAAAAGCCACCTAGGCAGCCATGAGGCTTGAAAAGAGAAACTTTAATACTGTTCTTAACATCTTTTTTTTTTTTTTTTTTTTTTTTTTTTGTGCATCATTTGCTTCCATTAATTCTAACTTCTTAGTGGCAGGTTTATCTTGTTTTCTTAGGTGCAAGTGCAATTCGTTTCTTTTTTTTTTTTTTTCCTTTGTTTGGGTCTTTTAGGCGTTATTTGTTTTGGATTTTTTTTTTCATTAGTTTTTTTTTTTATAAACAATTTTGGATTCTTGAATTTATTGTGGTTTTTTTAAAAGGCAAAAATACTATCTTGGTCATTATATTTTGGAGTTACAATTAATTTGATCCTTACATTTTAGTAGTAGTCAATTTGGTCTCTGTTATTTTTAACTTACAATCAATTTAATTCATACCGATAACTCATTAATGAAAAATACCTATATAGTTAACAGTGTGCATTATTGGCATGCTTACTACTGATGTGGCTACTTAAATAGCAATAAAAAATGTTAATTAACATTAAATCATACCATGTCAATATTTTAATTAAAATAAATAAATAAACAAAAAAAATGTAAACGAAAAAAAAAAATTCCTTGTATGGAATTGCTAAAACCGTAGCCACTAAAGGAATGTCATCAGACATTCATATTCAAGCATAAAAAAAAATATATAAAGTATCAACACACATTAATTCTCTCACCACAAATTCAAATCAATGCATTTTCGTTTGTCTTCCATTACAATACTACATGCTCACACCGTCATCGTCAATGAAGCCCAGGCAAAGAAGGTCCAAATCGGTCAGTCGCTCTCATTCATCAACAGCGGCGCCATTGACGACGACGAACCCACCACGGCCAATTGCTTTCCTCCCTCGTCGTTCACCACCACGAGCCATCATCGAGGTGGTCTCCTTGCTCTCTCCCATTATCTCTACTTTTTTTGGACTACTCACTTGGTATCTCCTTCGATTTGTGATGGTGTGAGGGTTTGAGTTTTTTTATGGTTCAAAATATATCTTAGTTGTGGTTGAAATTTGATTTTAGGGTCTGGTGGTAGTGATGTATGGTGAGGATGGCGGTAATTTGAGTTTGGTGGTAGGGCTAGACTATTGGGGTGGTGGTAATTTAAGTTTGGTGGTGGTGGATATGGATTAGTAGTGGTGCTAAACTGTCAAGGAGGTGGTGGCGATTTGGGATGTGGTAGCCTGGTGGATCTGGGTTAAGTGGTGAAAATATTTGGCAACCAAAAAATTTTGCAAGAAAGTAAAAAACAAAACTGAAAAAATATGTGAAAATATGTTTAGTTAGCAAGAAATGTTAAGAAAATTAAAAGAAAATGATAAGTTTGGTATATATAAAAAATAAAAATAAAAAACTATTTTTGAAATTGATGCGGCTGTTTTTTGTTATGAAAGTGTTGATGTGGCATTAAAATTTTGACACTTCAGCATTGGACAAGTTAACATTACACATCGTTAGTCACATAAGTATTTTTCATTAATAAGTTAACAGTAGGGACCAAATTGATTGTAAGTTGAAAATAATAGGGATTAAATTGACTGTTATTAAAATGTAGAGATCAAACTGATTGTAACCTCAAAATATAAAAACCAAAATGATGTTTTCGCATTTTTTAAATGAAATGGTCATTTATATTTTTTTAATAAAAATATAAAATAATATTATTTTATGTTTTATCTCATAGAAATATGATTATAAATTTATACAAACTACATTTTTTATCTTCTCATTTTTCTTCTCAACTAAATAAAAAAAATTTCATCCCTCCAACCAAACACAAATGAAAGAAAATAATTATTTTTTCTATTCTCCCACTTTTTCTTTTCCTACTTATTTCTCTATTTTTTATCATCTCACATCTTCATTTACTCAACCAAATGGACCTAAAAATTTATCTCACCCTTTAATAATTAAAAAAATAAACAAAATAAACTAGTTTTTTTTTTAATTAAGCAAAAAATTTATTAAAATGCACTTTTTATTTCGAACATTTAAAAAAAAAAACCCATGCATTGTGGAAAGAGTGGAAAAGTTTCTGGCATGTATTGTGGAAATTCATTGCGCGTTGGAGACAACTGTATACGCGTGTTCCACTTCCACTTCCACTTACACATATAAGATGGTATCATGGTAGTACTCACACAGACACGAACTTTTTTTTGAGGTGAGCAACAAACCAAATCTGTCGCCTCTCACCCCCTCTTAGCCATGTTGTCACCGCTGCTGCTGCTCTGCTTTTTCTTCGCCGCCCAGCTGTCGCTACTGGTTCTTCTTCTTCACTGCTACGGCTTCTTCTTCTTCTTCTTCGCCGCTGCTGCTGCTGGTGCTTCTTCTTTTCTACCTCTTCTTCTTCTTCTTTTGTGCAATATGGGTTTGATGATTCATATATATATATATATATATATATTTTTTTTTTTTTGTATATGGGTTTGATGATTTTTTTAATTTTTTTGGTATAATGGGTATAATGATTCATATATATATATATATATATATATATATTTTGCATATGGGTTTGATGATTTTTTTTTTTTTTTTTTTGTGTATAATGGGTATAATGATTCATATATGTTTGATGAGTTTGGAATCTAAATTTTTGTGTATGGGTTTAATGAGTTTAGATCTAAATTTAGGATGATTTTGATGAATTTGTAGAGATGCTGGAATTCAAGAGGATACAGTCAAAGAATAGAGTTAGAGGAAGAGAGATAATATGACGAGAGAGGGGAGAGAAAATATAATAAAAAATTAAAATACAAAGCTACAAAAAGCTATGGTGTATATTTAGATGGTTACAACAGCAGCATCAATATGTCTAAAAGATTTCGTTTATTTTATATAAAAAACTTAGGTTATATTTGGTAACAGTTTTTGTTTTTTATTTTCAAAAACTTGTTTTTGGGAATATAAAGAAAAAACAATTTTCTTTTATTTTTTTAAAAAAAAAAAACTTGTTTGGTCAATTCAAATTAAAAAAAAAAATTTGAAGAAAAAAAATAGAAAATACTAAAATATGTTGTTGGTAGAATTTAAACTCTAATACTAACTCATTAAATGAAACAAATTTATTAGATTAAATGCGTGTTTTCATTGACTTTTAAAAATTAAAAACTAAAAATAGCATTTTACATATTTTCAATTTCCTTTACAAACTGAGTTTTGAGAATAGTTTTTGTTTTATGTCTATTTTGGATTACCAAACAAATTTTTTAGTCTCAAAAATAGAAAATTATTTTTGGAAACAAAAAATAAGGGAAAAAAGCAGTTACCAAACATACCCTTACTTTTTCTATTTTATACCATCACTTTTACAAAACACCTACATCAGTTTATTTATTATATACACTTTTTTTATTAAAATAATATTTTTTTCTCACTTTTTCTATTATTTCCCACCCACCTCCACCTAACCCACAAAGTCTCCGCCTCTCACTTTCCCCTAACCCACAAACTCCCTGCCTCTCTCTCATCCCTCAAAGTCTCTGCATCTTTTTTTTTTTTTTTTTTCTTGACAATTCAAAAGCTACAAGGAAGAGAGAAGATGATGATGATGAAGAAGATGAAGATGATTGAAATATAAGGAAATCCCTCATCTCTCTTCTTAATTCTCAGATCCCTTAAGTCTCTGCCACCATTAGGTTTGTATTTGATTTTGATTTTGGGTTTGGGTTATGGCTTTTCAGTTAATGGCTTAATTTTGAGTTGATTTTCTGTGGATTTTGGGTTTGATTTTTAGTTAATTTTGTTTTAGGTTGATTTTGAGTTGAGTTTGGGATGGGTTTTCCAATGGGGTTTGAGTTGATTTTAAGTTGTTTTGTGTTGATTTTGAGTTATTTTTGGTTTGATTTTGTTGATTTTGTGTTTGGATTATCAAATGTTGAAATGGGTTGTGGTGGTAGACCGGTGATAGTTGGGTGGTGCTTGGTTTTGATCATCTGGGTTGAAATGGGTTGTGGCGGTAGACCAATGATAGTTGGGTGGTACTGTGTTTGTATTTGGGTGATACTTTCTTGACCGATGTTGGTCTGTAACAGAGGAGCAAGATTATTAGGGAGAAGAGAAAAGCCTGAGTTCGTTTTAGAGGAAGAAGAGAGAGAAAAAAGGGAGCCAAATTGGGAAATTATTAAAATATTAAATGCACATGCTACAGTAACCGTGCATATATGCACGGTTACTGTAGTAATTGTGCATTTATGCACAATTTTACACCCACTGATGTGGGTGTTTTTTTGCTCAAAATGTGTAAAATCAGTTACTTTTTCCATTTTGCACAACTTTGCACATACTGATGGGGATGCTCTTAGCTAACTTGCATATTTACACAATAATACATAGTCTGATGCGAGTGAGTTTTGAGCAACATCGGGTAAATTTCACCACTTTTTATATTATGCACTCACTGATGTACACACGTGGGTGTAATTTGCAAGCTAGCATAATTTTGGATTGTATGTTGTTAGTTAGCTTGCGTTAAAAACGATTCAATAAAGTAACATCTCAAGTTTTTATAACTCGAGTTCCACTTGCTGATGTGGGCGTTTTTTTGCCTCATGGATCTCGAGTCTTACAGACTCGAGTTTTTAAAAAGTAAACCCGAGTCTATAAGACTTGATTTTTGTCAGCATAAAACTGAATCACGTAGCACACAGCAAAGAACTGAAACACTCAAACCTAGAACAAACCCACTACCTCACTGCTCACTCACCGATAACACCTACACGTCTCACACCACATTGTCTCTATCTCATACCACATGGCCTCTCTCTATCACTGCTCCTCCCTCTCAACAAATTTATATTTCAGGTAAGGGTTTTATTGCCATTGTAGTTAGGTATTATTTATTGTTGGGGTGTGGGTTTTACTTTGCTTATTTATTTGGTAGATACTTAACATAATTTAGTTAAGATACGATGATATTGCGAATATATACAACTTTGTTTTGTTAGTGTAAATTTTGAGTATTTATTTGCATGGTTTTTGTTAGCAAAATTTATTCAGCATCTTTAGTAATGTTAGGCTCTTACCAGGAGTGTGTTTTTATCATGACCTTGAAGGATTTTAGCTTTATTATTATTTTATTTTTTTGGTATTGGGTATGAAATAGGTAGTCTTAGCATAACCCGAGAAGGATTTGAGCTTTTTTGTATTGGGTATGAAACAGCTATATAGCTAGGTTTTTTTATCAGAACTAATTTGAAGACATTTTTTGTCTAACGTAAGAATGTGTAATGAAAGTCAGGCCCTTTGAATGAATTGGAATTTGTACTTTGACTAGATAAAATGTTTTCTACTTTGACTAGATAAAATGTTTTGTAACTAACATATTACAATTGACTTTAATAGGTTCACAATGACTGTAATTGATATAAACCTATACTACGGTGGTCCGCTTAGCAATGCCAATGCGAACAAGGGATTGCCATTTGAAGGGCCGGGTATAAAGTGCTATTATACTCAAATTGATCATAGGTTGAAGACCCTTAATGATTTAAAGATGATAGTTATGAAAAAATTGTGTATGGACCCTGCTTTACACAACATACAAATTATTTATCGTTCTCCATATGAAGTCCTCGAGCATCAAATTAATTATAAGCATATGACGCTAGAAGCAAACGAACATGTGAAGATCATGTTTGACAAGATGGAGAGGATAGCCCAAGTAAATGCTATTGAGTTGTACATAAAGTTGGAGCTGCATGCAGTAGTTGGCGCTAAGGAAATCCAACAAATAATAACAAGTTTGCAAGTTACAGTTCCAGATGCTCAATATGGATCTTTTACACATGTAGAGGATGATGATGATGACGAAGACTATGTTGATGATACTATTATTAATGGTGAAGATTTTGTTGATAGAGATGAGTATGAAGAGAGGAATGATCGAGGCGACTTTAAGATAGACATTGATAACCATGAAACTGCTACCAATGTTCATGCTAATGATATTGTTGACTATGGTGATACTGATGCAGACAATGCTATTAGTGTCCAGAACATTATGAACACAATTCCTGCCTACACACTTCCTGCCTTGTCATTCTTTGCAAATACTAGGGCAAATATGGAACGAAGAACAATTGTACAGGTGTGTTTACACTAGTGTTTTTACTTTACAGCTGTTTTTTATTTAAAAAGATACGCATTTTTCATTTTCCTATACCTACACCCCACTCTAATACTTTCTTCTCTTTAATTGCATTCCAAACACATTTTCTATTGCACAAATTTGATTCCTGTTTCTTTCTTTGATTCAATTCACTCTTTTCTTAATCTTCCATTTATAGATCCCATCAATGGCTTCCCTGAACAATGAAGGAGCCAGCTTTTCTTCTTCCACTCGCCGATGGGAGTATGCTGTCTTCTTGAGCTTTAGAGGTGAAGATACCCGCGAAGGTTTTACTAGCCACTTATATAAGGCTTTGTGCAACAAAGGCATTAACACCTTCATCGACGATATTGGTCTTCGAAAGGGAGAAGAAATTTCAGAAAAACTTATCAAAGCCATAAAAAATTCATCGATTTTGGTTATTGTCTTCTCTGAAAACTACGCAGAGTCCAAATGGTGCTTGGATGAACTTGCTGAGATTGTTGAGTGTATAGAAAAGGACCCGAAGGTTCAATTTTGTCCAATTTTTTACAACGTTGATCCATCAGAAATACGAAATCAAAATGGAAACTTTGGAATTGCACTAGATAATCATGAAAAGAAGTTCAAGGACAAGGTGCAGAGGTGGAGGGATGCTTTAAAAAAAGCAGCTAATGCATCTGGATGGCATTATAAGAAAGGGTATGTATCTAATTGTTGACATCATGATTCATGAGTTTACTAATTTTATACTGCTAATCTAGTTTGTCATAACCATTGCATGCAAAAGTATTCTATTTTGATCATATCATCTAGTACAGGGGCGGTGTCAAGTGTTAATTAGGGTGGTCACATGACCACCCTGACCTTGAAAATTTATTTTATATACCTTAAAAAAATTTGAATTTTAAATTACCATAGGTCATTGACCACCTAGAAAAAAAATCTTGACCACTCTTTAAAAAAAAAAATTTGAACACTCTAAATAAAAATTTGAGCCCATTAAAAATAGAATTCAACCTCTCCAAAATTTTAGTTCATTGAATGTTGAACCAAAAAATTGCATGAAATGCTATGTTCTTAACATTTTTGCAATACTTTCATAAAAAATTCTAAGCTGCAGTTATTTTGGTGGACAAAAAAATAATTACACTAGTAGGTTCAAATTAGAACCAGTATAAATTTACCACTTATAGGCTTTATTGTGAAAGTGTTGCGAAAATGTTGTGGATGTAGCACTTCTCAAGCTTTATTTTTATTAAATTTTTTTAATTTAAATTTTTAATGACCACTCTAAAAAAAATTCCTGAAGCTGCCACTGATCTAGTACAAAGTTAATTAGTCTAACAAGGTCCAATTACGAATTTCTCCCATGTATTTTATATTTCTAATATGATGTTAATATCAAAGACAGTTGTGTGCTATAACTCGCTACTAGATATCTTGAATTCGTAGTTCATCTACTAATCTATCTAATTATATGTTTTCTTATGCTATGTGATTGTCAGCAGCGCTACATATAAATCTGAAGCTCACTTCATCCAAAACATTGTTGAAGAGATATCAAATGCTAGATTAAATTGGACGCCGTTAGATGTTGCTAAATACCCAGTTGGAATAAATTCTCGTGCAAAGGCCATAGAGTCACTTTTAGATATTGGGTTAGATGAATTTTGCGTGGTAGGGATTCATGGCCTTCCCGGAGTAGGAAAGACTACAATCGCAAAAGCTGTTTATAATAAAATTGCTAAACATTTTGATGGAAGCAGCTTTTTAGAGAATGTTAGAGAAAATTTAGGGACAAATGCTGGCATAATCAAACTACAAGAGCAACTTCTTAATGACATCTTAGGGGATGGAAAATGGGAAGTGAGCAACAGTTCTAAAGGAATCAGTTTGATAGAGGAGAGACTTTGTTGTAAAAAGGTTTTTTTAATTCTTGATGATGTCGATGTTTCGACAAGAATAGAAAATTTGCTTGGAAAATGTAATTGGTTTGCTCCTGGAAGTAGAGTCATTATAACATTAAGAGATAGAAGCTTGTTAGCTGCCCTTAAAGAAAAAGCTTGTCCAACTTACAAGGTCAAGGAATTCAAGGTCAAGAAATTAAACAAAAATGAAGCTCTTCAACTCTTTAAAGAGCACGCCCTTCCTAGAAACAGAGCTCATGACGAAGATTATTCTAAACTTGCAACTAAATTCATAGATTTTGCTAATGGCCTTCCACTAGCTTTAGAAATAATAGCCCGTGATTTGTGTGGAAAAGGTAAAGATGAATGGGAAGGTGCATTAGATATGTATAACAAAATTCCCAATAAAGGCATTCAAAATATACTTCAAGTAAGTTATGATGGATTGCAAGACACTGAGAAAGATATTTTTCTTGATATTGCATGTTTCTTCAAAGGATGGAAGAAAGATTATGTTGTAAAGATATTAAATGCTTGTGAATTATATCCAGATTTTGGTATTCCAAGACTTGTTAATAAGTATCTCATAACTGTTGACAAATGTGGTAGATTGTCAATGCATGACTTGATACAACAAATGGGTAGGGAAATTGTTCGACAACAAGCTCCATACATCCTCAGAGAACGTAGCAGGTTATGTTGTTATAAGGATTCTCTTGAAGTACTAACTAGAAATAAGGTATAAGTTCTTTTTCTTCAATTATTTTGCTCTTTATTTTGTTTTTCTATTTCACTAGGTAAAAGTATTGTATTTTTTGTTTATTTTTTTTTTCTATCAACATTTTATAAAATATTAGTTCCTCAGTATTATTGTTTTTGCTTAAAATTTCAAAAAATTATACATTTGGAAAATTCTATTATTTTCTATAGTTGACTTGATGTTTCTCCAATTAGGGATCAAAAAAAATTCGAGGCGTAATGTTGCATTCTCCTCAATCGGTAAAAGTGCAACTAGACACTGAAGCTTTCAAAAAGATGGAAAACCTCAAATTTCTAATAGTTGAGAATGTACATATTTGTAAACCACTTGAATTTCTTCCCAACAATTTAATACTTCTTAAGTGGCCCAGTTATCCTTTTCACTTGCCATCAGAATATTTTCCTGAACAACTTGTTGCTATTGAGATGCCATATAGTCGCATTAGATTGCCAAAGCTAATCAAGCAGGTATGATTATGGATATTTTTAAATTTGGATTTTTGTTAAATTTTTTATTTCAAATTTTGTTGTAGTTAACTTTTGATTTTTTTTTCCTACAGGGGTGTCATCTAGAAAATTTGATAGATCTCAATCTTAGAGGTTGTAAATTTATTACGGAATTACCTAAATTATGGGCCCCAAATTTGGAGAATTTGGACCTCTCTTTTTGTGAAAATTTAGTTGAGATTGATGAATGCTTTGGATCTCTTGAAAAGCTTAAAAGATGGGATCTCGTTTACTGCAAAAAACTTCAGTTTCTTCCAAGCCAACTCAGGTTGAAATCTCTTGTTTTTTTTGATCTTTGTAGCTGCTCAAGGCTTGAGAAGCTCCCTAATTTTCATCCAGAAATGGAATGTTTAAAGATTTTATATTTATTAAGGAGTGGTATTAGAGAGGTGCCTTCATCAATCGAGCATCTCACTAAGCTTCACGAATTAAGCCTTTTTAATTGCAAAAACCTTGGGGATCTTCCAGATAGCATTTATAAATTGCAACAGCTTAAGATATTGACCACTCCTACTGCTAAATTGAGACCGACGTGCAGTTCTTTTGATAGCTCTTCCGGATATGGGTTTGTGAACATGACAGGACTGAAATTCTGGGATTATGAATCCGTAATTGAATTAGATCTTTTGATGAAGCCTGATTACTTCCCCGCATTGGAAATTATAGATCTATCTTATACCAATATTGTTACCATCCCTGAAAGCATTAGCAAATTTCCCAAATTAAAATCACTTTTGATTATGGATTGCAAGCTTCTTCGTGAAATTCAAGGACTTCCACAATCGATATGTCTGGTTCATGCAGAGAATTGCATGTTGTTGGATTCTCAATCACCAAGCGGGCTATCTAATCAGGTCTCTCTCTTTCTTTAAGATATAAAGAAACAATTTTTGTTACCTTATCTAAATACTTTACGAGATTTGCTAAATGAAAAATATCTTGAATTTCCTAATTGCACGCAGGTAGTAGAAATGATTGGGATTTTACCAAGTAGAGTATGTCATCGTGCAAGAAGCAACAAATTAATGGATCCACAGTTCACCAATTGCTTCCCATCTGAAACTGAGGGTGCTGAATCTGAAGATGAGGACATATCAATGAATCTGCAGTTCTCCAATAACTTCCCACCTGAAACTGAGGGCGTTGAATATGAATATCGAGACGTTGATTATACTATTCATTTTTGGGGAACGGAGATACCGGAATGGTTTAATCACCAAAATGATGATAATTCCATATTTTTCTTTGTTGGTCGCAAATTTCCAAAATTGGTTGTCTGTATATTTGGTCTCATATCTGGCCATATTGACATTTCCATCAATGGTTATACACAATGTAAATATAAGTATATTGATCAAATTGGAAATAATCTATTTTTATTTTCTCTAACTCAAGGGTCTCTGCAGAGACATTTGAATAAATCAAATCCAATTGACCAGAATCTTGTTGAGGTTGCAATTACATATGAGTCAGATGACACCTGTTATTCTATAGAAAGGTGGGGGGTCCACGTAGAATGCACCTGTCCTCCTCAAGAATCTGCTAATGCACCTATTCAGGATTCTATAAGAAGGAAGGGGGTCCAAGAAGATGATGCTCTTGATCACTTGCCAACTTCGAAGAAACTGAAGAAATGTGCCTCAATCAAAAAATCACATTGAAACTGCTTCTCTGTCGTTTTGGTCCGGTTTCTTTTGCATTTGATGCCAAGGTATGTTTCCCTTTTTAGTAGCACTGTTTCATTTGCATCTTTTACCCAATGGCAGGGATATCGTATCAACTTATAAGTATTTATTGTGTTTCTATTAAAAAAAAAGGGGGAGTTGAATAAGTTTCTGAACATAAAAATTGTAATTTGGTTAATTGCACTTTTTTTTTTTTTTTTGTTAATGCAGTTGACTAGGATGGTTGCAGTTGAAGTCATTGGCAGGCCCTAAATTTCCTTTTGCCTTGGATGTGAGCTATGTCTGGTATGATTTTGTGTTTTTTTTATCTGATTTTTCAAATTGAGATGCATAATTTCTACTTAGCTTACCATGGTCAAGAAAGATCTTGCAATTGTTTCCTAGTTTTATTCATTCGTTTGGACTTAATTGGTTTCTTGATTTAAAAAATTATGTACACCAGTCACCTAGAATCCTGACTCTTGTAGAAAATGTGTATCATTTTGAATTTTAGAAGCTACATCAAATTTGTTGGCTGTGTACAAGATTGTTTGAGATAAATCATAAATGATTTGCATTACAGCATCACACCTGAATGGTCTATAATAATTTACTAGGTTAGCGGGTCATTTAAGACATGCTAACCAAAAATTAGAAAGGCTGTGCATTTTAATGTCTTTGGTTTGGTCTTTGGAAGAATATAATTCGTATTTGACTGGTTGAAGAGCTGATTTTCAAAGATATAATCTAAAAGTACAGGTCTTTAATACTTTTTGTTCTTTCTCTATTAATTAGGATTGTTTGATATAGTGAGGATCACAGGGCCACGATTTCATTATTGTTGGCATAGCAACTGTAGCGGCTGCTATAACTCTTTTATTCCTTTAAGTTTTTGCATTTAAAATGATCTTTCTATCCTTTAGGATCCTCTGTCCACATTTTATAGCCAATCCTCTAAAGGTCAAACTTAATTTTCACAGTAGTTTGAGTCACCCTATTGCCATTAGAATACAAGACAAGCATTAATGGGAAAGCTTCAATTTCAAGTCAGTCTAATGCAAGTAGAAAAGATAGTTGGAAAATGAAAATCAGCATTTAATAGGTTGACCCAGTTTTGAATTCTACAGAAGGTTATGAGCTATAAGCATCTCAAACTTCATGGCATACTGTGAACTGAAAATAAGGGCAGTCTAGAAAATTTTGTGTGGAATCTTAAAAAAAAAAAATCCTTTGATAAGCCCTTTACACTGAGGTAAACTTGAAGCTCCTTCTCTGCACATTGATGAAGTCAGTTAGACCCAGACTTGGTTAACCCTGCATTACAAATATAGGATGAGACACATTGTTTCCTTCAAGTTGGAGGAAATGACAAACCTTTCAAGCACTCAAAGAATTGCCTCTTGGCATGCTTGCCCTTAGGTAAATAATATCCATAGACATTTGTCCATTTAAGAACTTCCCTCAATTCAACTTTCTGCATAAACAACATATTTGATGAGAACGAGGAGGGTTTGTGCTTTACTTGGACTAGACTTAGGTATTGGGGGTGCTACAAGAGATTCAAACTTTAGTTCTATCCAGTTAAGCGTATTGGATGAGAAGTAATTGTATCAATAGAGGCCTTGAGCATTGGTTTCAAAGCTACTTGAAGGTCTCTCTCTTTCACACTCACACTCTCACTGTCTCTCTCTCACTCTCTCATGAAGCTCCATATTTTCTATTTTATAGAGCTACTCTAGCCAACACTATATTTATAATGATTGTTTTCCTAAATGTGAAATTCCGGAGTGGTTTTGCCATCAAAGTGGTTCTTTATTGAGAATCTAGCTACCTTCAAATCTTTATACCAATTCTGACTGGGTAGGAATTGCTCTATTTGCTACATTCACAGTGCACAAGCATCCAACTCTCATTCTTGACAATTCGGCTACATAAATTTCTCATGGCTTTTCTTGTTCTTTGAGAAGTGACATGGGCAGCTGGATGGTGTCAAATAAACATTACATCACTGAGTCTGAACACAACAAATTTATTTGGTCAAAGCAACGTAAATTCATTTGGATCATGCATGTACCTCATGCTTGATTTTTAGATAAGTTGAATGGTGGCAATCTCTTAACTGCTTTATTTGGTAGTGATAGCCAAGACTTGATGGTGCAGAACTATGGTTAGTACTAGCAAAATGTGGGAGAGTTGGTGCAAACATTAGTCCAAAATGCTCAACCATGTTTTCTGATAATTCCGATCTCATCCATCAATTTACTGCTCATCAATCTAGAACAAAGCAGCAGAGCCATGATGATGATGATGAAGATGACGACGATGAAGGTGAGGTAGAAACCAATGGTACTGGCAGATCTAATGGGACATTAAGAATGCCACATTATCAAGAAAAAGTTTGTGCAACTTGCTATCAAAAACTCATTGATGCCGGGGGGGCATACCCATTATTGTCATCATCGAGAACGCTCCGAGATACCTCTCTGTTTCTCTCATGACCTTTATATGTCTAATTTACAAGACTTTCATTTACACTTTGTAAGAGTGCTTTTTTTCTAGCACATAGGCCCAAGTAGAAAACAAGGATCCTGGGCCCTTTACTTGTTGTTTGGTGGACTAGGCTTGCTTCACCGCAGCTAAATGGGGGTTGATTACGAACCAAGTTGTGTACAAGTCACATAAATCTCCTCAAGGCAAAAATGCGATTCCTCTTAAGCAATAAAATACCATTATAAATAAGTAAAATAATATTCACAATGAAAAAGAGATTGGAATAGAATATGTAAGGCTTATCTTTTATTGTATAAATATTTAAAAGAGTTCCTTCACTTGGTACCCCGTGCGAACTTTCGTGGGATCCCGGGCGTACTGTCGTGGGATCTCGGGGCGTACTAGGCCTGTAAGAACCCAGAATGCTGATTCTCTAAACTATATGATCTTTCTCCATACTTATTATGCAATAGAGTTTTGTCATTTCCCTTTACCTCTATAGGTCTTGCATAAAAACATACTATACAATACACATATCTTCAAATAATTGTTAGTTTCTTAGATTAGGATATACATTTTAATACATATACATATATGTAAATGAATTTCATGAGAATGATTCAGCCACGAGGATCCTGGTCCCAATTCTCACAGACTTAGTGCCTTTGCACAAGACTTGTGGGATTTGGAACTCAAGTCCAAATGGCTTTGTTTAGGCATTGCCTTCCAAGATAGTTAGGTGAGGAGGATTTTTGTGGGAGAGAGTGATATCTGATGTGTGCATGTTTTGGCATGTGTTTCTTTGGAGGCTAAGTGATATTTTGAATGATCTCAAGGATATTGGACAAATTCCTCCACTTTGGCTCTCTTATTTTCTTGCTTTCTTTCTCTTCCTTGTTGGGCTTTAAAGCTCTAAGTATATATGTTTTGAACCTCTGAACTCTTCCCTTGAATCTCCATTTTTCTCCACCTCGAAACCCCCCTTTTTGCTATGCCTTAGCATTCTTTTTATAGCAGACCTGGTTTGGTACCCCGGGCGAGAACGCCCTAGGTTTGCTGGGTAAAACCATGTCCTCTAGCACCTAAAAAGGTGCATTGGGCAGATGTTTAGCTTATTTAGGCAATTATAACTCAAAAGGGGAATTTGGCTTTAGTTACAAATGGAAGATTCCTTCTTGGAAAGTCAGAGGAATGGGTGGACTACCTGATGTATTGTGACAACGTTGTTGAAAATGACAATTGAGAGAAAATTGTGGGGAGGTGTCATGCACATGGGGGGAACTGAGTTTTCTATTGGTTCATGCATTCCAAGCAAATATATGAACCAAGGGAAACCCTCGAGATCCTCCTTTCACCAGAAATCACTCCCTTACCGACCAAACCATTCCTCCCTTACTATCCACTCGAGATTCCATGGGCTTGGACCATGGGTTACAAAGATAATACTTGGTTTTGCTAGATTTTTTAATGGCTTTTGTTGGAAATATGAACATACACATCTTGCTGCATATCCTCTGGTCTGACTGGGATCCTTCTTCTTATTGCATATCCTCTAGTCTGACAAGGATCCTTCCTTTGGCCTGACCAAGATCCTCTTCTTTTTTCTTTATTATCATTATTCTTTCTTTCTTTTTTCCTTCTTTTTGGGATTTCGGGCCTTCACGGTCCTTCTTAGCTTCATGAATTGGACCTTCTTTTGTTAAAGCTCATGGTCTTTCCTTACTTTTCATGGAATGGGCTTTCTTGTGAAATTTTGGCCCTCAACATTAGCCCTCCAAGCCCGTGGGTTACTTGTAGCCTACGCGTGAGAAAATAAATTGTTCTTGGACACTTTCCTGGTTTGTAGAACTAATGTGTAGATCAAATAATTCTTAAGAGAAACTCCAAGGGAATTGCTACACTTCCTTCATGGGTTGAACTAACATGTTACGAAAGTTTAGAATTCACCTTCATGTTAGTATTGAGCTGTAGATTGGTATTCAATTTTCCATAAAACAAATCAATTTTGTCAAGCCGACAATGAAGTATTCATATATAGCCAAAATTATATTGGTATTGCATTTGATGCCAAGAGTATATTTCTAGCACTAGTGTTTTTTGCTAGCAATTCTAGGATATGCTTTTTTGAAAGTGTGAGGGTCAATTTTTGACGGTATCCTAGCCCAAGCTTAAGCAAGGACCCCGGACCCTCTTGGTATATTTTGAAGGGACTGGGCTTGGTTCACCATAGCTAAATGGGCTGTTTACAAACTAAGTTATGCGCAGAGCAGAGATCCTACAACACATATACACTGGCAAGCAAGAATATATGTATTGAATAGCAAGAAAAACAGCAAAAATAAAAAAGACAATGTAATGTAAAAGAAAAGGCACACAGACTAGTAAGGATCCCCAAATTAATATGAAATATTAATTTATCTTTTTAATTATGGATCACAGTATGCTCACTAAAACATGATACAAGGTCCAAATGAGCTCAAAAATTACAGACCTAGATGGCTATCCAAGCCTCTAAGACTTGGAAAGTTTGAATCCCCTTGAATCCAAGTAAATGCTAGTGGTTGTTTATGGGATACCAAGAGGTATTTTCCTATTTCTTTTGAATTTTGACAAAGTTTTTTCAATGATTCTATTATGATTCCACTATTGTTGAATGCCTCTTTCATGTTGGCTGCCTACCCCTTTTATAGTGTCATGGTAGGATTCTAGGGTACCACCAATTTCTCTCTTTTGCTCCCCTAGGCATCAAAGCTCATGCTGTGCCTGTTATTCAGATGGTAGGTTCTTTCCTCATTCCTTATAATTTTCTCCTTTTGGTGTTGTTTCCCTGAAAGTCCTTCGCTGACTTTCCATTCGATGGTGCTCTTAGGTAGCCGACCTTCAATCTCCCTTCTTTCAATGCTTCCACACCTTTACCCTTTGTCATTTTTCCAAAGTGAGCCGAATCCTTCCCTGCCAAGTCGAAGGTCTTCCCTGCTACTTCCCCTTATGCTTCATCTTTCTGGGTTCCCCAAAGTACTAGCCTTTTTCTCACGAGTTGTTGCTTTCCAAGCCCTCTAGTTCTTTGTTGCATCACTGAGCACTTGAGGAGGACATATCTATCCTTCGTTTCCTGTACTTTTTTTATTCCCCCTTTTCGAGCTGTCTCAATCCCACTCTGGCTGTGTTGCGCGTCCCAGGGATCCCTGGCTCTTGGCGGTTTCTGGGATCCCAGTCCAGTTTCTTTCTTCTCCTTTTTTTGTCTTCTAATCTTGGCAGGCTGGGCCTTTGTTTCATGGGCTCTAAAACCTGCTCCTTCATGGATCTTGGGCTTCAAATCTTTGAGCCTTATATTATGATTTTCGAACCTCAACAGAAAGTAGCATATAAAAAATTAAATCTCAATATAAGATAGCATTGCTTTGTCAACAAGATTTTGTTTGCTTTTACAAAATAGTTTGAATGAGGGAAGCCCCCATGAACTTTGCCAAAGATATTCTATGCATTGTAGTACATGCTTGCTATGGCTAAGGTGAATAACACCAAGATGTTTTGCCACATGAGGATTTTTATTCCATGAATAGTGACTTACCAATGAGACCAAGATATCATAAGTCATTGAATCATATAAACATGCTGATTTAAAGTCTAATCAAGACTAGCTATTCTTCTCAAAATGTATTAAGAGATAGAAACTTCCCTGAGGACATGGCTTAGAAGGTTTAAGAACATCTCCATGCCTTGCTTTAGCTAAAGACCTTGCTCTTCTTGTGGATGCTCTTGATCTTTGCCTTATTCTTTTTCCAAATTGTGAGAGATTGTATAATATTTCAGATTGCAGCGAATTATTCACATATCATGCCACCAATTATATTGTTGTTGAATTGGTACATGGTACAGCTTGTACCCATTGCTGGTACGTGCTACAGGTTGAAGCCATTACTTGGATATGCTTACAATCTACACGCATTATTGGGACATGCTATGGCTTGTATCCATAAACTTTTGCTTTTGACTAGTTCCTTGGTCGTACTGGAAACTTTTGCTCTTGACCAATTTTTGACCCATGTATTTAGAAAATTTGTTCTAGGCCAAGTCTTGGGCTAGGTACATGGAAAGTTTGTTCTTCCCAAGTCCTAGGCCATGTCACTTGGAAAATTTCTGTTCTGATCAAGTCTTGGGCTAGGTAAATGGAAAATTTGCCATTTCCCAAGTCCTAGGCCATGCCACTTGGAAAATTTGTTCTAGCCAAGTCCTGGGCTAGGTACATGGAAAGTTTACTCTTCCCAAGTCCTAGGCTATGTCACTTGGAGAAAAATCTGTTGAAAATGACAATTGAGAGGAAATTGTGGGGAGGTGTCATGCACATGGGGGTAACTGAGTTTTCCATTGGTTCATGCATTCCAAGCAAATATATGAACCAAGGGAAACCCTCGGGATCCTCCTTTCACCAGAAATCACTCCCCTACCGACCAAACCATTCCTCCCTTACTATCCACTCGGGATCCCACGGGCTTGGACCATGGGTTACGAAGATAATACCTGGTTTTGCTGGATTTTTTAATGGCTTTTGTTGGAAATATGAACATACATCTTGCTACATATCCTCTGGTCTGACTGGGATCCTTCTTCTTGCTGCATATCCTCTGGTCCGCCCGGGATCCTTCCTCTGGCCCGCCCGGGATCCTTCCTCTGGCCTGACCAAGATCCTCTTATTTTTTCTTTATTATCATTATTATTTCTTTCTTTTTTTCTTCTTTTTGGGATTTTGGGCCTTCATGGTCCTTCTTACCTTCATGAATTGGGCCTTCTTTTGTTAAAGCCCATGGTCTTTCCTTACTTTTCATGGAATGGGCTTTCTTGTGAAATTTTGGCCCTCAACACACTTTACACCATCTATAGCCTTCTATACCATTGTTAAAGAGAGCACAACTTTTTTGGTGTCTATTTTATAAATGATTCAAAATACTCTTATACATTAACTATAATAAGTTTAAAAAACTTAACTAATAAGATCAAATAAAAAATAATGAACTTCAAATATCTAACTTTTGAATACACATGTTGCACTTGTGAAGAGCTTTTTTATTATAATTCTGAAATAATCCCATAAATTTTTGAAAGTCCAAATTTTTTTGCAATAGATTTTGTGTATTGGAAGTTCATATTTTTCCACGTCATTATTCTAATATGTATTTTTTAATTCAGTTTAAATTTTATATAAATTCTTTATAAAACCTCTTATATTTATCCCATCAATCGATAAACGCTTATCAAATATTGACTACTATAAGTCTATAATGGTCAAATTTATATTTTGTTGAAAATTCAGTTTAAATTTTATATAAATTCTTTATAAAACCTCTTATATTTATCCCATCAATCAATAAACGCTTATCAAATATTGACTACTATAAGTCTATAATTGTCAAATTTATATTTTGTTGAAATTTTCCCAACATTGTATGTGTTACTGAATACTTATCAATATATCTATTTTATAGGAATTTCATTTACACTATCCATATGATCGTTCTTTCCCTCCAACTAAGATTCCAGAGTTATTCAGCCACTATGCTTCTGGATCCTCAATGGCAATCCAGTTACCTTCAAATTTGCAAAATGATTCTAATTGGCTAGGATTTCCTATATGTGCTACTGTGAGAGATGCGTCCCTTAAAAAAAGAGATTCGGGTACCTTTTTAGGGCACCTCTCTTTTTGGGTAAGTGGTATGGAGTTGCCACTTAGTTTTTATAAAAAAAAAAATAAGAAAAAATAAATACATGACTGAATTACTCCTCTATCATTGATTGAATAGAAATACAAGTTTGAAAATTTGAACTTTACATGGCTTTGGGTCCCAGTTACAATCTACCAAATATGCATGGATTTTTGTCCTAGTTACAATCTACCCAAAATAATAAAGACAAGGCTAGTTTTACTAAACCAATGAACTAAATCCGGAGGCTAGGTTACAGAATGAGCAGGTGTTAGGCAACCATTCCGCCTAGACAAAGTCTGGTCTTCTAGACTCTTGTGACCAATGTACTAAGTTATGCATGTCATGAATGATATGTCAAACATGTGAATGAACTAATTGCATAAAATCATTTACGAATGTATCCTCTTTTTCATTTAAAAAATTTCAGATTTGTTTTTATCTTTGAAAGAAATTGATTTTGGCAAAAAATAAGAATCAAATCTGTTTTTGCTCAATAAAACAAAGTATTTTGATTGGTTTTAAAATAAATTCAGATCTATTTTTATATTTGAAAAAGTTTTTTTTTTTTTTTTTTTTTTTTTTTTTTTTTTTTTTTTTTTTTTTTTTATGTGAAGAGGATCTCATCCATAAAATAATTCCATGCTTCATGACTCAAAATAAACAAAACAACAATTCATGATCTCTTTCTTTATTTTAGAAATCTATATGCATTAAAAGTTAGATCTATATCTAAAAGATACAAAATCCGTTTTCATCTTAAGCAAAAAAATCGGATCTACATCTAAGGAAGATGTAGATCCATTTTGTTTTAAAGAAAAATTTAGATCTACATCTAAAGAAGATGTAGATCCATTTTATTTTGAAGAAAAATTCAAATCTACATCTAAAGAAGATGTAGATCCATTTTATTTTGAAGAAAAATTCAGATCTACATTTAAAGAAGATGTAGATCCATTTGGTTTTGAAGAAAAATTAGTTTCGTACATGCAGATCTTTAAAACTAAGAAACAGATTATAGTAACAATAAAAGAATCAAGGGCATATTTTGATAATCTAAATTAACAAATCAGAATATGGATATTTAAAACAGGAAAGCATGCATCATCATGATTAGAGAATCATAAAAACAAAAGGGTTAGAAAGCAACCTCTTGCGTGAGCACTCTTTTACTTGAGAGGATGTTTTAGGGTTCAAAGAAACTTATTCAGTTCTCTTTGAAACCTAAAAACCCTAATTCTTGTAGCAACACTCCGAGAAGGGATCAGAAAATATGAGTGATTTGAGAGCCCAAAACGAATGCCTCTCAGAGCGTAAAAAAAGGTGCTAAATTATGAGGTTTAGTCTCTATTTATAGAGGCTAGAAGATCTTAAAAAATAGGTACGGATGATTAGGGTTTGAATCATCCTTTTGCGAAAAGATCGAAAAGGGTATGCATAATCGTCACTTGAAGGCCGTTGGGCCAAAGCCCACATCAGGGAAATTCGACCCTTTTAGAGTGTCGTTCAACACTCCAAAAGTCCCAAATTGTCCTATGGCTCTGAATGCACTTTCGTGTTCAGGTGCCGTTTGGACTCCTCTTCTAGGTTTTTTTGGCCGGTCCTTGTACTTAGACGCGTTTTCATCCTTCGTCTATGATTTTTTATCTCTTTTTTGGATAATTCAGGCTTTTTAAGAACAATTATCTTGTGGATAAATCCCTTAAAATAAATCTTGATAAAGTTCAAACTATCCACAATTTTTATCCAATCATCCCTTTTATACCTATGCATGCATCCCTACTTTAGACACTAATTATCAACCAATCACAAAAATAATTAATTAATTTTAATTGTTCATTATCTTGATCATGCGATATCTTTCGATCCGATGGTCCGATTTGAAAACCAGAAACACTGTTGTGATCGTTAGAATCTTAAGATCATTTTCATGATATGTAATGAATGAATTGATGCATGTAATACAAAGACAAAATGATGAATGTAATGCAAGAACAAATTGATGCATGTGGTGCAATTATGATTTTTGGGATACATGGATGGTCATTCGAGTCATTCTCCTTGATTAAATCATGGGTGCAAAATCGAGTGTCTACAGAATGCCCCTCATTGATAGAACTTGAAAAGCGAATGTCAATGTAAAACAAAGACACTGATTTTAGCAACTATGATTTAATTGAGGTTGAACTTTCAAAGATTACCTAGCCCTCGAGCCTAAAACCTTGGAACATAGAACTAGCCTTACCTTTACAAAAAAAAAAATGAAAATGCTGGACTTAGCTGGTAGTTGATGACTCTGGGCATGATTCTTTGCAATTTGGGTGACCTGGAAACTTTCCTATCCTGATCTTGAAAATGGAGTTGTCTGGGATGACAATCAAAGGTCCTCTTCTACTTCAATCTGGAATGGAATGTCGATCAAAGAGATCTACTCAACTTTGATAATCTGGAATGGGATGACGATCAAAGGGATCTACTCAACTTTGATCTTGCTTTGGAATGATGATCAAAGGGATCTACTCAACTTTGATAATTTGGAATGGGATGACGATCAAAGGGATCTACTCAACTTTGATAATCTAGAATTGAAATGATGATTGAAGGGATCTACACTACTTCAACCTTGATATGGATTTGCTTTCTGCAAAATTCAAAATTTTAAATTAGACTTTAACTGACAGGTGCTTCATGGTCACACCGTTTCTGATATGTGTGATTTTCATTTGCTCACTCTTGATTTGAATTTTGTCAAAAAAAATTTTAATTAACAAAAGATTTTTCTTTCGAGAAACATTTGATCTTTGAACTTGAAAGTTTTGAAATTCTTATTTCAAATTCTAAGACTTTGGAACTTAGAAATTTTTTATTTGAAATCTGAAATTTTGAGCCTTAGAATTTTGAAAATTAAGGCTTGGATTTTTTTATCATGAAATCTGAATTTTTTTTTTTTGTTTTTTTGGTTGACTCAGCTTTTGTTGAGTTAAAGAGTGTGGGGGCTGAAATTTTGGCCTCCCACTTCATTGTTTCTCTCTTTTTGCTTTTTAGCTTCATCTTCCATCAACTTCTCTTTCTCCATTGGCACTATTCACCTTCTTCTTCCCATTGATTTTTCTTCTTCATCTCACCATTTCTTCTCACAAAAAAGACTTTTCTAAGCTTTTCAAGCTTCCGTCATCCATCTCTATCAATATTTCTTTAGATCTTTGTGTTTTATGCATTTTCATCCCACACCCATTTTTGGTGAAATCCTTTTTCTAAAACCCATTTTCTTTGCATTAAAATGGCTTCTTCCTCTAAGGGATCTTCTTTTCTAGATTCTCATGGTAAGAAATATGATCCAACATTTGATTGGCATGATGATGATGGACTTCTTCAAGACCCTAGGACCCATTAAGAAGCTCGACAGATAGCTAGGTATCGAGGAGGTGTCGAGCTTGCTTTTAAAAACAGTTTTTCGAGAAGAGAAAAACACAGACATGCAACTCAACAAATGATCCAATCAACATAATAAACTCTCAAAATCATCTCTCAACAAAAATTTTAAGCACATGGATCCTCCCAAAACACACACACACACACTAAACAAGTCTAACCAATTTTATATTTCAAAAACAAGTCAAGACAGTTTAGTGAGCATACATTAGCACATGTAAAACCTTTGTGATGGCCAAATCATATTGTACCTGCACATGTATCGAGAGTAGCAAAGAATATTGCGTGTTGTGTGTGAAAGACATTGCAAGATTGCATATGTGTTTACATGTTATGACGATTTGAGATATGAGAAAATTACTTTAGCTCACACACAATCATAATTGTTTGATGGGGACTATCACCTTTAAGGTACATCCTATAACTCCCACATCTCCTAGAAAACGCACTTGCAATTATATTTAAAACATTTTTGATCTTTTTTCTTTTTATTTTCTTTGCATATTTTCTTTTATTTAGCATATCATATACGGGCATACAAGAGAGAGAAAAGAAATACCCAAGATGGTAAGCATTAGACATTGGACTTTTGCTATGCCGAAGCATACGGATGTCTTTGACACTGCACTTTTGCTATGCCGAAGCATACAAGTGTCGTATTATGATTGGTGGGTAATAGTGGTGAGATGGTTATTTATGCCTTTCTCTTAGGATTTTTTAGTCCTACCTGTCAAAAAGAGTGATACGAGTGTTAAGTTCAAGAGATGACTTAATCTTACTCATCACAAACAAGAGCCACAAAGCTCACTTGCTTAGTTGTGCATAAAGATGCTCATCTAAGCTACAAAAGATACAAAATTTAGAAATTTTGTTTCAATGGTCATCCAAGGTACACAAGTACCAAAGTACACAAAACACACACTGATTTTGTATTTTTCAATTTTTCAATTTTTTTTTTATTTTTATATCAAAAACAAAATAAACAAAACTGAAAACAAACAAACAAAAACATGCTGAACAAAGCAAAGCATAAAACTAGACTGACTCAAATTAAATGCAAAACACAAAAGTAATGCAACAAACAAAAACAAGAAGATAGAAGAAAGTGATAAAATCACTTAGAGTCCATTTTCTTCCACACCTTGGAAGAACCATTCCTTTGATTAAACCCTTGAGCTGGCAGTGAGGGGGAAGAATTGAAACCATTCAAGTTCGAAAGGAACATGAGGGTTTTGAGAAGATCATCAAGAGGAGCAAGAGAGGATTGAAGCTGATTCTGGCTTCCAGATGCGATCATGCCGTTGCTCTGTTGAGTGGCTAACCACTTATAGCAATTTGGTCGAGTATAATCGGCAGCTCCACAATGATGACAGAGATGCTGCTTCTTCTATTTAGGCTTTTAAGAGTTAGCCTTCTTAGCCCTAGGGTTTTTAACATCTTTCTTATCCTACTTAGGGGGTGCTCCTAAGATAGATTTACTCTTGTCTAAGTTCTCACTAGCTAATTTAGTTTTAACATCAGTGTTCTCAATTTCAGTATTATTAGTAGGAGAAACAAATATAGTAGCACTAGTAGAAGCAATATTAGAGGAAGAAAAACCATACCCTAAACCTGTTCGATACGAAGCAGATTTTTGAATGCTGAGCATCTCATCAAGCTTTGCACTTGAAGTCCTCTCCAATTGAGCTCTGATTTGAAACAACTCCGCTTCAAGCTTCTTTGTCTTCTCAGCCAAGAAATTGTTCTCAAACCTCAGTGCACCAATCGTTTGATTAGCTTCATCCACCTTTGTGGAAAGCTCTTCACGATCAAGTTCCACATCACTGAGCTTCTTGGTGGCCAGCCTATATAGTTTCTCATGCTTCTCAGAGAGCTTGTAAAGCTTCTCATAGGCTGTATGGATATCATCTTGATCATCCATCATCTCAAATTTGGACTCCACCAGTTTTTCTTCTTCGTCCACTTCTTTAACAATCCCTTCAATAGGATTGACTATGGCAGTGAAGGCATTTAAGATTCCATCATCCTCATTGTCGGAATCATCTTCAGGCTCAATGTCACTCAACATAGCAGCAAGTGCCTTACTCTTCCCAATGCTCTTAAGATATGTGGGGCATTCATGCTTCATGTGACCGAATCCATGACATCCAAAACACTTTGGTCCTGCAGGTACAGTGTACTGACCGCCATCCTTAGCATCCTTTTTCCCTTTGTTTTGCCCCTTAAACTGAAAAGAACTGGATTGCCTGCGGTCCTTGTCGAAGTTCCTCCCATTAGCATTCTTCATAAACTTCTTGAACTGCCTTGTAATGTAGGACTTCATCTTGGAATCTTCATCATCGGAAGAATCATCTGTGTCACTGCTCTTTGCCTTCAAGGCCATACTCTTGCCTTTACCTGACTTACCAATCCTAGATAGTCTTAGCTCATAGGTCTGCAAGTTTCCAACCAACTCAGTCAAAGGAATCTTGTTAATATCCTTTGATTCCTCGATTGTCGTAATCTTTGCATGGAATCTCTCAGGTAGAGATCTAAGCACTTTCCTCACAATCTTGGGTTCAGGAATGGTTTCCCCAAGATTGAAGGTTGAGTTCACTATGTCCTTGAGCTTGGCATAGAACTCATCGAACGACTCATCATCCTCCATCTTTATTTCTTCAGAGCTTGTAGTGAGCCTTTGAAGCTTTGAATCCTTAACAACCTTTGTACCCTCATAGGTTGTCTGGAAGATGGTCCATGCTTCCTTTGTAGTTTATGTAGAGGATATCTTCTTAAACTCCTCATTGGTGACTACACTGAATAATGCATTCAATGCTCTACTGTTGAAATTTCCCGCCTTGATTTTTGCTTCATCCCAATCGGCTGGCGCTTCTTTTGACTTGGTCCAACCAATCTCTACTGCTTGCCACGCTTTCTCATCTAAGGACTACAATAAAAGCTCTCATGCGTACTTTCTAGTATGCATAGTTAGTGCCTTCAAATAAAGGAGGTATGATTAATGACTGTCCTTTATCCATGACAAACAGGGGTCAATGGATCAACATAGCAAAGATTAAACCTAATCAGAGTGTGTCTGCTCTAATACCACTTGATAGGCCATAAACGTATTGACCTCTTGTGATTAAACCAATTAATTAATTAGCCAAGTTATTAATTAATCAATTTAACATGCAAACGTGTGATAGTACAAACAAATCACCAAATAACTAAATATGTAGCGGAAATTAAATGACACGGTGATTTGTTTACGAATGAGGAAAACCTGACGGCAAAAACCCCACTAGGTGATTTTCAGGTCACTACTCTCGAAACTCTACTATTATCACAACAAGCGGTTACAAATAAAGAAATCCCAAGTACCTTACCAACCTACATTTGAACCCTTACCCCAATACCCAATTGGACTTGTTCTGTAGTAATAGTTACCCCTTTTGATGCACGGCTCCCAAGTACATGACTAACCAATGCGCGAATCCCAGTACGCGACTTCAACGCCAACTGAAAGAGAGGTTGGCTGCAAAGTTCTTCAGTTCATCCTACACGATGAAGATCAAGAAGATGCTTGGTCACAAAACCCAAAGGTGCACATACACAGCAACTTCTTCAGAAGAGATGAACTAGGACAAGAACTTCGTCTCTGGTCACAATTTGCTTCAACAAAGTTTTCTTAATGCTTGTATAACTCGTGTACAGTTTGACGGCCCTAAAAACAATCCTTTTATATGTCTAGGGTTAGAAGAAAAGAAGGCCTAAAGACACATTCACGGATCCCAAGAAATCATATCAGAATTCTGATTTTTATAAACCTCGACAAATAGAAGATGTTGAGAAGCTATCGAGAAGGTGTCGAGCTTATGGGCTGGAATAGCTTTCTAAACCTCGACACATACTAGCTGTCGAGCTTTAGTAACCTTGCACTTTCAGCTTGTTTTCTTGGACAGACTTGAAGGCTTCCACACTTGATCTTGAAACATAGTTTCTTGAAGTATTTCAACACATTCTAGATCTACCAAATTACAAGTAAAGTGCGTTTTGTGAAAGGATTAGCCAATTACATAAAAGTAATGACATATGTTCTTAACAAGTGAGACACATATGTCCTAACATGTGTTTTATTCTGATTGATTTATCTCCATAGTGATGTCGTCATCTTAGGTGCTTAGAATGAATCTGTCACTTGTAGGTAGTCAGATGTCAAGTGACGTGTCGAGTGACCAGTCGTCGATCCGCGATGGAGCGGGCTACGACGAGGTATTTGGTTCAGGTTATGAGTTCGGGAGCTTTTCCTGGTCGACAGAGGGAGACGTCAACCCAATCTCCTGACGAGGAAGTAGGGAATTATAGAGATGAAGGTTAGGAGGAAGTAGTAAGTGAGGAGGGTGAAGTTGAGGAGGGAGAGGAGAGGGATAGTGACGGAGATGAAGGTGACGAGGAGTCCTATGAGGGAACTTCAGGAAGTCCTGGAGGTAGCCGTCCCTTCATTCTTCCCGAGGAATGGGCTGTCAATAAATTTTTACCAAAAATGAGTGATAGGGTTTTCAAAGATTTGTGCACCCGTTACCAAATCCCAAAGCACATCCCCATCCGTCTCTCTAGGGAAAATGAAAAGTGCTATACGAGGAGAACCGTAGACGTCGGCATGTACGATGCTATGTTCGCTGCGGGGCTTAGACTACCCCTGACGGCTTTACACCGTCAGCTAGCTGACTTTCTGGGGTTGTCTGTTAGCCAGATTGCTCCGAATGCATGGAGGATCTTTATAAGTGCTGAGATCTTATGGGGTCGTCTGAGCGGAGGACACCGTCAGCTTTCTTTGGACGAGTTCTTCTATTGCTACAGACCTCAGCACATTGTTTCTTCTAAGGGAACGTACCATTTTGCCGTTAGGGAGAGGGATTTGAGATTAGTGTCTGAGATGCCAGACTCAAATAGAGACGGGAAGAGTAGGTACTTTTTTGTTGAAGGGACGGACTGGGTGTGTCCTCAGGAAGAATGGGAGACAATGCCCCGTGGTTATTTTGACAATACTTGGGCTCTTGTCAGGGATTCAGGTTTTAGTTGACAGCTTTTAACCCCGTCAGCTTTTAACCATATATTTTTATTTATTATTATTTTTTGAAGTGTTTTAATGTCGTCAACATGTTTTTCTTTTTAGCCAACACTCGCCCCCTCATAACTGAAGAGCAGAAGGATTTTATCCGTCGGGTTTTAGATATACCCTTAGAGCAACGAAAGTGTCGGGACTTAATCACTCTTGACACTCTTCATTCATACTGCGGGGGTCCAGAACCGACGCCTAAAGCTCGCAAGTTGGAGGAATTTTCTCGTTGTCGTAAGTAGTCTTTTCTATCGTTCCGTCACTTTCGCTCTTACCGTCAATTTTCCTAATGCATATCTGTTATCTTTGCAGAGATAGAGGCAACTAAGCAAAGGATAAGGGCTGCGGCTGCCCATCAAAAGGAGGAAAAGAAGGCAAATAGGGAGTTGGCATCTTCGTTAGCTCCCAAAACCGTCACTAAGGGTTCGTCCAAGAGGAAACCCGACGGGAAGGACGACCGTCCTCTTAAAAAGTGGCCATCACTCCTGGAGACGAGCCCCTATAGAAGTCACCCCCCAAATCAAGCCATGGGGCAGGAAAGGGGGTGATGACTTCTTCCGGTCCCATCATTGAGGGACCCCATTGCCTGCTGATGCACAAAGATTATGCTGTCAAAGAAGTAGAATCTTTCATAAAATCGACAGACATAGGTCCTTGTGCTTAGTTGGGGATGGAGGACTTGGGGGCGTCAGCTCTTTTTGATTTAACACGGGTAAGTTGTCTTCCCTGGCTAGCTTTTATCTTATCTTTGTCTTGTTTATTGACTGACGGCTATGTCCTTCTTAGGCATTGGTACATGTAAAAGCACTCCAAGACCGGTGTGTGGCCAAGGAGGGTGTCATCAACCGCGTCAGGAAGCATAATGCTAAGTTGTTGAACCAGCAGGGGCAGTACAAGAAGGTCGTCCGTCTCATGAATGTTGAGTTGAAAAAGACAAAGGAAAAGTTGGAAGAGGTGGATTGTCAGAAGGAGAAGTTAAACAAAAGTTGACGGCCCTTTGTGAGCAGGTGGAGACGGCTAGGGCTGAAGCTATCCAGAAATTCAAGGCGTCAGATTCCTTCATCGATTCTTGTGGTGGATACTACGGCACTGGATTCGATGATTGTCTCAAGCAAGTTGCGTCAGCCTTTCCTAAGTTGGATTTATCTGGGATCAATATGGATGATCCCCTATTGTTGACGCCTGCTTACGATACCATCGTTGTTAAAGGTGACAACTTCAAAGATGCCATTCCTCCCGAAGATAGCGGCGTTGTTTTAGCTCAACCTGCTGCGAATCCTCCCGTTACTACTTCCAACCCTTCTGTTGAGGATCTAGATGTGGAAAACCATCTTGTTCAAAAAAGTAAAAAGACTTCAAGTGACGCTTCTGTTGCCCGGCCATAGCTTTATTTTTATTTTTATTATATTGTTATATTTTGTTCAATTTGCAAACAATGTTTCTAAGTGCTCCTTTGTTTTTGGGCTTTTATTTGTAAGTGATTTACTCTTGCTTGTGATACTTGGTAACCGTCGTTTTTAACATGTATGCATTGCCATTTGTCCTTGTGCTTCTCTTTCCTTAGGGGCATTTGCTTTGTAGACTTAATGGCTATTTCCTAGTCGTTTCCTGGGCTTGTCAGCTTAGTCATGGATCAAGATTTAATAGTATCGATTCACCATTTTCGTGCATAATTATGGACCCATCTCCTTAGTTACAGGCCCGTCTACTTTTATAATCACGATTTTGCTCTTTTGGGAAGAGCTTGCCCATTTTAAAGACTGATAAACTCATCGCTTTTAATTCTCGTCAACTTTTATTGGCGTCTGATTTTGTTTGACTTGGGAGACCCGTCCATTGTTGGATAATGGTCTTTTCATGATGCCGTCATCCTTTGATGGCATTTAAAGGAAACCGTCAGCTTCAATGACCATTTTTATGAAAAGGGTACTCTAGCGAAGTCGTCAGCTCCAGTGACCATTTTTGAGTAAATGGTAATTTAGTGAAGCCGTTAGGTCCAATGACCTTATTAGTGAAGCCGTCTACTTTATTAAGTAACGGGTTCAAACCCGTCTACCTTATGGACTTAGTCTGTCCCTTCAAGGGATTTTAATCAACATTTCATCCTCTCAGGGTGAAGTTGCCTACGTCACGGGCTTTGAATAATAAAGTTGTCCACTTTATGGACTTAATAATTTTCTATCTTCTTGAGATAGAGTTGTCCATTTTTTGGACTGCGTATTAGGGTCGTCTGCTTTATTGATCCATTTTCATTGTGGACGTGAGTTTTATGGGTTTAATACTTTCACCTTCTATGGGATGAAGTTGTCCACTTGATGATAATGTGAATAGTCGGTAGTATTTCATGAGGTCATTTTCTTCATGGATATTTATTAGCTTGTTCATTTTATGGAAAATGACGAGCTCGCCGTTCTTTATGGGCCCGTCAGCTTTATAGCCTGGTCCATGTTACGAACCTTGAACTTATCATTTTTATAATCTCGTCCCTTTGATGAGCCCGTCAACTTTATTGGCTAATTTTTTTTTTTTTTTTTTTTTTTTTTTATCCCTTTAGGATAAATTGATGTTATGTGGTTTTGATGAAGTCATCTGCTTCTCATGGATTTGTCCGTATTTGGACTTGGTTTTTTGCCCATTCGAGGGACTCCAACCATACTCCATCCTCTTGGGATGGGTCCATCCACCTTATGGACTTAAAGTCGCCCATTTTTTTGTGAACTATAAACTTGTAAATAGAAACTTCAACTGTTTTGAATAAATTCCTCTTATTGTCACGCATTCATAGAAAAAAAGTAGTTCTTAAAAAGAAAAAAAGTCCTACCCTTTGGGCTTAAAAGGAAAACAGGTATTGCAGCAAAAACTCAAAGTAAATGATAAAATTGAGGAGTATAACTAAAATTCACTACGGTGAACTGTAAATAAAAGGGTGTGTTGTTCTCCATGTCGTCATCTCTACTGGTAGTACTTCCGTAATTGCTCGGCGTTCCAAGGATGTGGCAGCTTCTGTCCATCTAACGTCTCCAGGTGGTAGGTGCCCTTCCTCTGCCATGTCATGATTCGGTAAGGTCCTTCCCAATTTGGGTCGAGTTTCCCTTTGGTTGGGTCTCTTGCAGCGCCCATGACTTTCCTTAGAACAAGATTTCCAACCTAGAAGTCTCTGCATCGGACCCGAGAATTGTAGTGCTTAGCCATGCGGTCCTGGTATTGTGCGAGCCTTTGTTCTGCCGTCGCCCTGACTTCGTCAACTAGATCAAGCTGTAGACGTATGACTTCGTCGTTCTTGCTCTCGTCATGGTTATGCACCCTGTAGCTTGTAAGTCCAACCTCGGCTGGGATGACTGCTTCGCTCCCATATGTTAGCCAGAATGGTGTCTCTCCTGTGGGCATCCTCGCTGTTGTCCTGTATGCCCATAATATGCTAGGCAACTCTTTAGGCCATATACCCTTTGCCCCCTTGAGCTGAGTCATGATAATCTTAAGTAAGGATCGGTTCCTGGCTTCGACCTGTCCGTTAGCTTGAGGGTGGGTGGGGGAGGAGTAGTGGTTTCGTATCCCCAACTGCGAGCAAAAGTCCCGGAAGGAGTTGTTGTCGAATTGCTTCCCGTTGTCTGAGACTAAGACTCTTGGGATGCTAAACCTGCATATGATGCATCTCCAGACGAAACTCCGCACGTTCTTCTCCGTAATGATGGCCAAGGCTTCAGCTTCCACCCACTTTGTAAAGTAGTCAATGCCCACTACTAGGAACTTCAGCTGTCGTACTACTGTAAGGAATGGTCCTATGATGTCTAGTCCCCACTGAGCAAACGGCCATGGAGCTGTTATCGGGGTCAATTCTTTGGTTGGTTGTCTAATGATATTGCTGAACCTTTGGCACTTGTTACAGGTTTTGACATAAGCTTCGGCATCCTTTTGCATGGTGGGCCAAAAGTACCCTGCTCGCACTAGCTTGTGCACTAATGATCTTGACCCCAAATGGTTTCAGCAAACTCCCTCGTGTACTTCTCTCATGACGTAGTCTGCTTCGTCAAGACCTAAACATCTTAGGTATGGGTGGGAGAAGCCTCTCTTGTACAAGATGTCTCTTATTAAGACGAATCTCGCAGCTTGGACCTTCAGCTTTCTTGCGGCCTCCTTTCCATCTGACAAGACGCTGTTTCTCAAATAAGAGACTAACGACATTGTCCAATTGCTTTCGGAACCTATCTCCTGCACATTGATGGAATCTATTAGTGAAGAGAGCTGAACAAAAGAGAGTACGTTATCAAGGATGGTCATATGTTCAGCTGAAACGGCTTTGACCAAGCAGTCGGCTTGCTCGTTTTCTCCCCTAGGGATTTGTATAATTTTGGCCTTTAGCTCATCTACCTTCCTCCGTACTTGGTCCAGATACCTCTTCATTCTTTTGCCTATACACTCATAGTTCCTGTTTATCTGGTTGGTGACAACCTTAGAGTCGTAGTAAATGACCATGTTTTCGGCTCTTGTAGCTTTGGCGAGATCAAGCCCCGCTACTAAAGCTTCGTACTCCGCTTCATTGTTGGTGGTGGGGAAATCGAGGTGGATCATATACTCGACCACGTCCGCTTCGGGTGATAGTAGCACGACGCCAGCCCCCCTACCTGCCTGTTGGACGAGCCGTCTACATGTATGCTCCATTGAGGAGACTCCTCTGCCCCCCTATCCTCACCACTGGTAAACTCTGCTATGAAATACGCGATGATCTGTCCTTTGATGGTGGTTCACTCACTTAACTCTATGGCCTATAATGCCAACTAGCCAGCGACTTCAGGGTTGCTTATTGCCTGCCTCAAAGGCTTGTCGGTCAGGACGATCATCGTGTGGGCTTGAAAGTACAGCTTGAGTTTGTGGGTTGCCGTTACCAGTGCGAAGGCGAGTTTCTCCATGGGTGGGTATCTTTCTTCGGCACTGCGAAGTGCCTGACTGGCGTAATACATGGGCTTCTACACTCTTTCTTCTTCTCTGACCAAGGTGGCACTGACGGTGGCAGGGGAGACGGCTAGATAGAGGAAAAGCTCTTCACTTGGCTGCGAGGGACTTAGTAGCAGTGGGGAAGAGAGATAAGCTTTTAACTCCTCAAATGTTTGCTGACACTCGTCAGTCCACTTGAAAGATTTCTTCAACGTGCGAAAGAAGGGTAAACACTTGTCCGTTGCCCTCGACACAAATCTATTTAGCGCCGCTACTTTGCCGTTGAGGCTTTGTACTTCCTTCACATTTTTTGGGTTAGCCCGGATCTTGTCCGGGTTGGCCTCGATGCTCCTCTGCGACACCATGAATCCTAGGAATTTTCTTGCCGTCACTCCGAAGGCGCACTTTCCTAGATTGAGCTTCATGTTGTAAGAGCGAAGGGTGTCGAATGTTTCCTTGAGGTCTTCCAAGTGATCTTCCTCCCTTTGGCTTTTTACCAGCATGTCGTCAACGTAGACTTGAACATTTCTCCCAATCTGCTGTGCGAACATCTTGTTCATAAGTCTCTGATACGTCGCGCCCGCACTTTTTAGGCCGAATCGCATCACTTTATAATAGAAGAGGCCTTGGCTAGTTACGAACGAGGTTTTCTCTTGATCAGCTTCGTTCATTCGAATTTGGTTGTAACCAGAGAAAGCGTCCATAAAACTTAACAACTTGTGCTAGGTCGTAGAGTCTACTAGAATGTCGACCCGTGGGAGGGGATAGCTATCTTTGGGGCATGCTCTGTTTAGGTCGGTAAAGTCCACACACATCCTCCACTTTCCACTGGCTTTCTTAACCATTACCACGTTCACTAACCAATTGGGGTAGTATACTTCCCTAATGAAGTCGGCCTTTTGTAACTTGCCGACTTCTTCTGCTATTGCTCTATCCCGCTCCAGGGTGAAGACTCACTTCTTCTGTCGGACGGGTGGGAAAGATGGTGACACATTCAGCTTGTGTACCATGACTGAAGGGTCAATCCCTGGCATATCTTCATGACTCCAGGTGAACACGTCCTGATTTTCCTTAAGGAAAGTTACGAGTGCTAAGTGAACTGTCAGGCTTGCAAGAGTACCGAGCCTTGTGGTCCTGTCCGGCCTGGAGCTATCGAGGGGTATCTTCTCGAGCTTCTCTATGGGTTCTGCCCCCGTCTGTTGTTCTTCTATGCTCATGGTTTGCAAATGGTCGCCCATTTCTAGCATCGCAATATAGCATTCACGCGCAGCTATTTGGTCCCATTGCAATTCCCCTATTCCGTGTTCAGTGGGGAATTTGATCATCAGATGATAGGTCGAAGTTACGGCTTTCCATGAATTAAGGGTTGGTCGCCCTATGATGGCGTTGTATGCAGAGGAGCAGTCGACCACAAGGAATGTAACATCCTTAGTGATTTGTTGAGGATAGTCTTCAATAGTGACAGGTAACGTGACTGTGCCTAGGGGGTACACTTTGGTCCCTCCAAAACCGACGAGCTGGGCGTTGGTTGGAACTAGTCGCTCCCTGCTAATCCGCATTTGTTGGAAGGCTGGGTAGGAGAGAATATCCACAAAGCTTCCGTTATCGACCAAGACCCGGTACGTGTTATAGTCTTCTACGTGGATGCTAACGACAAGCGCATTGTCATGAGGATGGTGAAGACATCGGACATCTTCTTTTGAGATACCAATGATGGGATTGTTGATCCGTGGAACCTTCGGGATGATGCCCGTGAGCTGGATGTTCTGAACAATTCTGAGATAAGTCTTTTGAGCCTTTTTTGATAATCCATTGGCAGCTGCGCCTCTTACAATCATCCTTATGTCTCTTAAGGGTTGTCTTGGACGCTCGTTGTCTTGTCGAGAAGCTTGCTCTTGAGGAGGCGGATCTGCTCTCTCCTTGCTTACGAACTTTTGTAACTTCCCTTGCTGAATGAGGGCTTCAATCTACTGTTTCAAATTGTAACAGTCAGCTGTGTCATAACCGTGGTCGTGATGGAAACGAAAGTTTTATCTTTAGATCGCTTGTTGAGATCTCTCTTCAGCTTTCCAGGGAAAGTCAAGGCTCCCTCGTCTTTGATCTGTATTAAGACTTGGTCGATCGGGGTGGTCAATAGGGTGAAGCTTGTGAATCTCCCTACAGGTGGCTTAGAGCGCCTATCCTCCCTTCGTTCTTCGGTTCTCGCCATCTTCTGCCCTCTTTCTTGTCGGGTATCTTCCTGCCTTTCTCTCTTCTTGGGCTTCTTTTCGCAAGCCAACAGCGCATCTTCGGCATTCATGTACTTGGTGGCCCTATAAAGCACGTCCAACATAGTCTTTAGGTCATTCTTATATAGTGAAAACAGGAACTTACCCTTCCGCAGCCCATTCGTAAATGCTGCTACAAGTATTTTGTCGTCGGCTTCATCGATTGAGAGTGCTTCCTTATTAAAGCGGGCTATGTAAGATCTCAACATCTTGTCCTCTTGCTATCTAATACTCGTTAAGCACGCAGTAGACTTCTTATACTTGTGCCTTCCAATGAAGTGCAAAGTGAATTGGGCGCTTAGCTCTTTAAAAGTGCTGATGGAGTTGGGCATTAGTCAGTTGAACCAAATTCTCGCGGGACCCTTCAGCGTTGTAGGGAAAGCCCTACACATGATCTCGTCTTCTACTCCTTGAAGATTCAGGGTCTTGAAATTCTCTAGGTAATTAAGAGGGTCCTTGGCCCCGTCGTAGCTTTCTATCTGTGGCATGCGAAACTTCTACGGCAGTGGGAAAGAGTTGACGGAGGCGGTGAACGGCAAATCGGTTCGGTGGACCAATTTGTCGAGGTCGTTAGATACCCGTCCTTTGAAGGCGTTTATCATAAGGTCCATCATTTCCTTCATCAATTGCATCTCCACGAACATGTAAGGGGGGGCCATATCGAAGCCGAAAGGACGGGTAGTTTCCTATCATTCTTGTCGACTCATTGCGTTGCTGCCTTGAGGTCCTTCTTGGTTTCTTCTTTCAACACTTGTCCCTTCTTGATCCTCTCTTTGGTTAATCAGTTTTGCATTTTTCTGGAGCAGCTGTTCTTCCAAGTCGCGGTTTTGTTTGGTGAGGCATTCCACAACAACAGCGAGAGTTCGAACTTGTTTCTCAAGGGCAGCCGTGGGTGGTTCCTCTTTTTTAATGTCGTTAATGGTTGCCATCAAGCGAGTGAGTACCATGCAACTCTTTTGTCTGGGAAGTGATAATGGCTTTCAAATCGCAAGAATGTTTTCCACAAACGGCACCAACTGATGATGTCAAAAAATCACCAGCAAGTCACACGGCTCTCACGTGCTCCGAACAAGAACCTGCACAACACAAAAGCTGAAGACCTTAAGAGGAGTACCGGTGTGGTACCGGCCAAATACCCTCTGAAGGTCAAGTTAGAGAAATCTCTTGTTCACAACTCTAGAGTGCCAGAGCTGGGGTGAATTATGCATACCTTGGTTTGTGAGGGTATTGGGGCTTTTATAGTAGTAGAGGGTTGACCTCTCTTCCTTGGGCTAGAAGTCATTTCCTTATAGGAATGACCATGAGCGTATATTGCGGAATCCTTTCCTTGTAGGAGACTATCACTAAGCGTGGGATGCAAGACATTTCCTTATATATTCATGCGTGGTGATCAAGTCAAGGATACATTGGAGCCGTCAGCTTTAGGGTCTTCAGCTTTTGACCCTCCCTGATCTCGTCAGCTTAAGCTGTAGGCTTCATATTACAAGCAAGACCGACGGGTTAGATTTGGAGTGCCTTGTATACTATAATTTTACTTATCAATCTCGGCAATAAAAATTCTGTTCAAGATTCATAAAATGTGTGATATTCTAACATAAATACCCCAATACCAACACTCCCTAAACAATGTGGGTCTAGGACTTGCTTGATATTGCATTCAAATCATGTTTAATCATGATACATATATGCATATATTCTCATAAAACTGGATGCAAGTGTATTTTAAGAATTAATTTTAATAGATGAAAAGTAATTGTTGAAAGCTTTTTGTTTCTCTCTTCTTCTTCTTCTTCTTTTGTGGGGGTGGGGGGTGTAGACGAGCTGAAGGATTGAGAGTCTTTTGTAGCATCATTCAGACTAGTTCAAGAGAGTTCACAAACAATAAACTTGACTACACATGCCCAAGAGAAATTTTATTTGTTATTAAGGACTTCAAAACCCTGAAAACAAAGTGTCACAAGGCGCACCCCTGATCAAGTTCTAAATTAGACAGGTCATTCACTAACTCCCAAAACCCAACTTCAATTCATACACAACTTTTCATTACATGTCAAAATACAAAAAAAGGCTTTAAAAAATTGTATATATGTATTATGCATCGAACTTACAATTATAATATTGATATAAAGACTTCTTACCAACCCATGGAAATCAAAAACAAATTACTATCACATCTTGAAACAGAGGTTGGGTGCAAATTCACACTACTTTCTAGGAAGTTTTCATGTATATAAGAAGTGAAAAGAAAATTGTACTTGAGTCAAGACTGTGTACTGGGGTAGCAATTTCTTAATTTTTAATGAAATTATATATCTATTAAAAAAACACTATGGGATTAGCTGTTCTCACAGTAGCTGAATGGCTGGTAAGAAATGGGAACTCGATTCCTAATAACTATGACTTTTGGCTTAATGTAAGATCTAATGTGTCTTGGGGAAATTATCCACATATTACAAGGGCTTTTTGTTTTTTTGACCAATCTACCACACAATGAAATTGTGCATTAGTGAGGAATTGATATGCATTTCATGTAGCCAACTCCATCATTTAGAAGGAGCTAACTCCTAGGTCGGGAAGTGCAATTAAGACTGATTAGGCCCAATGAATCAGTCAGGTCTTTTTGCTATCAACCAAGCCTACTAGCTTCTCTATAGTGAATGCTTATATGGAAGGAGCAGAATTCTAAGATATAGTTCTTAAATGTGGGCCGACCTATGGAAGCTTAAATCCTTTCTCAAAGTGCTTATTTTCCTCTGGAAAGTGTTAAATGATAGTCTTCTGTAAGAAGAGAGTTTACAACGAGGAATCTAATCACTGATGCTCTTTATCCCTATTTTGATTTATAAGAGGAATCCTTCTTGTCTTTTACTTTTTTATTAATTGTGTTAGATAGATATCTGTAGTTTGTTATTTATCTTCTATACGTTTGGCTAAATGTTCTCCTTGGTCTGACTCTTCTCATCCAGCATGACTATGAATTTCTTAGATATGTTTTGCTTCATTTTCAGGTACAATGTCCATTTTCTATACTTTTATCTAGCAAAATCTTGATAGATTTTTTTCACTTTGTGTCATTGTAAACTCATCGAATATCAGCTCTGTGAGGATGTGGCAAATGCATCAATTACCTTTCATATATTCTCTCCTCCATGCATATTACACGCCTTTTCGTGATCTTATAATTCAATTGCAATATAATTTCTCAGGGAGTTCATGCCCTTAAACATGCGAGGAAATGCTATGTCTAGATGTCTAGATTATCACTCCTATGCCTTAGCCTGCTCAAATTTATTAATAGATTTATGCATTATTTGACATTTGAGGTTAGTATTTCCTGTCTTCTAGCAAATTTTGTTTTCCACACTTTGTCAAGATGTTTCCATATTGCTAATGCTTTGTAATGAGTCCCTTTGCCTCAGCCCCAAGGTAACTATGGTGAAAAATATTACATCAGGTGGTGCACTAACAAACCCTTAAAGATAGTGGAAAACACTTTTGGAGCAATTAAATATAATACCTAGACCTAGAACTATTTGTATCTAAGGTTTAGTTGTACTCTTGTTCCTTTTCTTCTGCTATGGGTGAGCATTAGTGCCATTCTTTTGTTTTTTTAAGTCTCTCTCTCTCTCTCACCCCCCTGCTTCTAGACATTGAATTATTCCTGCACTTGCAATTTCTATTAGCAATGCAATTGAGGAATGAAAATCTACATAATCATTATTGGACTACTAAAAATCATGCTGGTGAAGTTTATTTTATGAAACAGGTTATCTAGCACCATTATTTTTTTCCTTGATAAGGGTCTCATAAAATGTATGCTTTTCTGCATAAACAGTTGGAGGTTAGTATTGTTGTTTATCAACAAAGCTCAAGTGCTACTGCCGCTTCCTTTTGAAAAGTAGGTAAGATGTTGGATAGATAGATAATTAGATATGATTGAAAAGCGAGAACAACGAACAAGGGAAATGTGAGAAAGCTCCTAATCAGGATGTTGAGCACAAGAAAACTTGTGAAAATTTGGCTCCCACTTTTATAGTTAGTATGCATTCCTTGAAGACTACAAATTAAAGTTAAAAGAAATGCGGAGGTAAAAGAAATCATTTTGTACATTTTTTTAAGAATTCAAGCCATTCAAAAAACTTAGTTTGTTCTCATTATCTATAAATACTATAAAATGGAAGCGTCCGACTTTTTGTTGAGCTACTACGATTATGCCATGTAAGCTCTAGATGTCTCACAAGCTTACACATAACCATTATTAATTATTAATTTTTTAATGCTTTATTTTTAGAACCCAACCATTCGACTACCACCCGATAATTGCTCTTCTCAGTTTTCTCTCTTTACTCCAATGCAGACTCTCTCTTCGATTAAGTCGCAGAGCCGAGTGTTATGAATATCCAAAAAATGTTACTAGGTCTGTCAATCGCAGGCCATGAAACCTGCATAAGTTTGCATACTCTCAATTTGGCCAATGTTATTGGTCGATGTCCCTAGCAAGCTATTCAGCAATACTTCCTCTGCATCTGTCACAACCACATGATCCACATCGTGAGTATCCGTTTTGTGTGTTTTTCTTACTTTCTCTTTGTTTTTCCTGCTATTAATACTGGTAAATACTTGGTAACTATTTATGTAATTTGTGTTTTCTTTTACTGGGTTCGAGATATACTAGTGTGATAATTTGGAGTGTTGTGTGGAACTTTGTGGAGCTTAATTATTGCTTTGGTACTGGGTTTTGAATGAATTTGGAATTGAAATTTGAAGAAGCATTCATTGTTTAAAGTTGTACTACAAGTTGAAGGTTTAGGTTGGTGGCATGTGTTATCTGCTCCCTCAAAGTGTTTGTAAAAATGCCTAAACCAAACTTTCCATCACTTAGGAAGTACAAGGTAGAAAAATCTTATAGAAAACTTTCCATCCTTACTGAAAGTTATTTTGTATCTTAACTTCGATGTGAATCCACCAATGATAACTTAACTAGAAATTGCCAAGCATTGTTTATGTTATATAGAACACTGGTATAGGTTTATCATACTTTAGCATTGAATCTACCTTTTTATCTAATCGTTAGTCTCTCTCTCAAGTTCTTCACAGTTTTTCCTACTCTGTTGTGATCACTAGAAAAGATTTGCATCCAAACTTCTATCCGAATCCATGAATTATATCTTACCTAGAAATTGTGCCCCAAGCATTGTTTATGTGAAATAGCAAACTGAGAGAACCAAAAAACAGTACCAACATTTTTTTTTTTTCTTTTTCTTAAATCATTTATTGTGTTCTAATGCTTAGCCAGATTAAAATTTGAGTAGTGCAATTTAGAAGGATAAGTATTAAATAAACTTTACAAACTAAACAATAGAAGGTATGGAAAATAATAAACATACCATTATGCACTGCAATTGCAATAGAAATACAATTTTTCTATAAACATTACCATTACATGGGTTGCATTTGATTTCCTCTGGGCTTTACTAAAATTTTTCAGATAAGCTTTGGGTTTAAGGAAAAAATTTCCTATTAATATAGCAGTCCTATTGGTAAGTGCTTTGCTTATATTCCTTTTGGAGATTAATATATACTTCATGGGGATGTTTAGATTTTCTTAGGAATTTTGATTCATGGGGACTGCTTTTGTTAAGGTGGCGATGTTGTTACTGAAAAAGGAAAAGGATTTTTATAAGAAGCCTAAATATGAGATAAAGATAGGGTATTTCTTCCCCATTGTTAAGAAGTTAAAATATGCAAAAGATTGATAACCTAAATTGCCTGTTACGTACCAAATACAGTGACTGATAATCTAAATTGCTTCTTACTTCTCAAAAATGCCAAAAGTAACTGTTGTTGCACTTGAACTTGGGACCTGTCTGCCTTGAATTGTTTAAAAACTTTGTATCTCTGAATTAATTTAGTAATAATTTTACACATTTTTTAATCCAACTGGGTTTCTTAAGATTGGTTTTTCATCTATCCTTTGTTTCCCAATATGGAAATATCTGCTTTCTTCTAATGGTCAAGGTTTCAGTAACTACTTCTTTGCACTATCAATGTTAAAGTTGTTCTCTGTATACAGGAGCTAAAGTTATTACTGTGGCAGCTGCTTCTAAAGATAGCACCCTAAAGGCTATAGACGAAGGTAATTGGAAAAAGCCAATAAGCTGTAACTCAGATGGCAAAGAAGGAAAGCTACTAAATTAAAGTAATAGGATGAACCCTTTGTGCATAAGTTTTTTTTTAATTTTTATTCCATGGTCAAACATTCTCTGTATTTTTGTACAATGCTCCCAAAGGTCATAACAATCAACCAGTTAGGATTTTCTATTTAACAAAGATTACCTGAGAAATTTTAATAAAAATTGCAAAGCACCTTGTTCAATATAAAATCATTGATAGTAACCCACAGAATATGAATCAGGACTCATTCATTTCTATAATGAAAATTTTATTTTTCTTCAATGTAAAGGTGTACATAATAGATATGATTATTTTTCCATAAATTATATTATGCCACAAGAGAATATAAATGATTGGTAATTAGGCAGGACAAAAGTTGAAATATCCAATACACCATCAGCAAACCTTGTTTAAGGGAGACATTCCGCTTTCTTCCTCTATTATATTTAGAAGGTAGGGAAATCAATGTTGAAGGCACATCCCCCTTTTGGTAGCACAGGACATTTGATGAGTTGTGACCCAGAAGTGTCTACACAAAGATAAATCTGGTAAAGCTGGCTATTATCTGATGCATCAACATTGCATTCTATCCTTGGATCATACCTAGTTGCTCCTTTTATAGCATCACTTATGCTACTAAGCTATAAGAACTCTCATCTGATTGGATCCCTGTAACATTTTTATCCCCGCTCAATGTTAAATGAAAACAAAAAACAAAGAAAAGGTTTACAAAAGTTAAGCCTGGACAACCAATTTTAAGTTACTAAGGAAATGAAGAGTTACCTGCAATTTCAAGAATTTGGAGGAGGCCTAATTTGTCTTTGAGGTTTAGAGAAGCTTGAAAGTATCCATGCTGGTCAAGGATGGACTCGGAGCAAGTCCCATGTTTCTCCCATTCATGTGACCAAAATGAGGAACCACTGCTGCTTGGGCAGGTCAGTGTTGGCCAACTTACCTGCATTCTGCTAATTAGGTCTGAAATCTATAGAATGATAAACAATGAACTTTATTAGTGATATAATTTAAGTACTTATGTTGTCAATGTAGCACCAATTACATCTATTATCAAATTAGTTTATAAGTTTCATATAGTAAAATTAATAACAACTCATAACATTTTCCTAATAAAATATTGGTACCTTGGATTGAACGTAAGGGCTGTTAGGATCGCAGTTGGATGGGTATGAGCCATCATTAATTAGGCCGAAGCCATTGAATGCTGAAATCAGTTTTGGGTTTTCCTGTTGTTGGATAGCAACAACTTTGTTTTGTGTCATAGTCCTCTCCAGGCCACTGCATTAGAGATTTAGAGTGGTGAAATCAAGAAAAAAGTTCTGATGTTATGACAACATCAAATATGAGTAGTTAGTGTTCAAAAGGATGATCTCTCTCTTAAATAATCCTACTCACCTGTTGTACAAGGTAGAAGAAATCGAAACTCTCTGAAACACAGCCAATTGCTAGGCATTGTACTAATAAAAGCTTGATGAAGATTGCACAATTGGGTTCCATACTTTCATCTGTGTGTGTGTGTGTGTGAGGTGTGGAATTTGTTTTTGGACTTAGGGTGATAGTTTCATGATGTGAATGGCAGTTTTTATAGGCAAAAACGTACATGTGGACAGAATATTTGGTGCAGCGTATGCTTACCGCTATTACTATTAATTTATCACCTGTGTTGTGTGAAACAAATGCCCATGATTAGCCTTTCAAATTGGGAGTTTGGGACGAGTTTGGGACAAAAGTATTGACTTATTTCCACAACTTCATTGGTTTTGTCTGCATTTTTGTGAAAAAAATAAATTTAATAAAATTATTATTTACTTATCATATTGAAACAACTAACTTTGACTTCTTTTTTTCCTTGATACATAAGAAGTTACAGAAAACCAACCACAAAAAATAGCAACAAAAAGACACTTGGACCTGTAAAATGTCCTCATTGAGAGCAGGGAAAACTTCTGCCACCTCATTTTCCTTAGCTTTGTGTTTAAAAGTTGACTTTAAAAGTAATTGATTTGCCTAAATTAATAAAGGCTTTATTCCACTTTTTGGAACCAATTTTTTATCTGTATAAATCAACAAAAGGCTTTATTCCACTCTTTGGAACCAATTTTGTATACAAGTTCAATAAGATCACAGAGTCTCCTCCATGAGAGTCATCCAGTTCAAAAATTCATCTAATCACTCACTTTGCCAATTCTACATTGCCATGGCTGCTACAAGCAGATACCAAGGTTTGCCAAAGTATGGGAGTGGTCTAAATTGGTAATCCATCGATGAACTTATAAGCCTCATCTAAGTGACCAGCTCAACTAAGCAAATCCACCTTACATCCATAGTGCTTGATACCCGGAATAATCCCATACTTGTCACTCATGCTATAGAAATACTCACAACCTTCCCTTACTAAGCCAGTGTGGCTGCAAGCCTTTAAAAGACCCAAAAATGTAACCTCATCAGGTCGCACTCTCGCCCTCTTCATTTCTTCAAACAATGATATGGCTTTGGAACCATGCCCATGTGTTGCACATGCCATAACCATGGCTGACCAAGCCTGTGTATCTCTTACTGACATGTTCGCAAACTGCATTATGCCATCATCCAAGCTTCCACACTTTGCATACATATCTTAAGAGCAGTTTGGACCTTCACATATTTATCAAAACCATGTATCTTCACATACTCATGTATCCACCTCCCTAAGTCTAATGCCCCTAACAAAGCACAAGATGAAAGTATGCTAAGCAGCGTTACATCAGTAGGCTTGAGATCACTCGCTTGCAATTCGCGAAACAATGACAATGCCTCATTGGGCCGACTACTTCGAGCATATCCTGTGTTTATTGCATTATAACAAACAACAGCGCGTTCACATCATTGCACTCAGTATACATATTTATCAATGTGGGACATACATATATGTTATGGTTGAGACCAAGTTTGGTAGCAAGGCAATGCAATTGTTTACCTTCTTGCAATGCCTTAGAGCTTGCACATGCCTTGAGAAGAGAAGGGAAGGTATAGTCACAAGGGACAATGCCAGAGTATAGGACATCAGAAAAGAGCAAAATGGCCTGAAGAGGGGCATTGTAGCGGAAGTATCCACGGGCCATGGAGTTGAAGACGACAATGTCTGGTTGGAGAATTTGGTCGAACAGTTGGTGGGCATGGTCCTGATGAGCTTGGTGAGGACAGTAATGTCATTTTGGAGGTGGGTTTTGATGGTAAAGGCTTGGATTTGCTTGAGCTCTCTGAGAGAAGTGCAATGGGGTTAGAGAGACAGAGGAGGAGAGGTTATTATTGTGTTGGGTTTTGGAGGAGAAGAAGAAAATGGGCTGATTTGGAGAGCGTTAGCTGCTGCCATATGTGTTGGTTGTGTTGTGTTGTGTTTGTTTTTGTGTGACAGAGAGGTTGTGCAGGGAAAGACTTGTCAAGTTCGCATGGTACTCACGTCCATGTAATTATTGCTTACTGGTTGTGACTAAAGGGACCTTGTCTACAAAACCAACAGGGTCATTGGACATCTTTAGACAGCATTTACGGGTATGTTCCTTCACTTCCTTGCTTTCTCTCGGGCACGGTGCAAGTGGTACTTAAGAATTGAGATCGACCATTTTAATAGATATTCAAATTTTCGCATTCTATGAACATTCCATTCACGTCTTTTTTTTTTTTTTTTTATGAAATGGAGTAAAAAGTGTATACTAATTTTGGATCCTGAATACCTAACAAAGTAGAAGTCCGAGAATGACATGCAAAATAAAACGAAGTGATCAATTGATATCCATGATTGCCCAGATTTACAAATTCAACCAAGGAAGGATGTGGCAGAAGACAACTTAAGGTCAGTTTGGTAGGTCAGAAAAATGGAAAGATGGAGAAGACACCAGTTTTGCTTCATGTAGATTTAGTATAAAAGAAATGTCACCAAAATGGGGATAGGCAATTAGAATATTAGATAAATGGCAAGTAAGTAAGGCCCTTATCTAGTCTTGTAAATAACTAGTCTTGTAAAAAAAAAAATACATTAATTGATTAATTGCAATATTTTTTAAAACATAGAAGGAAATGTAAAAGACGAATTGCATGTATGTATTAGATAAAAATAGGTAGTTTGTTGATACGTCGGAAAATTTTAATATTGTTGAAAAGATCATTCTAGAGTTTTCGAGAATAATTTGAAAACTTTCAATCCCATAATTTTTTTCTTCGTAATTCTCCTCTTCTAAAGAAAGAAAATTCTAAAAAGTAAAAATCTAATTAATTATTATGAGGATTATTAATTGTTTCTTTTTCCTATATTTAATAGGGCAAGAGAGTTGTTCATACTTTGGCAAGGACATTACAAGCTGAGGACTAAGGAGGTCTCCCAGGTTTGACTTGAGGATTGTCCTCCTTTTATTCTATCCCTTTTACAATCTGATTTCCATGCTCAAATCTCAAAAAATTGACTATTGTTTATTATAAAATTAACACAAAAAACTTTATTTTGTAACTAATGAGACAATCTCAAAGGAGTTTTTTTTTTTCTTTTTTTTTTGAGAAGGAATCTCAAAGGAGTTTGCAACCCTTAAAATTTAAAAAATAGTTTGTAAGTGCACAAGATTAGTTGATGTAGTTGATTAATTTATAACACGAAATTTTTTTACTGTTACTTATTAAAGTAATGTTATTTTAAATTATTTTTTAAAAATTAATTTTATTTTGGTTTATTTCATAAAATGATGTCATTTTGTGATGTGATGTGGTGTTTAGAATTAATATTTAAATGCAAATATTTTGTATCTTGGACCTGTTTGGTAAGAGGATTTAAACACAATTTTTTTTTTTTTTTTGGAAACCATAAAATGATAGGTTTTGCACTAGAATCTATAGTTAACTGATCCTTTCTAAATACAGTTTTCATAAAATTATTTCCTATTTTCCCGATCGAAAATTGGATAATGGAAACAGCCGAGAAGATGTTTTCAAGATACATCAAATGTTTTTAATGGCATAGCTGGTAATAAATTGAAAATAATGGACCCCATAGATTTGCCCAAACTCTTCCCTCTCTTAAATTAAGAAGTTTACCTTTATCACAAATTTGAATTTTATCATATATAAAAACTAAAAAAAGTATATTAGTTTTATTCCCACATTTCAATTTTGAAACTTATCGTTGTCCCCAAAAAAAGTAATCTACACATTACTTGCTATAGAATGATCTTTTTCTTTTTTAATCTCAAAGTAGAATGGTCTCCCAAACATTATTTTTTTAATATTTTGAAAATTGTTCTTAAATGTAGGAGCCAAACACATATAATGTAAAAATTATTATTTGAAAACTAGTTTCACTTTCTCTTTCATATTCAATTTTTTGAAAATTATTTTCATACTTTTTTAAAACAAAACAAAAATCCTCCTACCAAACAAACCCTTATTTATTATATGAAATTCATTCACATATTAAACAAAGTAGATTTTCTTGATATGTTTAAATTAACCTTTTTTAAAAAAAAAAAAAAATTGAATGTTTGGGGCTTTAGGAATTATCTTATTCTTTATGGGAACTTTAGGCATTATCTTAGAATTATCTTTAAATTTTTTACAATTCATGAAAAACTCCTTGTAAGGATACCAGTTAATTGAGCATGCAAATTGCTCATCATGTATTATTCCCTTTTGATTAGAAAAAGAATTTAGAAGTAGCTTATTGAACTACTCAATTAACATGCTTAGTTTTTACTTCACAATTTAAATTTTGTTATTATGGTACAATTGATTTTGATAAAAAATTTATTTTATTTTTTTAAAAAAAGTTACTAAAATTGATTCCATTATAAAAATCAATTGAAAAGGAACAACATAATAATGTATTATTAATAAATTTTTCAATGAAATTTATATTTAAATTAATGATAATAAGTTTAGAAATTCTTTTTAAAAAATTATGTTGGGAAAAGATTCCCTCCCATTAAATCCTTCAATTTCCTCCAATTTTTAGTCATATGCAAGACACTTAACATTTATTTAATTTTGTGTGATTGATAAAAATTGAAAGAAACTTGAATATTTAAATATGAGGGCATCCTACTCTTATCCCAATCTAAATTAGAATAAATTAGCTTAATTAATTGGAGGAATTCCTTAGGAAAAGAACCGTAGTTCAATTTCTTATTTTTCAATCCTTACCCCTACTGTATACATTTAGTGCGATGGTCACTCCATAAGTATAAGTGCTTAAGAGGTATTGGGAGGGGAAGGGTCTGGGTTTAAGTCTCCTTGTATCAAAAAAGAAATTCTTGTAACAATTCAATTATTTAAGAAAAGGCTTTATTGGAACCAATTCAATTATTTAAGTCTCCTTGTAACAATTCAATTATTTAAGAAATTCTTAAGTGCTTAAGAGGTATTGGAACCAATTTCTTATCTGTACAAATCAACAAAAGGCTTTATTCCACAATTTGGAACCAATTTTTTATCTGTACAAATCAACAAAAGGCTTTATTCCACTCTTTGGAACCAATTTTGTACAAATAAGAATCCAAAGATGCACATTCTTGCATAATACATTTGCCTAAACCTAGAAGCTGGTACGGATCATTAAGAGGTTGTTTGGATGGGATGAGTTTTGAGTGATATCACTCAATTTTCTATTTTCATCATCCAAATTATGTGGGTCCCACAAAGGAGTAGTTGTTTGGATGAATTTCCAGTCATTGTTTTCATAACTCAATCACTCAAATAACCAGATCACAATCATAAGAAATGAAAACAAGTGAAACCTGTTTTCATAACTCAAAACCTGATTTTCAACTCAAAATCTGATTTTCAGTGGCATATTCGTAAATAGGAGGAGATTGTGGGGCCCATGACTTGTGTGTTGTCAAGTCAGACCCACTCACCAACGGCATTTTCTCCTTTATCCTTGTTCTTCTTCTTCTTCTTCTTTCCTTTTCTTTCTTTCTTTCTTTCTTCAGTCCCACTCCAAGACTTTCTTTTTCCCTCATCTTCTTCTTTATTTTTCTTTCTTCTTTAAACCCACTCCAACTTTTTTTTTTCTTCTTCTTCTTCTTTCTTTTTCTTTCCTTCCTTCTTCTTCAAACCCACTCCAACGTTTTTTTTTTTTTTTTTTCTTCTTACCCACTCCAACGTTTTTTTTTTTTCTTCTTCTTCTTCTTCTTTCTTTCTTTCTTCTTCAGACCCACTCCACCATTTTCATACATGCATAAATTTATACCCAGAAACAAAAACTCACACCTCATTTTCTTGATTTTGGTTTTTGATCTAAGGATTCTTGGGTTTGGGTTTGGGTTTTTTGTGTTGTGGGTTTTTGTTTGTGAGTTTTTTGGTGGAGGTTGTGGTTGTGATGAGGGCTGTTGAAGGAAGGGAAATTGAAAAAGGAAAGAAGATTAAAGCATAGAAGAGAACCTTGGATGATTTGCGCGTGCAATGATGTGGGAGGTGAGGGAAGATTCTTACCTTGGATGAATGGGTATTGTTAGATGCGTTAAATGGGTTTTTTGATGGGATAAAATGAACCAGTGTAGTATAGAAGAAGGGGACGTGGGTAGCTGTTAGTGAACCACTGTGTAGTGTCAGTGGGTGGAGTCCACTTTTTGGCAAAAAGTTGGGTTAAAAAGGTGAGATATGTGATTGGGAATTGAAACCAAACGAGTTTTATTTTGAGCGAATGAAAAAATAGAATTTGAGTGGTAAGTAATGAGTGATGAGTAATGAATGATGAAAACTGAGTGATGAGTGATGAGTGGCCATTTTTTTTAACCAAACAAGCCCTAACTCGCTAAATTTGAATAATTCATTACTCATTGTTGATTATGACTTGTACAATTTGCTGTATAGAGACAATCCCCACATAGATTCTTCAGCGCCTGAATTTTTGTACCAGGGGGAGAGTTTAGAAGCCCAAAAGCAACGGCCTATTTCTCACTATGATATCTTACTGTAATTTCTTTGTCCTCATCTTCCATGTCTTCTTGAAAAACTAAAGAAATATCAGGAACATACCCAACCAACTTCAACTCCTTGACTAACTTGTCAAGTGCCCGGAGCAAATCTGTAGAAACAGATTGCACTCCCTCCCCAGAGAAGAATTCATGCACTACATTGTTCAACTCCACTGAACTACACCCAGGTACCTTCACCACCCCCTTGTCTTTCATCAGTTTCCTCAAATAATTCACATCTTCCCATCTCCCAGCCCTTGCGCACAAGTTCGATAAGATCACACAGTCTCCTCCATGAGAGTCATCCAGTTCACAAATTCATCTAATCACTCACTTTGCCAATTCTACATTGCCATGGCTGCTACAAGCAGATACCAAGGTTTGCCAAAGTATTGGAGTGGGCTAAATTGGTAATCCATCGATGAACTTATAAGCCACATCTAAGCGACAAGCTCAGCTAAGCAAATCCACCATACATCCTAAGTGCTTGATACCCAGAATAATCCCATACTTGTCACTCATGCTATAGAAATACTCACAACCAGTGTGGCTGCAAGCCTTTAAAAGACTCAAAAATGTAATCTCATCTGGTCGCACTCTCGCCCTCTTCATTTCTTCAAACAATGATATGGCTTTGGAACCATGCCCATGAGTTGCATATGCCATTACCATGGCTGACCAAGCTAGTGTATCTCTTACAGACATGTTCACAAACTGCATCATGCGATCATCCAAGCTTCCACACTTTGCATACATATCTATAAGAGCAGTTTTGACCTTTACATATATATCAAAACCATGTATGTTCACATAGTCATGTATCCACCTCCCTAAGTCTTATGCTTCTAACAAAGCACAAGATTAAAGAATGCTAAGCAGTGTTACATCAATAGGCTTGAGATCACTCGCTTACAATTTGCAAAACAATGACAAAGCCTCATTGGGCCGGCTACTTCGAGCATATCCTGTGATTATTGCATTATAACAAACAACACAAGGCTCAGCTATCTTATCAAAGACGCGCCAAGCCGCGTTCACATCATTGCACTCAGTATACATATTTATCAATGAGGGACATACATATATGTTATGGTTGAGACCAAGTTTGGTAGCAAGGCAGTGCAATTGTTTACCTTCTTGCAATGCCTTAGAGCTTGCACATGCCTTGAGAATAGAAGGGAAGTTATAGTCATCAGGGACAATGCCAGAGCATAGGATATCAGAAAAGAGCAAAATGGCTTGAAGAGTGGCATTAAAGCGGGAGTATCCAAGGGCCATGGAGTTAAAGACCACAATGTCTGGTTGGAGAATTTGTTCGAACAGTTGGTGGGCATGGTCCATAAAGGTAGCAGAAGGAGTGACGTCATTTTGGAGGTGGGTTTTGATGGTAAAGGCTTAGATTTTCTTGAGCTCTCTAAGAGAAGTGCAATGGGGTTAGAGACAGAGGAGGAGTGGTTATTATTGTGTTGGGTTTTGGGGGAGAAGAAGAAAATGGGCTGATTTGGAGAGCCTTAGTTGCTGCCATAAGTGTTGGTTGTGTTGTGTTATGTTGTGTTTGTGTGACAGTGAGGTTGGGCAGGGAAAGGCTTGTCAAGTTCACATGGTAATCACGTCCATGTAATATTGTTTAGGGTCTTGTTAGAGGGGTGGAAAAATGAGAGAATAGAAAATGGTGAGAGGGTGGAAAAATAGGAAGTCCTTCCTTTTTGTTTGGTTGGGAGTGGAAAAATAGAATGATGAAAAAAATGAGTTTGTATAAATTTACCCATATACTTTTGTTAAAAAATGATACCTAATTAAAACAAAAAAAGTGATAAACAACCAAAAAAAAAAATCAATCACCTAAATTTATTAAAAAATAAAAATCATGTCCATCAAAAAATCACATCTAAAAAATTAAAAATTAAAAATTAAAAAAAAAACTGGACAAGCCTGCCTAGTGAATCAAAATAAAAAAGAAAAAAAGAAAAGAGGCACGTCCAGAGGAAAAAAAGAAAAAAGAAAAAATAAAGTATGAAGAAAAGCAACGTGGGTGAAGCACATGTGCAATTGCATATGAGCATTTTCGTCCAAAAATGAGAACCAATTTCTCCCTTTAGTTTTCTCTCTATTTTAGAGGGAAAATTTTTTGGTAGGCTTGGGGAGAAAATACCTAAGCCCTACCATTTATTTTCCTTCCTCTCCATCCAACCAAACACACTTCAAAAAAGTTTTCCTCCCCATTTTATCTCCAAAGTTTTGCATCCACCATATTTCATTTCCAAACAAACACACCCTTACTGATTGTGACTACAAAGATCTTTTCTACAAAACCAACAGGGTCATTGATCATCTTCTTAGATAGCATTTACGGGTATACTTTAGTTCCTTCACTTCCTTGCTTTCGCACCGGCACAGTGCAAGTGTACTTAAGAGTTAAGATCAACCATTTCAATAGATATATTCACGGTTTAAATTTCCACATCCTAAGAGCATTCACATCAGTTAGTATATTATAGTTAAATATGTAAAATTTACACAATTTTTCCTAAAAATGACTTATATCAGTCTATATATAATTATGTAAATTTACAAGTTTGCTAATTGTGTAAATTTACACTAACACTAGTCATTTTGTATTTAGTTATTTATTCTTTCATTAGGTATCTCAAAAATGAAGGTATAGAGTAAATGGTGGTTGTTGCGATGTAAAAAGAGAAACAATTAAAAAAAAAATTAAGAAAAATTGATATTTTAATAAAATGTAGTGTAAAATAAATAATATGATATAAGGTGTTTTAAAAAGTGAGTATGTAAAAAAAAAAAATTCTTATTCTAAAATAGACAGGAATTTTTGCACAAATTGATGGATATGTTCTTTCTTATCTATCAAATTATATACCAAAGTTGGAAAAAGATAAATTAAACAAATAAGAAGAATATTGCATAAGACTGTAGTTTTATTTTTTATTACAATGATTTGATCGTTAAAATAATAGGGCAGAATTTGAATAATAATTATCTTGATAAAGGAGAAAAGGTGATATTACTTAAGTACAAAATTCTTGGTGAAAAAACTTTCGTTTTCAATCTAATTCGAAATGAATATCATAATCTCCAATGTAACTCTGCACTTCTGCTAAGCTTTATACCGAGGACATTCTGGCCTTTTGCTCCGTTTGGGCAAAATATTTGGCATTATGCCCCTGTTTCGAAACTATATAAGGGCGTGCCCCTGTTTCGATACTCGATATTCTTAGAGTCGAGTTACTTAAAATACTCGATTATCACAAGGCCGAGTTCTATGCAGGTTCTTGCTACGCTGGTCATCCAGCGTGGCTTTTGGGCAATAAAATATTCCCGCGTAACTGTTTAGAACTCGGCAATTAAGAAACCGAGTTATATGCAGAATAAAATGCAATTTTGAATGTAACGTCTCCAAAACAATTTGTCTTCCTTCTTCCTCAGTCCGATCAGTAGCCACCCTCAGTATGTTCAGTAGACCCTTTCCAAGTTCAACGCATCTTCAAGTTCTCTTATTTCTACCCATACCCAAACCAAACTGTTCAGTAGACCCTTTCTGAAGCAGTGGCGACGCCACGGCTAAGTCATGGTGTTCCTGTCGCCACGGCTAAGTCAGGGTGTTCCCAGGAACACCCTGACTTGAAAAAAATCAAAAAAAAAAAAAAAAAAATTTATACTTAATCATAATTAGGAACACCCTGACCAAAAAATTAGGAACACCCTCAGTAACAAAATTAGGAACACCCTCAAATTAAAAAAAAAAAAAAAAAAATTCTGTTCTACTTCCAAGCAAAAAAAAAAAAAAAAAAAAACCCAAAAAAAATTTGAAATAAAATATTAAAAAAAAAAAAAAAAAAGTAATAGAGCCAAAGCCCACGGCAAGCCAAGCCCAGGCGAGCCCAATAGATTACACAGGTGGCCCGTAGCCCACGGATTCTCCAAAAAAAAAAAAAAAAAAAACAGAGAACAGATACAGCTAGTCCATCAGCAAAGCAAAACAAATCCCAACTAAGTAGTCTAAGTTAGTGTTTATCTCAAAAAAATAAAAGCTCCCAATACAGAGAAAACAAAAACAAACCCCAGCGGCGCAGCATACACTGATACACTTCCCAGTTCCCACGGACCGTCGCCGACTCGCCGTCGTCGCAGATACACTGCCCACAAACCCCAGCAGAGAAAACCACTCGTCGTCGCCATCGCAGTCTCGCAGATCGGTGCTCGGTGCTCGCCGCTCGCCGCTCGCCGCCTCGCCCTCATCGCAGTCTCGCAGTGGTCGCCGTCACAGATCGCAGTCGTCGCCGTCGCAGATCGCAGTCTCGCCGCTCGGACCTCGGTGCTTGCCGCTCGCCGCTCGGACCTCGGACCCTCGGTGCTCGCCGGTCGGACCTCGTGCTGGGTATCTCTCTCTCTTTACTCTTTTTCTCTCTTTTTCTCTAAGTCTCTCACTTTCTCTCTTTACCCATGAACTGCAAAACTGAAATGAAATTTGTCTCTCCTTATTCTTAACTTTAATACCGGTAACTCTGTCTCTCTCTCTACATAATTATATAATTTATACGCTTTTTTTTTTTTTTTTTTTTTTTTTTTTTCCTTATCTATCCTATTGGTCAGTGTGTTGGTGTAATGGTGTTGGTGGACGGCATTCCACCAACACACTGACAGTGACCAATAGGATTAGGACAAATTCAAAAAGCAAAAGCAAGCAATTGGTCAGATTGGCTGGCCGAATTGATTGCTTCTGCCTCAGTGCCTCTTTTTTTTTTTTTTTGAATTTAGCCTTACTTGTTGGTGTTGGTTTTTGTGTAACGTGTGTTGGTGTTGGTTAATGTGTTAGTAATATATTGATTGTCTTTTAGTATGATGTAAAATATCTATTGTGATTGTGAAATTTTCTGATTGGTAGGTTATTGTTTGTGATTGTTGATTAGCAGTGTAATGTGCTACACATTACACTGTTTTAATTATTGTGATGCACATAGAATGTATAACGTGCATAAGACAAACAAATATAATAAATTAAAGTAGTATAATTAATGACAAATAAATTAAAGCAATATAGTTTATTGTTACGCTAAATAACAATAATTAAAGCTATATAATTAAATTAGCTAATACATTATAAAAGACAAATAAATTAAATAATGTTAGACTAAATAACAATTAATAATGTTAGGTCACAATCTGAATGACCCCTTGTGATAAACCCTAATTAATTAATTAATTAGCCAAGTTGTTTAATTAATCAATTAAGCATGCAATTGCGTGGAAGCACAAACAAATCACCAAATACTAAATATGCAGCGGAAAATAAATAACACGGTGATTTGTTTACGAATGGGGAAAACCCTAACGGCAAAAACCCCACCGGGTGATTTTCAGGTCACCACTCCCGAAACTCCACTATTATCAAATCAAGCGGTTACAAGAAAGGAATCCCAAGTACCTTACCAACCTACAGTTGAACCCTTACCCCAATACCCAATTGGACTTGATCTGTAGTGACAATTTCCACCTTTGATGCACGGCTCCCAAGTACGTGACTAACCAATGCGCGGATCCCAGTACGCGACTTCAGAACACCAACTTGAGGAAGAATGGTTGGCTGCAAAGTTCTTCAGTTCATCCACGTGATGAATAGCAGGAAGATGCTTGGTTACAAAACCCTATGGTGCAAAGACACAGCAACTTCTTGATGAAGGATGAACTAGGTCAAGAACTTCGTCTGTTGATCACAATTTGCATAAACAGAGATTGCTCAATGATAATACAACTTGTGTCCCCAAAACGGCTCTTAAAATAATCCTTTTATATGTTTAGGGTTAGAAGAAAAGAAGTCCCAAAAACATATTCACGGATCCCAAGAAAATCAGATTTGGAATTCTGACTTTTTAAATCTCGACAGATAGCAGGTGTCGAGGTAGCTATCGAGAGGTGTCGAGCTTTAAAAATTCTGCACTTCAACTTGCTTTTTCTTGGACAGACTTGATGACTTCAACACTTGACCTTGAAACATAGTTTCTTGAAGTATTAAAAACACCTAGATCTACCCAATTACAAGTAGAGTGCGTTTTGTCAAAGGATTAGCCAATTTACATAAATAAGTAAGACATATGTTCTTAGCATGTGAAACATATATGTCCTAACAAATAATTTTATAATTAATGCAACAACAATATAACAAATTATAATTTATAAAAGAAAAACAAATTAATGAAACAACTAAATAATAATAATTAATAATTTTATTAATATTTCAAATAAGGCAATTGTAAATTTTATGTATTTGCATATTTTTTGATTGTTGTTGTTGTCAATATATAATTTTTTTTTATTAGATTGTGTAATTTATACTTGTTGAGGAACACCCTGACAAAATTTTCTGGAGTCGCCACTGTTCTGAAGCCCAACCCAAACCCACACCTTTCACTCTCACCATAACCCTCACCATAGCCGAAGAAAGCTGAACCCAATCCATCTTCAGAGTTAAAGGATTAGAAACATATTAAGGTTATTTTGTAAATGCTGAGTTCAATTTTTTTTCCCTTTGCATTTAATCTGAGTTAAGTGTTGCTTGTGCATGTACTCTGATTTGAGTGTGGGTGTGGCTTCTTAAGTTTTTCTTTGTTAGAGTTTTCTCTATTCATTATTATTGTTGTTGTTTTAGCTTTGTTGGGTTTGGTTTTGAACTGGGTTTTGATGCATATTTAGGGCACAAATTTAGGTAAAATGCATTTGGCATGACAATGGTGTTCATTATTACGGAAAATTGCTTTTTAATTCATATAGTTTGAAAATGCATGTCACGCTTCCACAAATTATTCACAAATTATCCACAAAGAAAGCAACATCTGTAGGAACCTTGACTTGCCAGATGCTTTTGTATGGAAACTACCCATCAAAGGTTCATAATAAGAACGAACTTCAAACTTATTGTCTTTTACAAGCTTCCACACTGTTAAGTTATTATTATAATAGATATAATGTGTGTGTAATGGATATGCACGCATATATCTACACACAGACCATAAAATGCACATAATGGACATCCGCAATCACTGAACTAATTTGAACTCATAAATGCCCTGTATATCTACTGTTTTGGGTTCCTAAAACCTTTGCTACCATTTACTCTGCTTAGGGCTCTAACTGTGCCATATTGTTTTTATTCAACATCTTAGTTTTTTTTATATTTTTTTATATTATTATTTTTTTTGTTTTTTTTGGTTTCATGTCATTATCCTTGTAATATCATATGTGAACATATAATCTATGCGCAGCAGTTGAAAGTCTGTTACATTTTGTGTACAGATGCATAATTTATTGTCTTAAGAAACTAGAATTGGTAATTATCTCAGGAAAGAGGTTCTGACAGGTTGATATTTTAAAGCAGGATTTTTGTTAAGTAATAGTTTAGGTGAGGCAAAGGTGAGGCACTATTAAGTAATAAGTTTGCACTTACTTGCATGTGTTTGTCTGATTGCATCTGATAGTGTGTTATCTGTTCTCATGATTTTGAATTGATCTTTATCTCAGTTTTTCTTACTCCTCCCTTTTTGGATTATTAAATTAAATGTAACAGTCATTTTAGTCAAGTTTTGATGAATTATACTGACTTGTGAACGGAATTTTTGTATTATGTATCCAAAAGGTGTTTGTCATTGTAATTGATGTTTACTTTTCTCTCTTTCTAATTTCTGTTAAAGAAAATATGGAAATTTACTGGGTTCATTGGGATGTTCTGAGTAAGATTCACATTTAAAGCCTTTCATGGGGTTTCAGATGTTGAATTGTTGTCGTTACATTGTTTATTGGAAAACTTAATGTCAGTTGTTTAAATTGTGCTTCTCTACTAGACTTTCAGTCAATGAATGCAGATTAGACTTATGCGGTTGCATGTGTAAGAAATTTGCTGATTGGGAACATATGTTCAAAAGCTGAAAGGGGCCTTTGTAACATGTTCACAGAGATATTAAGTTGTAATCAGAAGTCTGGAACTAGACTCTTACCTTCTTCTACTTCTTTTTCCCCTTGGAACTGACCTAATTTATCCATATTGTAAAACTCTACATTGGATTTAAATCACACCTCTTTGTCTTATTAGATTATCCATTGATGATGTGATTATCCTATGCTTAATTTTTTTAGTTTTCTTACAATTATTGTAATCCTACTCTATCATTTGGACTCATGAATTTCATAATATATTTAAGAAGGATTTTTTCTTAGTTTTGTTTTATTTTATGGTTTTTTGCTAGTACTAGAATCTCAATTTTTTTTGTTAGATGGAATATGTTTGTGAAACCTTATCGACTCCATTGTATTTCAGAACCTGGCATTCACTTAAGGCTACTACAAAACAGATAGTATAGCCAACTATAGAATAGAGAAAATTATAAAAACTTGGAACAAATTATATCGAATGAAATCTCTAAGCTGTGATTGAAATTTCTCTGTTAGATTTTTCTCTATTCATATTTTTCTCTAAACTTGGAACAAAGTATATGGAATATGTTGTATGAAAGGGGTCCCTCCTTTTCACCTTTCCTCTTTCCCTTGGGACCAAAACTTAATAAAATAAAAAATAAAAAAAGCTTTACGTTCCCGCCATTTTGAAATTTTTTAAATATCCTTATCTTTTCAAATGTTGTTTTGTGTCGAAATCTGCATGCATGGTAGTTGTTTTGATACTTTCATAGTTAATATGTAATAAGGTTAACTTATATTCACTTTGAAACAAGTTCTATGTTTTTCGCAAGTCCTGGCTATATTGGAAATTACGAATGTTTATAATTGCTAGTGCTGGCTGTATTGTTAATGTCTGCTTGTGGTCAACGGTATATTAATATGATTGCATGCGTGTCAGATATGCAGCAACTGCAAAGTGTGGAACCTGGACCCGCAGATGGTACACAGTTGACGAGGAAGCCAGGGCATCGATCCACGGCACTGTGGGAGACACCTGCCAGTTAGGTACGTAGTTGTACTGAACTTCGGACGTGTCAAAATCGTTTCATTTTCTTTTTGTAGGGTTCTTTGATTATTTGTAAATAGATGTTCAAAATGGTATAATTTCTCTTTTGGTTTAGGTAGAATTTTATTTAATCCAAAGAGAAAATGATATGAAGCAAAGAGAAAATGATATGAAGCAGAAATAATCGTGAATTTAAAAACACTCTTTCATCAATAGCATCAAGTCTTATTTGCAGATATATTAAAACTAATAATACTACAAAAAATATTAAACATCAGTAGTGGCTAATGAAAAGGTATATTCAAAGTCAGTAGATCTCATTTAAAAGTTATAGTAATCAATTAAAATCCGCTGCCATTATTTTCCCAAAGGTGCGCACACAAATAGGCGTGGCTACACATAAGACAACCGACTTTTGAATCGTAATTCCCTACTTCATTTGACATAGTGAGGCACTTTGTTCATTCATTTCAAAATAGAATGCCCATCACCTTATTCACGTTTTTTAAACAATGTCATTGATCATGAATTGAACCTATCTGCTATTAAGGTAGAGTGAATAACCAGTTAACATTGTAAGTAACATATTGCAAAATGTTCATAACTAACCAGTTAGCATACTGTTTCTTGCATATTATTATTATGTAGCATTCTTATAGTTATTTCGTGTGCACTATCCTAAGACAACGCTTTTTCATGAGCAGGTAGTGCCAGGCATGCTAAAGTGTAGACACCGATCTTAGGAGTTACCCCGACGTGGGCTAGACCCAAAGATTGCCCATTACATAGTTGAGGCAAGTTTCGAAGGGTTATCGAAGGTTTCAAACATGGAAGTTGATCACGCATTGATCATAGCACTGGTCGAGCGTTGGTGTCTAGAGATGGGTATCACCTTACAAGACATTGAGGTGATGCTAGGGGTACCTGTTGATGGGTTGCCTGTGACTGGGAGTGTCAAGGGGGATTGGCCTGTATTGTGTCGTGATTTACTAGGTGATCGTCCTCCAGACCCAGTATCGCATCCCCATGAAAATACGTCTATCCTTGCTGGGGCGAGGATAAGAGTCAGCTGGCTGAAGGAACAATTTAAAGGTCCCCTCGCTGCGGATGCTACTGACGAGGTAGTGCAGCAACACGCATGCTATCACATACTCGTATTGTTGGGGTCCATTCTATTTATGGACAAATCAGTAGATCGGGTGTCGGTGATGCCTCTACAGTTACTGAACCCAATCAACAACGCGAAGAGGTACAGTTGGGGTAGTGGAGCATTAGCCTGGCTGTACAAGCACCTATGCAAGGCATCGGAGACGACGGCGATGCAGATTAGAGGTGCGCTGATGTTGGTGCAGCTGTGGGTGTATTCAAGGTTCCCACTGATATGCCCTGTTACGAGGCCGCCACAACCGCTGGTGGAGGCAGGTCCCCTCGCCTATCGGTATGTTAATTGATTAGTTTGATTCAATTGTCATGACATTTGTCATTCACCGTGCATGTCTCTATAGTTAACTTTAATAATAAATCCATTTTGATACTAATCTCGTTTAACACACGATAGTCCAGATTAAGATATGATCTTCTTTATTTTGTGAAACATATATTATAATTTTTAATATAATACTAGTACTTTTTTTGTATACAAATTTAATACTAGTACTAAGATCTGGAAGTTCAAGAGAAAATATTGGTATCTATTCATTCTCTCTCTCTCGGCAAGGAAAAAAATTGGCACATAATCAATGGATACAAAAAGAATCACCCATACCTATCGAAGTGCTTTAAAGGTCGTATTAAAATCTTCCAAATCAATTCATGTGCATGTAGTGCGTATTCATTCATTTAGTGTGTTCTACAGTTAAATGATAATATAATGTTAATGTTTCCATATATTGATTAAAAGTTATGATTTAAATCTTCCATATATAGTGTTCTATTAATGAAATTACTGCATTAGATGATGAAACAGATATTTCAGACTTCTCAGATTCAAGCAATGATGATTTTCAAAAATTTCTACCTACGAACATTAGACGTTGTTGTTAATGTCTACACATTTTGTGCAAGACAAAATGTTGTTGTTAATGTCTGACAAATGATGATTATGTACGTTCGACTTTTGCAAATCTAAAGATTAACTGTTCCTTAGTTTTGGCTAAGTTTATATGAAATCAATTTCTCATTTTTTTCCCTGTTGTTCTTTGTTGCTACATATGAAAATTTAATATGAATATTTGCGCATAGATTCAATACATACAGACCAACCACTCTTTCACAGAAAAACCATATGGCTCCTAAAGTAAGGACTCGCCGGAGTAGAGTGGGGCCCAACTGGGACCATCACCGTCGAGGTGTAGACACTCACATTTGTTCAAAGTAATACTCCCTTCCACCATGCGTGACATGAAACTGGTACTGTATTACTGCACAATGTCAGTATGTTGCAATGTTTTCAATGGATTGGCTAAGTGTATATGAAATCACTTGCTTATTTTTTCCCTGCTGTTCTTTGTTGCTACATATGATTCTTGTGCTTTGGTTGGACAATATCCTCTGCTTTGTAGTGTAGGAAAAACCTTAGATATGTTGATGTTTCCAATATTCTGTATCCGTGTATCTTAGTTTTGCTAGTGTACTACTTTATACAGATACATTATATATAGACTCATCTAACCAGACTAACCACTCATTCTCTCTTCGTCTTTATGTACAAGAAAATTTTTTCGTAACAAACTTTTCTCCGACTTCATGTTTTGTGGGCAAATCATTTGAGGGATATGTTTGTATCATCTTCATCTAATTCTATTATTTCTACCTAATGATCTTCCAATTTACAGTTCTTGCTGGGTGGATATTGAATCTCAGTGGCAGTCTTATCAAATATAAGAACATGGAAGCTTGAATTTCCTTCATATCTGAACACTAAAAAATAACCATAACAGATAGAATGGTATTCAACGAAATCCTGCCAACCATTACAAAACCAAATGTTGTTATCAGCTTTCTTCAATCACACTTGCCAAATACCACCATAGGGAGCAGTGAGTGTAGCTACGGTGGATAGCTCAGTACTATTGAACCCTGACCACAAGTACCCATCCACATTGACGTGAAAACATAGAGAATCCTTGAAAAAGTTTATGCATCAATTTTGGGGGTGAGTTGTCCACCGTTGCTACACTGATGTTTGCAGTGCTGCATGTGCTGCTCAACAACTTCGCACTGTTGAACCCTGTCCAGTCATATCACCCACACACACGTTAATGCACAAATATGCATCCTTTTGCAATGCACCGTTTTCAAGGATGCAAAGCATCCCTGAAAAGTTTATGATAAATTTAACACAGCTTAACACTATCTCATCAAGTCATGTCAGATGAAGCACAGAAATGCTAAATAGTGTTCACGTGAACCCTATCTAGTCATATCACCTACACGCACGTCAATACACAGATATGCAATGCACCGTTTTCAAGGATGCAAAGCATCCCTGAAAAGTTTATGATACATTTAACACAGCTCAGCGTTGTCTCTTTAAGTCATACTCGACACTGTCTCGTCAAGTCATGTCAGATGAAGCATAGGAATGCTGAATAGTCAAAACGTGAATAAATACACAACCTCCTTTGCAGTACACATCACCAGCCCAGTGCTGTAGCACAAGCTATAGCCATATCAAACAGCTGCCTCAGCAAACCACATGCACCAACAAGTGCCACTGTATAGCCAAGTCATGTTCGCAGTTTTGCATGTGCTCCTCAACACCTCACTGAACAATACACTGTCGAGTCATAGCATCTTTATTCACGTGAATACTTACCCTTACATATAGTCACATCCATGTGAATACTTGCCATTGCAAAACTCCTATATAAAATTCCATTTACATATACCCTTACAAAACATCTACGCATACTAAAGTCCCATTTACATCTACCCTTGCAAAACATCTACACATACCAATCAGAAGTCACATTTTCCAATGTCAATGCGCAATTGGATGCTACCTCATGCGACTCGAAGCGCCTCTTGTTGATCGTATCTCCCTCACACTGCCACGGCAAAACATGCACCAATATCAGCGTGCAGTGACAAATATAAAAAAAGAAAACAATTTGATGATACTCCATAGGTCCAGGTATCACATGCTACAACTGGCAGAAGAGTTGGCCGCTGCAACGAACAGGCAACTCACTCCGGTGGAACGTAACAATGTCCTCAACTACGAGGACTACCTGTCAGAGTGAATGCCTATGTGGTATGTGTGTTATGTCTAAGGTTAACTTAATTATGTTAGTAGTGTTAGTGTTCAATATGCAATGCATGCATATTGGTGACATCGTGTAAGTTATTTTAAGTTTTCTGTGTTCTGTTCTACGTGCTTATTGAAAAACATCATGTGTGGGAATATTTAACTTTTATGCGTTATGTGGGAATAATCTGGATTGCGAATAACGTGCATGCTCCTCACAATCAATAATAAGGTTTACATAGTACAAATGCAACAACAGTGACACATATATTTAAAACATAGTTAAGCAAAATAGTTCTCCAACAAAGTCTAATTACACAACACAATTACTCTTCATCTGACATCTCCACGTCTAACTGATAAATGGGATCAGCAAGAAGTGATTGCATGAATTGTGCGTGCTCGTACCACCCTCCCTCCACTAACTCTCGAATCTCGACTTGGGTCCGATATCGATTAAGACGTATTTTCATTCGATTATTTTCTTCTCTTATGCGGTTCAATGCTTTACGAAGTTCGTCAATCGTGTCTCTAAGCATCTGCGATGCGAGTCGCCGAGGCACTGGCAACTTAAAACCAACCAACTCATCATAAAACATTTGTTGTTCACGAAATAATCAAGTCCACTCCTGTCTCATGGTATTGTGAACGTAAACACTATTTCGCAGATTCGGATTGATTGTATAGCTGAACTCATCTTCCAATACCCAGCAACAACCCATAGCAGTGAACACATCGTGAGGCCTATAGAATTGTGGGTTGCCAGAATCAGACATTGACGCTGAATACAATAACATCAAATGATCAAGTTAACAGTGTGCATCGACTGTTGGTAAATAATGTAATGCTGCATAAGATGGTACACGACAAAGACATTCATAAATTTGTGTACTATTACATGCTAAAAATAAAATACTAACACTCAAATTTGACCATAAACATTAGACGTTGTTATTAATGTCTACACGTTGTGTGCAATACAAAATGTTGTTGTTAATGTCTCAACCAATGATGACTATGTACATTCAACTTTTGCAAATCTAAAGATTCACTGTTCATTACATTTAGGAAAACACTCGAATTTTTTTTTTTTTTTAATGAAAATTACACCAACAAAGACCTAATATAACCCAATGTACACACATAATACTCATCATCGTTTCTATAGATTATTGTACATTTCTTGTAGCACCAACCAACACCAAACAACTGATATAACCCTAATCTACTCACATAACACTCATTCAAGAAAATACCAAAGCACAAGTAATACAACCTATTAAATGAAAATTCTTCTCTAACAAAAACATACATTATGGTTGATAAATTTTTATAATATCTACAACTACTTTTACCTACTCAATAAAATTCTATATGTATTTCAAAGAAGAAAATGAGTTTCTCACCTGAGATGATAGAGAGATAACACCAACTTTTGACAGAAAATTCTGAAAATAAGGAGAAGCTGATCTGAAAATGATGAGGAGAATAGCTGATTTGTTGGGGGGGGGGGGGGAGTAAATAGCAAAAAAACTCGATTATATTAGGACCAAGTAACGTTAATAACTCGATTTCCCAGTCATCAGGTTTAGCTTCACATGCAAATTAAGTGATTTGAAGTCGGGTCAGAACGTAGCAGAACAACTCGATTACACCAGAGCCGAGTAACACTAATAAGTGATTTGAAATGGTGTTAGATCTCGTCAGTAACTCGGTTTTCTGATTGCCGAGTTACAAATAGTAACGTGGACTATTTTATTAGGCAAAAGCCATGCTGGATTGCCAGTGTGGCAAGATCCTGCACAAAACTCGGCTATGTTATAATTGAGTAATTTAAGTAACACGATCCTACGATCATCGAGTATCGAAACAGGGGCACGCGCCTTTATATTTTTGAAATAGGGGCATAATGCCAAATATTTTTCCCAAAAGGGGCAAAAGGCCAGAATGTCCTTTATACCGATTCAAAAAGTACGACTGTGTGCTTCAATTTTAAATTTAAAAAAATTACATCAGTGACCAAAACTACAATCAACCAAGGGTGCTAATTCACACAATTGGTTTTGTAGGGTCAAAATTTGCGATCCAAATCCAATATATATGGAATAGGAGCCCAACGAGCCCAATACAATAATCTCGTAGAGAATGGGTGAAAGAGCCGGGCTGATAATGAACTAAACAACGTTGGATGAAGGTTTGCAAGATAAATAATTGCAAAAGATAAATTTGAAACGTGAACAAATTGGTGTCCGAAGAAGTAGACTTTTGTTTATATAAGGTTGAGAGCTACAGTAAACCTTTCTTCCTTCTTTCTTTCTTCAATTTTTCGTCCATCTTCATGAAAGGACCTTCTCCTTTTATAGTTGTTTTTCAATCATCTTCATCGTACACTTGTTCTTCATCTAAGCACCCACTTGAGTACATGTCACATCAGGTATCTTCCTTAGTTCTCCATGAGTGGTGGCAAGCTGAGACTGCACTATTCAGGGGTCTTCTCCACATAAATGCGGTCGGAAAAGTTGCTGCTGTGCATTAAATGCGGTGGCATCAGCTTTCTCTTTAGATATTTTTCTATTCTTATCATCTTTATGCGTGCATGGAGCTCATCCTTATCGTTGGAATTTCTTGGAAGCTCACCCACACTGCCCAAGTATTTGCTTGACTGATATTCTTTAAGTTCGAAGAGAATGAACTCTTCGGACTATATTCTTCTATTCTTTTCTTACGTGATTCTCCACCGTGGGGCCTTTTCCAATTCTTTACTCCTCCTCGGACATGCTCATATTTTCAAATAGGGCCCGGGGCCCAATATACTTGTTTGGGCTTTTACCCCCACAGGTTTAATTGAGGTGTTTATTATAACTTTCTTTAAATTTTAGGATGTAAATTATAGATTAAGGATTGTTAGTAATTAGCCAAAAGTATTATAATTAATTGATAAATTTCCATGCACAAAGTATTTGGAGGTTGAAGGGACAAAGGGTTCACTAAATTAAATAGACTAAATTACAAATTATAGTCTCTAACTTTGATACATTTTCAATTCAGTTCTTCACGTTTAATTTTTTCTTTCATTTCAATGCTAGAATTTTCATTATTTTTTCAGGAAAATACTAAGACCACAACTTCTACCACAAGAAATTCTATAGCAGATTTTCTATACACACACATGCATAAATACAACTCATACACTCTTCAAGATTGAACCCATGATCATTGGCAAAATTGTAAGTGATTCTCAAAAATAGGGGAAGGAGATATCATTTGGTCTAAAGACCATTGGAAAGATCCTACGTAGATTCACAAAATTAGGTTTTATGTTAACTACAGTATTATATTAACAAAGGAAATATATATATATATATATATATATATAAACCAAAAGAACAATTAGCATAAAATTTCTAGAAGATCCCATGATTACTGCTCTTCGAGCCTTTTATGGATTTTAAAAATAAAAAATAAAAAGTGCACCTTAAATGTATATATAAAAAAAAATGACACCTTAAAGAGTCAAACGCCTTCAAAGAAAAGAATAACAAAAATCCAATCCTCTTTAATGGAAACCCTAAGTGTATACTAGTTTTGGATCCTGAATACCTAATAAAGTAGAAGTCCAAGAATGACATGCAAAATAAAATGAAGTGATCAATTGATATCCATGATTGCCCGGATTTACAAATTCAACCAAGGATGTGGTAGAAAGACAACTTAAGGTTAGTCTGGTAGGTCGGAAAAATGCGAAGATGGAGAAGACACCAATTTTGCATCATGTAGATTTAGTATAAAAGAAATGTCACCAAAATGGGGATAGGCAATTAGATAAAGGGCAAGTAAGGCAAAGGACATTGACGGGGCTTTATACTTTTGATAATAAATAACTAGTCTTGTAAAAAAAAAAAACATTAATTGATTAATTGCAATATTCTTTAAAACATAGAAGGAAATATAAAAGACAAATTGCATGTATGTATTAGAAAAATAAAGGTGGTTTATTGGTACATTGGAAAATTTTAATATTGTTGAAAAGATCATTCTAGAGTTTTCAAGAATAATTGAAAACTTATTTATATTTTTTGTTGGATGGGTGGGACCTCCCTATTACGTAGAATTAGTATTGGGTTTCTCTGTCGCTAAGTAGGTTTTCTCTGGGTCTCCAGAAAAAATCTCCCTTAGGCTGTAGAATTTGCCGTTCCTTGTGAGGATTCTTAGTAACTCAAGCAAACTCTTTTTGCTTGGAGGGGGGTAGACGATAAGCTTTTTTTCTTTTCCTTGGGGGCTGGGAAACACGAGAGTTTGAGGGTGCTAGCAAAAATGGAAAACCTGATAGAGCATTGGCAAAGAATGTCGTTGAGTGCTAGGGAGGGTGAAGAGTTGGACTTGGACGACAAACTCTCAACCAAAAACTTTACCATGGCAGCGAAGTTCCTTACAAAGAGGGCTTTAAACATCGAGGCGGTAACGAGAACTTTCAATCCTCTTTGGAGATCTGCGAAGGGTTTTGAGGTTAGGAAAATCGCTGACCATACTTTGCTGTTCACCTTTGAAAAGAAAGAAGAAGTGGAGAGGATTATGAGCAATGCCCCTTGGAGTTTTGACAAACACCTTGTCATACTACAGTGGTACGACAAGGAAGTTCCTCTCTGGGCGCTTGAGTTCAACAAAACTCCGATATGGGTTTAGATTCATGATGTTCCGATAAGATTCATGAATAAAACCGTGGCAGCCAAACTCTGTGAAGTCGTGGGGACGGTCTGTAAAAATACTGATGAGGAAGAGATAGATGGGGGAAGTTTTTTGCGGATGAAGGTGATCATTGACATAAACATTCCACTGTGCAGGGGGCGGCGAATCTCACTGTCCCACAGCGAGCAAAGTTGGGTGTCTTTCAAATATGAAAGACTGCCAAACATCTGCTACTGGTGTGGATGCCTGAATCATGTGGATAGAGACTGTGATTTATGGATTGAGAGAAGGAGAACCTGCCAAAGGAGAGTCAAGCGTACGGAGCATGGATTCATGCTGCACCATTCGCGAAGGGGAAAAGTTCAGTTCTAAAAGTCCAGGGCTTCTATGCTGTTAAAAAATCTCTCAAAAAGCAAGCCATGGGGGGTGGGCGTGAGGCGGTTCCGCTGGTGGACCTGGCCGGTGACCAACCTATCTCGGTAGAGGTTGTGCAAACCGAGAAAGCAGCAGAACCTCAGGAAGAATTAAATGGGGCTTCTGCTGTGTCAAATGCAGAGGATATGATTGTAGATTTTATGGAGGTAGTAGGCCAAGATTCAAGGGAGACATTTGAGAAAAGGCTAGAAGATATTGACAAGGCACTGTCAAGATTTGACAATGTGAGTGGCGTGACCTTAGGGGGTAACGCAGAAGGAATAGGTGAAGGCATCAAGGTACAAAGGACACCTAGGCTGGCTGAGTCTAACAGGAAGGCAACAGTGAGGCATGCTGAAAATTTGGCTGAAGCTAAGGAAAATAATCAATCACGTGTGCATGAGGAAAATTTGGTAAATGTCCCCATTTCCCACTCAGCACTTTGTGATATTTCAAATATTATTGGCTCCAGAAAGAATAGTGCCAGGTTGGAAAAAACTAAGAGAGTTAGGAAGAAAAACCATGCAAGCCCAATGTAGTACGTTGGGCCTAGGGGTGTAAAAAACTCAAAAATGTTAGTTTCAGAGATAGACCGTAGTGAGTTACCAAACAAAAAGAGGCAGGTTTCCCACTCTAGTTTTGAACCTAACATTTTAATGGTGGAGGCTGTGTTGCAGCCCTGCCAACAACAATGAATCTCTTATGCTAGAACTGTCGGGGGCTTGGGAACCCTCAGACAGAGCAGAAGCTTGGTGATTTAATACGAGCTCATTCTACCTCAGTTGTGTTTTTAGCCGAAACATGGTTGAAAAAAGCTAGGCTAATTTTTTTACGGGACAAGCTTAAGTTTGATGGGATGATAGAAGTTTCTAGAGAAGGGAAGGGTGGAGGGGTGGCGGTGTTTTGGAAGAAAGAAGTGGATTTCTCGGTGGATACTTATTCCCCGAATCATATTGATGCATTCCTTAATAAAGGGAAGGAGGAGGAGTGGCGATTTACCGGTTTCTATGGGGAATCCAATACAAGTAACCACCACATCTCTTAGGCAACCTTGAGAAGATTAAAATCCAAATTTTCCTTGCCTTGGCTGTGTGCGGGAGACTTTAATGAAATTACTAGAGCTCATGAGAAATTGGGACGGAGGCGTAGGCCAAGTAGGCAAATGGAGGATTTTAGGGACGTGTTGGACGAGTGTGGGTTTCAGGCCTTGGGTTTTAGTGGCAATAAGTTCACTTGGTGTAATGGGCATGGAGAGGGGCATACGGTGTGGGAGAGACTTGACAGAGCAGTTAGTACGGCTGATTGGTTCTTAATGTTCCTGGCTTCAAAAGTGGTCCATATGGAGAGTGGTACATCGGACCACAAACCGAGCATAATTTATTTGGCAGGCATTCCCAAAAGAGTGAACAAGCCTTAGAGGTTCGAACAAATGTGGATGAGGGTGAGGGTTGCCGAGGAGTGATTGAGGAGGCATGGTCTTATGATTACCTTAGCAACCCGATGAGAAGAGTGGAAGGAAAAATGGATAGATGTCGTAGGAATTTGAAGTGGTGGAGCAAAGTAGCGTTTGGCAATGTGACCCGAGGGCTTAGAGAGAAAAAGGAGCAGCTGAGAGTTGCCGAGGAAGCTGCTATAAGGGGTGGAAGTTTTTCTTGGGTTCAAAGGTTAAAAAATGAGATTTCAAAGCTCCTAGTGTGTGAAGAGCAAATGTGGAAACAGCGGTCTCGTGCTCTTTGGCTGCAAGAGGGTGATAACAACACTAGGTACTTCCATAGTAGAGCTTCTCATCGATTTAGAAGGAACCGAATTGATGCTCTTGAAGACCTGGAGGGGGTGTTGTGTACAAATGAGGATGGGATCTCAAACATATTGGTAAACTATTACCAATGCCTTTTCCTTTCCTCAAATCCGTGTTTGATGGAGGATGTTGTGGATGGTATTCCTTGCTCCGTTTCGAATGAGATGAATCAAATGCTTATCGGTGAGTTCACTAGGGAGGAGGTGGTTACGGCTTTAAAGCAAATGGATCCGTTGAAGGCCCCGGGTCTTGACGGTCTCCCGCCTCTTTTTTTTCAGCATTATTGGTCATCAATAGGAGATGATGTGACTGATGCAGTGCTGAGTTGTCTCACCTCGGGTGTCATTCCTCCTTCCATAAATCGGACCTACATCACCCTTATCCCAAAGGTAAAAAATCCTTTAAAAGTCACTGATTTTCACCCTATATCTTTATGTAATATAATCTATAAACTTGTCTCCAAGGTGATTGCAAATAGGCTTAAGGGGGTGTTACCCTTGATCATTTCGGAATCCCAAAGTGCCTTCCAATTGGACAAGGCAATATCCGATAATATTCTCGTTGCTTTCGAGACCCTCCATCACATGAAGAACCAAAAATCAAAGAAAGCGGGTTTCATGGCCTTGAAGCTTGATATGAGCAAGGCATTTGATAGGGTGGAATGAGGTTTCTTAGAGGTCACAATGCTAACAATGGGCTGCAATGAGAGTTGGGTGGCCTTGGTTATGAGTTGTATTCATTCAGCTTCCTACTCAATTCTAGTAAATGGTGTTCCAAAAGGTGACATTCAGCCCATAAGGGGCATTAGGCAAGGGGACCCCCTTTCCCCTTACCTATTTTTAATTTGTTCGGAAGCCTTAAACCATCAATTACAAAGGGCAGCCAGGTCTGATGCCATTAGGGGCTTCTCTCTTTGTAGGAATGGCCCAAAAATCACTCATTTATTTTTTGCTGACGACGCTCTCCTCTTTTGCCGTGCCACGATGAGTGACTTGGATGTTATCCAGTGTATATTGCTGTTGTACGAGCAGGCCTCGGGTCAAAAGTTAAATAGAGAAAAAACCACTGTGTTTTTTAGTAAGGCCACTCTGGTCGAAAGGAAGCTTGAGATAATAGATTTCTTGGGAGTTAGTGAAGTTCAGGAATATGAGAAGTACCTTGGCCTTCCGGCAGTGGTTGGGAGAAACAAAAAGGCGAGCCTCAATTTCATTAAGGAGAGAGTGTGGAACAAGCTCCAAGGTTGGAAGGAAAAGCTCCTTTCACAAGTGGGAAGGGAGGTGCTCCTAAAAGCAGTTGTTTAAGCTATACCTACCTTTGCGACGAGTTGCTTCAAACTTCCTTCCGGATTATTGAATGATATTGAGATGATGATTAGGAAATTTTGGTGGGGCCAACGGGGGGACCAACGTAAGATCCACTGGAAAAATTGGAAATCACTGTGCAAGCCAAAGGCATTGGGCGGTATGGGTTTTAAGGATTTGGAAAAATTTAACGAGGCTATGCTCGCCAAGCAAGTGTGGAGATTATTGGTGGATCACTCATCTCTCTTCTATCGGGTTTTTAGTGCAAAATACTTTCCAAGTGGTTCTGTTTTTGATGCTCAGGTTTCTTCAGGATCGTATGCTCGGCGTAGTATTGTGAAGGCTGCAACTCTTGTCCAATCGGGTTTGCTTTGGAGAATTGGGAATGGTTTGAAAATAAACATTTACGATGATAGATGGCTGCCTAGGGGGGACTCGGCTTGCATTATTTCTCCAAAGAAGGAGGAGGCCTCAAATTGGGTTGTTGCAAATTTGTTGTCTCTTGGTGGGAATGGTTGGGATGAGCAGGTTGTTGATGCACTCTTCCTACCGTTTGAAGCTCACAGGATCAAGGGCATCCCCTTTTGTCTCACTGACCAAGAGGACTGCATTACATGGCCAAGGTGCAGGTCGAGCTCCTATTCTGTAAAAATGGGCTACCAAATGCTGTGTGAGTCTAAGCTGACTACCGTGCCTTCTTGCTCAAATTCTAACAAGGTAAAAAGTTTTTGGAAGTGCATTTGGCGCTTGAAAGTCCCGAGTAAGGTCAAGGTGTTCTTCTGGCGTGCATGTTCTGATGCACTTCCAACAAAGCTAAACCTGAAAAAAAGGAAAGTGTTGGAAAATTCTGTGTGTGAGCTTTGTGGTAGTGGGGAGGAAAACACGCTTCATGCAATTTGGGATTGTGAGCAGGTCCGGGTGGTGTGGCTTCAGTCCTTTTCTGATGTGAGGTCGAACTCCCAACGTACTGACTCTTTTTGCGACCTGGTTGGTATTATCATGGTTGAAAGGAAAAATTTAGAAGAGTTTGCAATGACCGCCTGGCTTATCTGGATACGGAGAAACAAAATTCAATCAAATGAACCTGCCTTGCCTTCCTCTAAGCTGGCCCAGTTAGCTTCGGCCCTGCTGGCTGAATTCCAGCATGGAAAACATCACCAGCTTCCTAGGGGTAGGTCCGGCCCGGTAAGGTGGCAGCCACCCCCAATGAACTCAGTGAAAGCCAACTTCAACGAGGCGGTGTTTGGGGCTAACAAGGAAGCCGGTATTGGGGTGGTTCTTCGCAGCAGTGAAGGCCGAGTCTTGGCTACCCTATCTGAGAAGGTAATGATGCCAGCTTCAGTGGAGGTTCTTGAGATGCTTGTAGCCCGGAGAGCTGCCCTCTTTGCTCGGGAGCTTGGCTATCGTCATGTGTGCTTTGAAGACGACGTTGATCTCGTTGTGAAGAGCTTGCAGTCTGGGGCTGTATCTAATGCGCTGGTTGGTCATCTTGTAAAAGACTTTATGTCTATAAGGGATTATTTTCAATCCCACTCTATCATCCATATAAGGCGGCAGGGCAACCACGTTGCTCATGCTCTTGCTAGGGATGCTAGGTCCTCTTTTCCTCTAAGAGTTTGGTCGGAGGTTGTTCCTCCAAATATTTTCAGCCTTGTTGTAAAGACTTGCCTCCTTAATGCAATTTCTTCCCCATTTTGGGGTTGTTCCTCAAAAAAAAAAAAAAAAAGAGAATAATTGAAAACTTTCAATCCCACGATATTTTCTTCATAATTCTCCTATTTTAAAGAATGGGAATTCTAAAAAGTGAAACTCTAATTAATTTTTGTAAGGATCATTAATTGTTTCTGTAGGGGGTGGATTCGAGCGCTCTCTAAGGATTGAGAGAGTGGGCCCAAGCCCAGCTAACCCTTCAATAAATTTGTAGAGTATGGGCTCAAGAGCTAGGCCTCAGTAAAGAAGGCAACGGCCATGCATGGTTGTACGTGATTGCTAACAACTAAAACGTGGGTTTGAATACACAATGTGGCTCCTCGGACGTGCCTTATGGAGCTGGAAATTCTTATTATCTCTTTTCAGAAGGGTTACAAGAGTTGAGAGAGAATACTTTGCTACAGTATTCCTTTTTCTCTGGTTTTTCGTCCGTCCCCTTCACAAGAGGGATTTTTACATTATATACTCCTCACTCAGTTGATCCTAGCCCTACATTTGTTGATCAATCCGGTTTCTACTCGAGTGCCTATCCCATCAGCCGCATTCCCATACCTCCAGTGGGTTGCAGCGCTCAAGACGGCACTGTTCAGAGGTCCTGTCCTCATTAATGCGGCCAGAGCGTTAGTTGAGGGCATTTAATGTGGAGGTGACAGTTCGCCTGGGACTTGCTCCTCCGCCATGCTTCAACGTCCGGTGATTGGTTCTTGCTATTTGCTCCTTGGATGCTTGGGGAGACTCCCCTTAAAGGTGTGCCGTATGCCCACTTTCTGTCCTCGGCCTACCGAGGATGTAACCATCCTCGGCAATGCTCCTTGAATCCTGGGCTCTAAACTTTCGTCCTCGGGCCTCGGATCGTGGAGGCGTCCTCGGCGTGGGCCTCTGGGCTTGGTTTGGAGTGGACCGGGGTTGCTGACTTATTCTGGCCCCACAGTTTCTTTTTCCTATATTTAATAGGGCATTGTAAGAGATCAGTTGCTCATGCTTTGGCAAGGACATTACAAGATGAGGACTAAAGAGGGATCCCAGGTTTGACTTGAGGATTGTCTTCCTTTTATTCTATCCCTTTTAGGATCCGATTTCCATTATCAAATCTCAATAAATTGACTATAGTTTATAATAAAATTTATATATATATATATATATATATATATATATAAAACTTATTTTGTAACTAATGAGACAATTTCAAAGGTTTTTTTATCTTTTTTGAGAAGGAATCTCAAAGGAGTTTGCAACCCTTAAAGTTTAAAAAAAGTTTGTAAGTGCACAAAATTAGTTGATGTAGTTGATTAATTTATAAGACGGAATTTTTTTACTGTTACTTATTAAAGTAATGTTATTTTAAAATATTTTTAAAAATTAATTTTATTTTGGTTTATTTCATAAAATGATGTCATTTTGTGATGTGATGTGGTGTTTAGAATTAATATTTAAATGCAAATATTCTATATCTTGGGCCTATTTGGTAAGAGGATTTAAACGCTATTTTTTTTTTTTTTTTTTTTTTTTGGAAACCATAAAATGATAAGTTCCACACTTGAATCTATACTTAACTGATCCTTTCTAAATAAAGTTTTCATAAAATTATTTCCTATTTTCCCAGTTGAAAATTGGATATTGGAAACAACCAAGAAGATGTTTTCAAGATACATAAAATATTTTTAATGGCATAGACGGTAATAAATTGAAAATAATGGACCCCATAGATTTGCTCGAACTCTTCCATTTCTTAAATTAAGAAATTTACCTTTATCACAAATTTGAATTTTATCATATATAAAAATTTAAAAAAGTACATTAGTTTTATTCCCACATTTCAATTTTGAAACTTATCGTTATCCCCAAAAAAAGTAATCTACACATTACTTTCTATAGAATAATCTTTTTTTTTTTTAATCTCAAAGTAGAATGGTCTCCCAAACATTATATTTTTAATATTTTGAAAATTGTTCTTAAATGTAGGAGCCAAACACATATAATGTAAAAATTATTATTTGAAAACTAGTTTCACTTTCTCTTTCATATTCAATTTTTTGAAAATTATTTTCATACTTTTTTTTTAAAAACAAAACAAAAATCCTCCTACCAAACAAATCCTTATTTATTATATATATAATGTTTAGGGCTTTAGGAATTATCTTTTTCTTTTATGGGAACTTTAGGCATTATCTTAGAATTTTCTTTAAATTTTTTACAATTCGTGAAAAACTCATTGTAAGGTTACCAGTTAATTGAGCATGCAAATTGCTCATCATGTATTATTCCCTCTTGATAAGAAAAAGAATGTAGAAGTAGCTTATTGAACAACTCCATTAATATGCTTAGTTTTTACTTCACAATTTAAATTTTGTTATTATGGTACAATTGATTTTGATAAAAAATTTTTTTTTTTTTTTTTAAAGTTACTAAAATTGATTCCATTATAAAAATCAATTGAAAAGGAACAACATAATATTGCATTATTAATAAGTTTTTCAATGAAATTTGTATTTAAATTAATGATAATAAGTTTAGAAATTCATTTTAAAAAATTATGTGGGATAAGATTTCCTCCCATTAAATCCTTCAATTTCCTCCAATTTTTAGTCATATGCAAGACATTTGACATTTATTTAATTAGAATTTTAAAGATTCACTTGGCCGATAACTATTGATGTAAAAAAAATTTATCACTCATTACAACTTATATTTTATGTAACAATGTAATCATTGGCATAAAATGTATCTATTTATGCCATATTAATAATTTACTTTTTACTTGCCACTTCAAGAGATTTATAGTTTAGTGATCTTTGCTGATTTCAGATATGAAAAGAACCGAAGTTCAAATTCCCATTTTCCAATTCTTGTAACAATTCAATTATTTAAGAAAAAAATTGCTTTTATTTTTTAAAGGGAAACAAATAAAATTTACTTTTTAAGTCCCATGCTATGAAAGACCCAAAGCCCAGAATCAAAAGCATAAAGATGAGTTTTCGTTCAGTCTCCAACGACTAGCTGAGGCGCGGAAGAGCCCAATGTGGAATGCTCTAATATAAACTCTGGCCCCCTAAACCAAAAAAAATAAAAAATAAAACCAAAGTTTCTGGTTTTTATCTTTTTGGGTCGTCGAAAAAGGCCCAGCTAGACAATAACATAAACACCTGAGAGAGCGAAATTCCAGCCATTGGCATTTCTCGGAGTTCCAACATATAAAAAAAAGAATTCATGAAGGGATTAGGTTTAATGTTGTCGGAATTTCCATAATCTTCATTTTGGGTTTGAAGGAAGGAAGGAATTCATGAAGGGATTTTTAAGCTCTTTCACTGTAAGTTATATGAAACTTTTGAAAAGGCTTTTGTTACTGTTGTTTAAAGGAATGGAACGGGCATGGGCATATTCTATTTTGTTTTTGTAGAGGGTTGGTGGTGTTGGAGGTTATTCAAGCATAAAGAAGGTTGAAGGGATCAAGCATGCCACTTAAAAGAAAGAGTCCACTAAGCAATAGAAGGTTTTTTTCCAAAGTCAAATTCATCATGCCATTACCAACATAGCTACCATGCCTTGTAACATCGAAAGAGAGAGCACAAAATTAAAGTGTAGTTAAAAAAAATAAAATAAATAAAGCATGATAAAGGAAGGACAATGATTACAGATATTCCAACTTGTCCCCCTCACCACGCAGATTATTCCTTTTTTTCTTTTCGTGCCTCACATGCTTTGCCACGTGCGCGACGACGCAATTGTCACCGGTTGAATACAGACACGTTGGCCGTCTAACAAGCTAGCTTCTGAGAAGTCAAGACAACCCCATGCAGATAAACAGTACGACAAACTTGACATATCGTAAGGGTATTGGAAAATTTTCATTGGCTTGGTTGAATATGAGTTCAATTCAATTTTGTATTCTATGATGATACAAGAAATAAATAAAAGATAAATAAAATGAAGAGTGTTGCCTGACAATGTGTAAAAAGTTGGTGTACAAGACAGGCAGAATCTTATCGTATCATAACCTTGCTATAGAATGTAAAATGGTGTCGGTTATAGATAATACATATGTAATCCCTAAGAACTTCATGAATTATTTTTTTATATGTTGGAACTCGGAGAAATGCCAATGGCTGAAATTTCGCAAGTCCAAATCTTCTGTCCCACTTTTTATGCTCCACTCTATATTCTACCAATAAATACTTGTCACGTATTCACCTAATTAATTAAATACTATTATTATTGACTTATTAATAATACAGTTATTAATTAACAGTAGTATTTAATTAATTAGGTAAACACGTGATAAATATTTATTAGTGGAGTATAGAGTGGAGAAAAAGTGAGATAGAAGATTTGGACTCAAATTTCACACTCTCATGTGTTTTTGTTAAAGTCTAGCTGGGCCTTTTTCGACGACCCAAAAAGATAAAAACCCGAAGCTTTGGTTTTTTCTTTTTTTCTTTTGGGCCAGAGTTTATATTAGAGGAGCATTCCACATTGGGCTCTTCCAACGGGCTTTTTTGCTAAATTTTGTGTGAATTCAATAGATTCTTCATTTGTGAAGTACAATGTGGAGCCAGTGAATTTGGGGGAACTCACTTTGCTCAAGGTAACTTTTCTCTCTTTTTCTTTGTTTGTTTACTGAGAAAATGAATGAAAAAAATATCATGCTTATGTGGAAGCTTGGTGGTTTATGTCTATATATATGCCTTTGATTTCAGAAAGAGCAACAATTTTACCCTAGAAAAAAATTCAAGGAAAATTAAAGAGGAACAAATATAAAACGAGAATTAAAACTTTGAATCGCTTGTTATTGAAGAGTCCATCTCTGATTGTAGCATTCTATTGGAACAAACGTGTTGTTGTGAATCTTGTAGTTTCAGTAGAATGTGGAATCTTGGGTACAAGGATACCAATCAAAAAAACCTGGGAAGGCTACCATAGAATAATAACTCACAAAGATTCAGGCTTTAACTCATTTTTGGGGGTTATAATATGTATTTCTTTCAAAGAGAGCATTTATGAGGTATAGTCTGCTGCAGAAGAAGTGTAATAATATGTTTCTTCATTATTCTAGTATGAGTGATATAACGTTCGCTATTCTAGTTTTTTAGCACTACTGTTTCTCTTTTTTTTTGGGTACTAAAGTAGTGTTACTGTTGCTTCTCTCTATATTTGTTTTGAGTTCAAATATTGCTCTGTTGTGTTGTGCTCTCATTTGCTTACACGGCGTAGTCAGTGCTCTTCAAGATCTATATAGGTCCCTGAACAACCCACCAGTGCTGAAGGGATGGAGAGTCATGAACAGGAGTGTCATGTTCTGATTCATCTGTTATACACTTGTAATCCACTTAGCTAACCTATTTTTTCTACTAGCAATGCCACATTGCCATAGAAGCCCAAAACCTTACCCTTCTATGGTCTCTACTAATTTTATGCAGTAAAATTCAAGGACTAAACCTCACTGGGTGGATTGGAGGCCAGCTTAATTACCTGCATCATTTTAAGCACCTGTAACTGAAACTGCCTTGTTATATTTAGCTCTTATTAAAATAGTACATGTACTGTTTATTTAATTCTTTATTCTGGTTTCTTCTTTAGGGATGTTAGCTTCGATAACATTCTGGGTGAAACTGTTTAGTAACAGGAAGGGCAACTGTTATTTGTTTATATAGTAACATTCTGGTTTCTTCTTTATTCTGTCTTAAGCGTTATATTTGTGTATATAATAATAGGAAGGGCAACTGTTTCTTCTTCCCATGTTAGACCGTCAAATTGGTCTTCTTTCTTGTAGTAGTTCATTTGAAGAGTTCATCGCGCAATATAAGTTTAAGCATTGGGCTGTTAAAATACTAGATATGCTACGCTGTTTACTGTTTACATAGAAGAGGAATTGGGTATCGATAAGTCTGATGCTGGAAATACCCCATTATGTCCATTCGATTGTTCTTTTTGTTTTTGAGGATACATGCAAAAATTTGTTGGGTGTAGTTGCTTCCTTTGATCTAGTGAATCGTATTTTCATGTAGTCTTGTAACTTTTCATTTGCTGTTTTGTTGTTATAATTTGAAGGTATTGGAGCACAGCTTTCTTTTGCCTTGTACACTAGAACTAGATTACATTATTATTTTTATCTAATTCAATCTATTTTGTGCTTATGATTAAGCATGTTTCTCAAAGTATGACTTCTTTGAATCCAAGATATGAATCTTTGTAAGTTTTGAGGAAGAATTCGACGTAATTAGAGCCATGTAGTCTATCTGTTACTCAAACTAATTCTCTTACACATTTAAAGTAGAACATTATATAATTATTACATTTTTGAAGTCCTGAATTCATGGTGATAATACAGATATAAATATGGATTTTTCATATAACTCCATTGGTTCTTATAGTTTCATTTACTTGAGTGAATTGTGTGGTGCACTCACTTTATTGCTCAGCATCTGAAGGCCTTTTATACGTTCTTGTGAAGTTGATCTTGGGGATGTCTTGCGACAACTAATATATGCACTGTTGTACATTTGGCTGATACAGGGTTCAATATCATAAACTTTTTCTATTTACATCTTTGCGGGGTTCCAATTAGCAGAGTGGATTCTTTTTATTTAAATTTTTAATGTTTTATTACCTGTATAACGATGGTTCTGATCTCTTTTGTGAACAATTGCATAATTAAAGTTATTTTGGAGAATGTTGTGCAATTTTTGTAGTTGAAACTAGGGATGTTATCATGACAAAAGTTGCGGTTGATTGATACAGAATTTTATATATTAGCATTAACTCAAAAATTGAAGCTGATTTTTACTTCAACACTATGTACATCAGAAATTTTGATCTCCTTTGTGCAAAAAAAGAAAAAAAAAAAAAAAAAGCTCTTTAGGCACCGTTTATGAATTACCTAACTTAAGTTTCTGAATCAACCCTAGGCTTGTGGTATTTAAATTCCTTTTGTTGAATCTGGTCATTTTCTTTTGTTGTATCAGTATTTGTAAATCAACTCTCCCCAAAGCCATAATTTGAACTCCTTCAATATCATTCTCATTTGGGAAATGGGAAAAATTGTGTAGATACATGTCCATTTCTACTAGCTTTTACGTTGAGCTTTAGTTTTTCTTGTTTAAGTACAGAATTTTCATTTACCTTAAGTTTTTTTTTCTTACTTTTTCAAAGCACAAATATACTTCAGTCCACTTTCCAGCAAAAAGCTAAATAAGCTTATATATGTTGACAAATGAATTACACTCCGCCATCATCTAAACCATCTGGGGTGTATTCATTTTTAATATAATGTTTCCAGTGAATATAGTTGGAGCTCCCTTTGTCAAGGAAATGCTCTATAATCTGTCATAACCAACTCCAGTAGGGTCATGTTTTATCAGGCAGTCTTGCTATGAGTTCCCTTGAACCAAGGGTGCGAAATCTTCCCATCATGGGCATGTTTGCATGTACCCAAGATGAAAGGGAAATGTTTGAACATCTTCCTACTGTTTCATTCAAGGCACGTACCCTAGGCTCGGATGTTGATTCAGTTGTGGATATGGATTTGGATTCGGGTTCGGATACGGTTATGGATTTGGATATTGATTAAGTTGATGACTAGTCAACTCGATCTACAAGACATGGAGTTCTGAAGACATGAATAGAAACTAGTTATTTAAAATAAAGATTCATAGTTTGTATATAGCTGTTCTTAGTCAAACAATCAATCAAAATTAAACTTTTCTTTTTTTCCTTTCCAAAGAGTATATGTTTGTTTATCTGTTTTAATTAGTTCCTTTTTTTTAAATAAATAATTTTGGATTTTTTTTTTTCAATGACTTTTGTATTTTATTGCGCTATCTTTCAAGGTCGAAAGAGTGGAATTTGTGAATTAAATTAATTGGTGGCATTCCCATAAAAATTAAAATTAAAATTGAATAATGCATAGATCCTTAAATTTATAATTTAATTCTAATAGTCTAATAATTCCACAATAGAAAAAAAATAAATATGTATACATTTTATACATTGAATGCACCAACTAAAACCTAGCATCTTAGGATTAGCTTGTAATTTTTATTTACAAATGTATGTGCAATATCATTCAACATGCACTTACTCATTGTTCTAAAAGATAGATTACACAGAAGTAGATTACACAAAGATTTGCCAATTATTTAAAACTTATTTTATTTATTCTCTTGATAAATCTTAAATCAATTCATCTCACCCTTTAATAGTTTTATAATAAACAAGATAAAGTAGGTTTTTTGTTTTTAAGAAAGCTAGTAATTAGCACTTCTCTATGCACAAAGTACTTAGAAGTCTAGAGGGGAAAGAGTTCGAGCTACAGGGTGTTAATAGTATGTTGTAATTATCTCACAAAAAAAAAAAAAGTAAGCCAGTAATTTATTTAGACACACTTTTTATTTCAATATTAGAAAATAAGCAAATAATACACACATATATATATAACATGGGATGGTATCATCAATCATGGTAGTACAGTCTCACACAAATGCAAACTATTTTTTTGAGGTGGGTCACAGACACAAACTTCACAACCCACTGCCCATTTATAATTGATCAAGTTTAAAATATATCCATTGCACATTATTATTCAACATGCACTTACATATTGTTCTAGAAAGTAGATTACAGAAGTGGATTACACAAAGATTTGCTAACTTATCTATAATCTACATCTATATATAAAAAAAAAAGAAAGAAAGGAGAGTTTAAGTGGTATTGTTTAGCACATAGATGACGGTTTTGTCGAGTCATTCTGGTTTTGTTACTCAGTCAATACCACTGAAGTTTTTTTAAATATTTTATGGATAGAAAGAAGGTGTTCGGTGATATTGTGAGAGGAGGGAGAGAGAACGTGAAGAGTGGGTGGATTTTTTTTTTTTGATGGGGAAGAGTGGGTGGATTATATTATGGTGTAAAAAAATGGGTGATTGGACATGATTTGACAAGTAAATAGTTTAACTAATATGACTATTATTACTTTACTACCCCTACGTATATGTATAGTACAAAGCATTGTGAGGTTTTTTAGTCTTTTGACAAGTAAATAGTTTAACTAATAGGACCGTAATTACTTTATTACTCCTACGTATGTGTATAGTACAAAGCAACATTGTGTGGTTTTTTGGTCTTTTTGTCTCTCATTTACTCCAGCTGCTCCCAAATCGATCCCACAGAAGATGGTTTTATTTTGTCTGATTTTTTTTTTTTGACTTGAAACCAAACACAACTTCTTCTAATATTTTTATTAGAGTATCTCCAATAGCTAAACCGCAAATTCTTTCTACAATGAAGGAGAAAACCATAAAACATTGCTCCAACACTCTCTCCAGTCTCCATATCTCAAAAAGTTTTTTTTGCTCATGAACAGTACGTCTCCACGCCTGATGGATTACTGTATATTAGGAATAGAATTTATATCATTAAAAAATTTCTACAGCTGATTATTATATTAATTTTTTCTCTTTCTTCTTTTGTTTTTTTTTTTCTTCATTTCTTTTTGCACACTCTCTCTCATTTTCTTCATTTCTTTTTCTTCAACCAACAAAATCAAACAACTTGAATAAAAGAAAGAAATGAAGAAAACACAGTCGAATCACAATCAGAACAAAACACAAAACCCAATCGAATCACAAAACACAGTTTTTCTCTTCAAACTAATGAAATCAGAAGTCAGAACAAATTATAAAAAAATAAAAGCAGTTCTGAGCAAGGTTTTTAGACCCGGACCATTCATTGAATCGTAAAAGGGAGAGGTTCAAGGTTTTTGAGGTTGAACCGAGGTCGAACCGGGGTCGAACCGTTATGACGTCATAATTAATTTAATAATTAATTAAAGCCTAAATATAGATATTAAATTTATAAAACTAGCAAAATTGACTAATATATCTATATATGTGGGGAAAATTTAATGATTTCCAAGTATATATTTAATAATAAAATAAGAAAGTTAATAAAATAAAATAATAATCATGAAAACATTAAAATTTATGATTAATTTTTGAAGTAAAGTTGAATATCTTTGAAGGATTTTAATTACAATTTTTTTTATTCCTTGTAAGAGATGGATAATTTAATTAAGTAGAATAAAATTGTGTTAAGTTGTTTTTATAAAAATAAAAAAAAAATAAAAAAAAAATTGGTAAGGGGTTGGACCGCACGGTTCTTGACCGGTTCATACGGTCCAACCCCGGTTTTAGGGGTTCACAGAATTGCCACATATGCCCGGTTCTTTATGCTTAAAAAACCGGTTTTCATCACGGTTCACGGTTTTCACGGTCCGACCTCCCGGTCCGATCCGGTTCTGAGAACTATGGTTCTGAGTTCTGACCCATCTGCGCTGCATGTTGTTGGCTGTGGGGACGAAGACAAGCGGTGGTAGAGGAGGAGCAGGCGATGGAGGACAAAGATGATTTCTCTCTCTCTCTCTCTCTCTCTCGCTTTTCCTTCTCTCGGGTCTCTTTCTCCCTTTCCGTTTGATGAATGATGAGAAGATATTTTTTTTTAGAACACGTATGATAGAAGATGAATGGTCTGGTTTTGGAGATGGTATTGTGTGTTTCGGGTGTATGTTTCTTCACCTCACATGAGGATGGACCCCACAAGAGAAACATACACCCGAAACATATATAAGTTT